>CM021104.1:631116745-631490594 GCA_007115665.2 Sequoiadendron giganteum
TTAAGTTGCTACAATATTGAAAAGGGTCAGGGTCATTAGCTATTGTGATTTCAGTGTCGTTGTAGGGAAAATTCAAGCATTAAGTAGCTTGATGGGATGACTTTCATGGCATGAATCCATGGTCAGCCACGGAGGAGATTATATGGGAGGTCTAGGTCCAAGACTTGGAGTGTGGTATCCAATATTACGAGACCTACTTTTATTGGTATTGTTATGACATGCTTGGAAGAACACTCTTCATAATCATAGGTTCTTATGATAATTGTCTTTGTCGTGTCCACACAAGCTTTAGAGAAATCAAATGCCTTAATTATTTTAAGAGTGCAAATATTCAACCCTACTCCACCGTCTACCAAGACTCATTTGATTTTATTCTTGTGAATGAAGACTTTGTTAGGATTTAGGTAGATCATAGCAATAAACATTAAAAATTATATGCAGATTAAATGACCCAAATATAACAATGAAGAATAACACAAAAGAGATCAACACAGAATTTTAATGTTGTTTTCCCAATATGGGCCATACCCTTAGAAACTCAGCCATCCAATGATTTTATTATCTAATGAAAAATAGATTACAATCTCATGAATATAATTCTGCAACATACATCCCAATTGCTTATAACAAGCTTTTTGGAAGCTTATAGAATTAGGGTTTTACAATCATTTTTCATTTGTTGGTGAACAAAAAATTAACTATCGATCCCTTGACATGCAAAAAAAGGGGAATTTTTATTTGGGAGCTGCACTCTCGAACCCCAACAAGGATACATTAAGAGTGTACAATATTTGCATGACCAGTTTCCACTACAAATAATGTCTCACTTGGAGACTAATCAGGCTCCACACCAAATAGACTTCTATGTGCAAGGGGTCATCATGATTGGACTTTTGAGATGAATAGTATTGCTCTAAAAAAGTGATGTGGTGGGTGTTAGTTAAGTAGTCCACCATTTATTGGAATCAATTGACATCAAGGTCAGTTGGTACAAAGGTTTCTTGCAAATATTTTTCTAGAAAAACTCTATCCTCGAGAGAGATACAAAGTAACTCAAGGATAGATATTTGAGTAGGTGTCTTCCCCAAATGGTATAGTATATTATATTGGGTATTTGGTGGTTTTTTGGGGGGAGCACATTGTAAATTCAACTTGGTTCATCTTGTGTTTACTATACATTTAGGTGGTTTCTTAATGGTGATGGTATTGACATAGTCATCTGAGGCTCAAATGTGATTTATGGTAGTGTACTCATAAGCGACATTGGTATAGTTGACATGGTTATTGGTCTTTGAACCTGAATCAGAGAGATTTCTTGTCCCATGGTCTTGCAATGGATTCTTAAAGATTATATGATCACTATTAGAGGTTGTTTGTTGACTATCCACTTCTATGACACCATTTTCAATTAGGTCCTGAATGATTTTTTTGAGTTGTCTGCATGATGAGGTTTTGTGTCCCTTAGTATGGTGATAATAAAAAAAGGAATTTTAATCCCACCATGATGGTTTAAATTTCCCTAGCTCATAAGGGTTTTTCCTTAGGAAGTTGTATGATCTTGGACCACAAAAGTTTTTTTGGACTAATTCAATTGGTTCCAATAAGGGAGTATATTTGTGTCTTGTTAGAAAATTCCTTTGAGGTCTTTGTTCTTGATTGTTTTGAAGGGAATTTGTTGTTTGCTCAAGGGCACATGGTGGGTTTTTTTATGTGTTGGGTCCTTTGAGTGTGAGGTTAGGACCAACGTATATTTCCTTTGCATCGACCACTTCGTCATTGGTGACATTCTTATTGTGTGCTTAATATTTTATTTTTTCATTTGAGGTACCTTGGGCATTTTGAGTTTTGTTGTATTTTTCTAGTTCCCCTTTTTTTATGAGTAAATTCTCATGGATGGTTCCTTTTTCCACTAGGTTAGAAAATGTGGTGCAACAATGGGCTTGCAATTGATATTTTTAGTTTGTGGTCAAGTTTTCTATGAACATGACAACTCTTTATTTTTCAAGAATCTTGACAAGACATCAACTAGCCATACTCCTCCATTGCTAGAAGAATGTTATGAATGACTCATTGTCTTCTTGTTTTTTATGACATAGTGTGGCTATGGTAATGTCATTTTATATGTTATAGGAGAAGTGTGTTACAATTTTTTTAGTTAATTCTTCCCATGACTGGATGCCTGTAGGTAGATTGGTGAACCATTCTAGTGCTTGTCCTATGAGACTCCTAGGGAATAATCTCATGAGATATGTCTATTTAGATTCAATGTCTATAAAATCTATGTGAAAATCCCTTACATGCTCAATGGGATTCCCCTTTCCTCTATACTTGGGTAAATTTGGAATGAAATAGTTAGGTGGAAATGGAGGCATATATATGCATCTATCTTGAAGGGATATGGACACAACTCTTATGTTGAGTAGGTCATTTTTGTTGGTATTTACATGTTTTCCACTTGTTTTTGTAAGGCAAGCATTTGGTTGGCTAAAAAATCAACTTAAGTGAGGGATGTGTCCACCATTTTTGTAAATGCATTATGATATGGGCCCATGTGTGTGTTTTGCAATCCAATTCTTTGCGTGGATGAATTGGTGTTGATTCTAGGTATGTATGATGTGTTTTGGTTTGGAATGTTATGAGTGTAGGATGGAATTTATGTTTGCATATGTGGTGTAAAAGTTGGAATTTGAGTTTGGATATGTGGTATGTGTGAAGTGTTCGTATTGAATTGTGTTTGAAATGGGTTTCAAATATTTTGATCTTGTGTGTTTTGGTTGCTATATTGGTGGAAAGGCCCTTGTGTGTTGGTTTGTTGGGGAGTACTTGTATTAGGACCTTGTGATGTGTTTGTTTTGGATCCAAAAATATGAATCTTTATCCTTTTATTTCTATGAAAAGGATTTGATGGTGATGAATCCATGGCATGAGATGTACCAAACAGATTAATTATTTTTCCAAAAGGTTGTGGCATAGCTTGTGTCATATCCTATGTTCCAAATAGTGTTGTGTGGATTGTTGTAGATTCTTGTCTTAACCCTCCTAATGGCATAAAAATATTTATTTGTGGGATGGAACATTTTGGAGTAGATGTATTATGTCCTTGGATTTTTTTGGTTTTCTTATTTGGTGTTTGTTCTTCTTGAATTGTCTTAACATCATAGCCATGAGTAAGTTATTCTCTAGACTATGCAATAGTTTTGCTAGGAATTATTGAGGGTCTAGGGCTACTATTTCATCCACAAATTGTGCTACATTGGGGTCTTAGGAGGCTACCTCTATTTCATCCTTAGTTATGTCCTTGGTCTTGAATTTTTCAAAAGGATTATGTGGTCTAGGTGCCTCATTGGAAGATGAACCAAAGTTCATGTTACTAGTATAGTTGTAAAGGTCATCCTCTTCTTGGAAGAATTCCATTTCCTTTCTCTTGCTTTGTGATGTTGTTTGGACCATAAAAATACTTGCAAGTGAGATGAATGGGAGATGAAGCCTAAAGAATGACAATGCAAAAGACTATGACTAAGGGTATGCCACTAGACTATGTTTTTTAGATTTTCAAGATATAAGGGATGCTAAATGATGATACACCAAGATTAAAGTTACAAAGTGACAATAGTCTAAATTGTGATGTGATATTGTCACTAAGATCAAAAACCTATGGTATGTCTCATGTATGAAAATTCCAATGTGATGAAGGGGTGTAATATGACCTAATATGAAGACTAAGCACTTTGGATGAACCTAAGAAGAGGTTGTCAACCAAACTAAGATAGCCAAAGTAAAAAAATTGATTATCAAGACATTAAGAGGGAAAAAGACTAAAATGATGACAAGTGACAAGGTGGCCTCAAACTAGACTTGTGATTTTAAAGAACCAACCAAAAGGACAAGGACTTGATTGATTTGAAAGATAAGGTCAAGATAATCTAAATTTGTAACTATGGTCTGATATAAAGTTTTATAAAATTCCTACTCTAAGGTCTGCAAAAGGTGTATGCAATCTAATGAAACTACAAAAAATCCTTGTGATTTGCTCCATTTTTTGCTTCCACCCACTGTTTTAATGTATTTTTTGGAATTTTTTTGAAAACATTGACACTATTTATCAAGATGACACAATTTTTGGCATTTATTGCACTAATCAATACAATTCAGTGCTAATTAGTGCCTAAAGTAACACCGTATTTAGCACCGATATTAGCTTTGAGTTTAGTGTCGCCTTGATCTCCACCTTTAGCTCTAATTTTAGCTTCAAGTTTAGCATCGTGTTTAGCTCTGACTTTAGCTTCGATTTTAGCTTTGGGTTTGGCTTTGGGTTTAGCACCGAATTGGACACCCCTATGTCAAAGAGACTTATTTATATGTCTCATTGACGATGTAAAATAGTGAAATATCAACAAGATATAGGCATATCAATGAGAGAATCATTTATGTCACATTGACAAGGTATATCTACAAGTGCTCAGTGAAATAAAACTCTTGGATATAATAAATTAATGTCAATGAGACATTGAGATATTAGTAAGACAGATAAGATTGTCTCATCGACAGTCTTAAAGTAATGATCAAAAGCATACACCGCTATACCATTGGGAAGGTGAGCAACATATGCGGTAGAGCGGTATAGACCACAACCCCGCAACAAGAATC
Source organism: Sequoiadendron giganteum (assembly GCA_007115665.2). Taxonomy (NCBI): domain Eukaryota; kingdom Viridiplantae; phylum Streptophyta; class Pinopsida; order Cupressales; family Cupressaceae; genus Sequoiadendron; species Sequoiadendron giganteum. The sequence goes on from CM021104.1 coordinate 631,121,393, forward strand.
CTTGAGCAAGGTGGTAGTATAGTAAATAGTAGAAGGGAAGGGAAAAAAACCACTATACCGTAGTGATAATCACAAGTCTCCCCGACATGGCATAGTTACACTGATATATAAAGAAATACCATTGAAGGAAAATATCAATGAGACAATGGCATATCGGCAAGAGATATTAACTTGTCTCATCAACACCAGCAACCAAAATTAGAGGAACATAAGATCTAATGTTGATGAGACATTGAGATATTGGTAAGAAAAATAATATTGTCTCATCGACACTCTTCAAGTAATGATCAAAATCATAAACCGCTATACCATCGAGAAGGTGAGCAACATATGCAGTAGAGCAGTATACACTGCAACCCCATAGCAAGAAGCCTTGAGCAAGGTGGTAGTATAGTAAAAAATAGAAGGGATGGGAAAAACACCACCATATCACAATGGGTATAATAAGAGACAATGGTAGTACGATAATCGTGGCATCATTACAATTTATAACAATAAATGCAGAAAAATTGCCAAAATTAAATGCTATTGAATTATTAAGAGTTGCCAAAAATAATATGACTGAATACTGCACCATCCAAAGATAAGTGAGTTTTCCCAATATCACACTCAATTGTAGTGCACTAGTGTGGAAGGAGCTAAGGATACGAGAAGAAGAAATCCTACAAGCATGAAATACTCAAGTAAGTGCATCAAAAATCTCTGAAAGAGCTCTATTAATTTAAAAAATCTTTCAAAGTTTTGTCATCTGAAGCTATAGTAGAGAAAATTGAAACATGCCTCCTAAAAGAAAATAATTAGAAGTAAAAGAAATTCGTCCTAAAATTAAAGATGAAGAACCTAAAGTAAAGAAGAAAGAACTCCATCCTAAAACAAAACAATCAGAAGTAAAAGAAAGTCAACCTAAAATTAAAGATGAATCTAAAGTAAAGAAGAGACCACTCCATCAGTCCATATTATATATACTTCCAAGGTCTACTAAAGAGGGTAATAAGAAGTTTCTCAAGGACACCACACAAATTTGTAGGGATACCCTCATTTCCAAATCTGGATGGGACCTATTTTGGTATTTTTATAGTAAGAGAAATGAGAAGATTCCAGTGTCAAATGCTTGGATGTTGGATATAACAAGGTTGATTGTCCCAAATGTGTTTTTTGATGTAGAATTTATTAGACTGCTAGCCAAACACTATCACTTAGCTACCAAAATAGTAAGGTTTCCAAATGACATAGTATTGGTAGAAGTAACTAGAAAAGCCATCATTGAGTGTTTTGGCTTAAACAAGCAGACTCTAACCAAGATAAACCTGTTGAAAAGTGAGGAGGATTATGCTAGGTTAAAAAAAACTTATAGAAGTGATGAGGTACCCCTATATATGAAAAGAGGCATTGGTAACAAAACATTCCCCATATCTACTACCACTACTGAACCATTTAATATGACAAATTTTCAGTATTACTTTGTGAATACATATTTAGCTCTTTGCCAAGTGTTGGCGATAGATGCTCAAGATAAAATGCCAATAGGCCTAATGATGATGGCCATGAGAATTCAAAACCCTAAAACTAATATTGAATATGACTTTTCTTCATACGTTGAGAAGATGTTAGATGATGAATTCTCCCAAGTTATAGAGGATAGATCACTGATTACATTTAGACACTATTCCCTACTATTTCATCTGATATTATACCAAAATAGGAACCATTGGAATAAAAGAATGGACTTGGCTACAATAGATGAGCAAGGGAATCCCACACATCCATAAATGGTGTTATATTTGGGATAGTTAGTGTAAGAATTCAATCTTTGTTGTATTCTATGAAGACTTTGTACACAAAATCCTTTGAGTTCTTTGTATGCAATACCAAGATTGTCAACCAAAATGTTGCAACTAGTGAGACCTTTGGCTTTAAGACTAGAGCAGGGTCATACACACAATTTTGGAGATTGGTTCTTCCTCCCAAAAGTTACAATAATAAGAGTTTATGGATGCCCTGTTGCTCCACATATACTACCAAAATTTATGCCCCTCAAATTAGCATTTCTTGAATTTATGTGGCAAATGATGTAATGCACAAGCAAAAGAAAGGCACTTTCCTACCAAACCAAATCAAGTGTGAAGATTGGACTATAGGCTCAGACACACTAGAGGAGCTACAGTATTATTTAAAGACAAGATATGCATTGAAATCTGGAAAAGAAAGAGCCTTTGACCCTAAAAATCATATGAACAACATAAGGCACAATCTTCTTACCAAAATGACAGTTCCACACCAAGTTATTTTTGAAGAAGATGTCATAAGGAACTGCATTACTTATAATGATGTATTTAGTAGAAGGAAAAAATGGGAATATATGAAGAAGCTTGAAGAAAGGATGAAGTGAAGGTACAAGGATTCCTATGATACTTTGTTGAGGAAAAGGACCCCATCAAGAGGATAGAATTGATAACTGATAGATTTGAAGACTTGTACAAAAAGAAGGAAGCATATCTCAAAGAGCATGATAGTGATGCAACTGCAGAGCATACCCCAAGTGAAACCTCTGAGCCTCCCATGGAGTAGTTACCTCCCAAAAGACAGAAGACAAGAAGCATTGAATAGTTAGTACCTTATGAGGATACTGAAGAGGTGGGTGATACCGAGGAAGTGGCTATAGTACTACAGTCATTGATAGGTGATATTGAAGTTGATCAGCCCATCCTTGAGACCAGTGCCCATAAACATGAGGAAAGGATGGGTGATGTAGAAAAAACAAGTACAAAGGTATATGAAGATGAAAGGGAAATTGCAGCCAGGAGATTCATAGAAGATGATGAATTCATTAAGACTCCCAAGTTTAAGGATTTCTGGATGAAGATGAAGATAAAATAATTTCAAGAGAGGATGGAATCAACTGAAGCAAGAATTGAAGAATTAGAGAAAAATGAAATGGTAGCACAAAATTTCCTGGAATTAAGAGTTGACAACATTGACATTAGCCCCTAGAAGGCTAGAGAAATGGTCTTGAAGAGAAATATGCTCATTTTCCTTGGCTTGGAATTAAAGAAAATGTTTCTACTTGATCAAGTCTGGGCTCAGGAAGATCCAATGCTAGTTGCAGAACTTGACTCTGATGAAGGTGTGAGTGGAATTGGGTATAACCCAAAGATTGAAACCTTGGTCATATGGATCAAACATAAAATGCCAAAAAAGCCAAAATTTTTGGATGTAATTCAAGGGATGAAAGGGGTAGTGATGGTAAGGAAAATAAAAAATACCACCCCTTTGGAGGTAGCCACAATGACCATGCATTCAACCATGTTTACTCGAGCAACTATTAAGGGATTAGAAGATAGATTGAAGGAGTATGAAAAAGAACAAAGGTCTATAAATGATGAGGTTAATAAACTATTCATGGAGAATTTCAAAATAAAAGAACAATTAAGAGGAGCAAGACCCTCACAAAGCAAGGAGATGGTGTTATATAGGCCTCCTATTGCTCCAATGGATATTGTGAAGAATATTTATGTAGAATAGGTAAAAACTCCAAAGAAGGAAGTGGATGATGTAAAGAAGGCTAGCAATCAAACCTAGGATGAAGTGAAAAGATGAATTTGTGAAGTTATGGAAAAGATTCTTGAGCACAGGATAAAATGATATATGGATAAACTAGAGAATGTGCATGATAGTTATTAAACACTTCAGTAGGCAATGGATCAAATAAAGACACATATTCTTGTATTAGATCCTTTGTTCAAAAGGTGGTAGCCTATTCACCACACTTTGGCTAAGTTATGCAAAATTCCACAAAGAAGTCCTGATGCACCCACAACATTAAAGCCAATTGAACAAACTGTGAAGATGATTACTAACGAATTTTAGTATGTAAAAGGGTTTGATAAAAAGATTGTAACATGAATGGATTTATTCCATATGTGGAAATAGTGGCATATACCTAAAATTGTGAGAGATGGTGATCAATTGAAGGACTTGGATAAGTGGAAGAAAGAATTCATTCAGGTTGTTAATAAGTGTGTAACTCATATGCAAGAGGATGATGATACCAATCTTCCCAGGCTAAATCAGATCATGGATGGGTTGATTGTTCTTGATGTGAGATACCTAAATTTGTTCAATGATACAAAGGCATTACTAGATAGTCGATGGAAAACTCATCTTGCAAACATGAAAAAAATCCAAGAATATAAGTGGCCATCATATTTTATGATGTATCAGTGAGAGGAAAATTATTTGGTTTCAGAAGAATAGGACACTGAGGTGAGAGCATTTGGATGTTCATCATGGAGAGGAAGACTTTTCCAAATCAATGATCACAGGTCTTCTATGTTGAATAATGCAACCATATGTCAAAATGTCTTAAGTCTTGTTATTTCCTAATTATGCTAATTAAATAGTTGTTGGTTTCAAAATAATAGGACACTGAGGCAAGAGCATTTGGACGATCATCATGGAGAGGAAGACTTTGCTAGATCAATGATCATGGGTCTTCTACATTGAATAATGGAACCATATGTCAAAATGTCTTAAGTCTTGTTATTTCCTTAATTATGCTAATTAAATAGCTGTTAGTAAAAGAAGTAGTTATGAAAGGTCGTTTCTTTTTGTAAAAGGCTTGTAGCTTGTTGCTTCCTATATAAATAGGAAACCAAGGCCTAGCTTTAAATTATCATCATCATATATCATTTCCATTTTGAAGACTTTTGTTATTAATATATATCAATTGAATCAATATAATGGAGAACATCTTATTATCAGAGATTCTCCATGACTATGTTATCATTCTGTATTTTTCTTATATTTTCCATACTTATTTCTTCTTATATTTCAATGAATATCAATTATTGAGCCTCAATACTATGCTTATGTGAATGAATATTTTGATACAGTAAAGCATTTATTGTGGATGTTGGTAGAGCTGCTATTTTTTTTGAAAATTTGAGCTTATTTTGCCTTGTTACATGTTCAACATAAAAATAGAAAATATTTAAAAATAATAAAGTTAACAAAGTTTCTTATTTAAATAATTGTGATTTACGTGCACTAATATTTTATTAACTTTTGTGTCTTCACAAACATATGTTGATACAAAATGAATGGAAGAAGCATCCAAGTAATCCTATTTTTTTCTGCCAACAATTCATACCAAAGATTGAACAATTTAAGGATATTGAAATAGGTAATTAAGGATATGATGATGATGATGTATTCTTGTACTTGTATATTCTATGAAATATTCCTTATTTTCTATGAAACAGTGTATATATTCTTGTACTTTTAAATATTATTTTACTGTTATGTCTATTAAATAAAATAAAGTTTGAATAAAAAATACTTCACCATTTTTTGTAAGTGAGTATGTGAATTATTGTTTAAGGAAAAATCTTACAGTGTTTACATTTTCAGTTTACTAGTTTCAAATCTTCATTTTCTATGTATATAAAATTGTATGTGCTCTTTATCTTGAATGACATAAAATAGTAATATCATCAGAATTAGGATTTTCAATTTCAACACCATCATTGTCCACACTTTTCATATCATGTTCACTTTTAATTACAATCATCAAAATTTTATTTTTATTTCTTGTCCCAATTAATCTTGATTCCTTTCAAACAATGCAGGAGGTCGCATGCTAAATTTTAAACATTTTCTTTTCATTTTTTTGTATATATTATTTTCTCAGTGCATCATTATGTAACAACAATTTCACTTTTGAGATATATAGTAAAAATAAATGAAAGCACATGTTTTATTTGTCAAGGGAAATGTATGGTGAATACCCTATGTCTTTCAAATAAGTGTGCAAGCGAAATAAGACATAACTAATTTAATCTAATTTTCTACTATACAATTGTTTTTTTATGTGCTTTTTACTTTTTGCATGTGGATTGTAGGATTTGAGAAATGCAAATCCACAGACCGTGATTAATACCTACATGCAAAGGACTTGTCATAGAGAAAGAAAGAGATCAAGATGAGGGTTTGGCTCTCACAATGTGCAAGATGTATTCCAGAAAATGAAATAGAGCATTAAGCAAATACAAGAGATCGATCCTTATAAAAGGAGATCAAAACCTAAAAGGAAAACCTAACCCTAAAGGTGAGTGCATTTAATAATTAATATTAATTATTAAATGACTAATATGTGTGCAAGGCGAAATCTTAAGAGGAGAGTAAAGTTAATTAATTACTTTACTCTAACACCCCCCCTTAAGATAAGCAAGAGTGCAGCTACAGACTAGTGCAAGAAAGCAAAAGAACTACAGTGCATGAAAGTAAAATTCGGTCCCGGCAACTAGGCCTGATCAGGTACCCAAGTACAAGGAAATCTCTATGAAACAGAGAAAAGGAGAAAACCTAGTGGGAAAAAACTCCTCTCCAAAAAGAGATGCAAAAAGAAAGTAGGAATGAAATGTCTCAAGAGACTCTCTCAAGAACATATGCAGATATACAATCAGATACCCCCCCATGAGAGAGAGTGGAGACTCCAAAGCCCCCCCAGAATGAGAGAACCCCTGTGCCAATGATCAAACCGATGTGTCGCCTCGGAGGAAGAAACAAATCCAATGGTCGAAGATGAGGAAATCCCTGGATGTGAGGTGAAAATGGAAGTCCTAGATGATGCGCACTGAAGAACGAAACATCAACATGAGTGTATGAAAAACAAAATGGTGAATCAAACAACTCAAGATGATCCTAAAATGGAATCTCCAATGAAAAAGGGATAACAGGTGTGCTGAATCTATCATCTGTGAGAGAAGGAATATCCTCTGATATGGCCTCAACAAGTGCACTTGATGGCTCGATGAGTGGAGCAACAATGTCAGTCACAACTGAAGAGGTATCTTGCTGAACAAATGTGATCTCAACAGGAGGAAGAGGTGTAGAAGTCTCAACACTAGTCTCATGAACAGATGGAAGAACACATAAGTTCAAGTGACCGAACTTCTCCTCAGATACTACATGCTCTCTTGTAGAAAGAGAGGGAGATGGTGGACCAAAGTGTGTAAATGCATACAATCGGGAAGAATGATCAACTGTCCCTGTTGCAACAATGTTGCCAGTCTAAATGTCTCTGATGTGCACTGAATCAGGTGTGAACTCAACTGTCTTCCCTATCCCACTGTGAGCAATCTGATAGATGGAGAGAAGGTTAGTGGACAAAGATGGAACACATAGTACATCATTGAATGTACCGTCATCAATATCGATAGAACCTTTCCCACATACACTCATATAAGTGGTATTACCCATCAATATGTGTGGTGAGGATGCAGCCTCAAAAGATGAGAACATGTCCTGAGAAGATGCCATATGGTGTGAAGCACCTGAATCCAGTAGCCATCTAGATGAATGTGAACTGGTGGTTGCACATAATGCATGACCCTTAGGTGGGGCCTGTCCATCTATCTGGAATGATGGTGAAGAAGAAGACTTGCCTGAAGTAGATGAAGAAGAGTGATGAATATGGTTCTTCTCAAGAAGAGCTGTCAAATCTGAAACCTGTTTTGCATATCCATCTATCTTCTTGTCATAACACTTGGACTCATCATGTCCTAGCTTAGTGCAATAAGCACACTTAGGTCTATCTTTCTTTGATGATTCCCCCTTACGAGAAGGTGAATCAGAAGTCTTCTATGAACTAGAATCCTTCCAATGCTCTGTGGTCTATGGTTTTTGTTTCTGCTTCTACTTTTGCTTCCCCTGATATGACTGTGCTACCAATGCTTGGTGCGGTGATCCTGTGAGAGCATCCAACTGTGATATCTTAGCCTGCTCTCGTGTCAAACGATCACAAAACACCTCAAAAGAAGGCATGGTAAAACGTGCACCCAAGGCATCCATAGTGGAATGGAAGGTAGATGAGAATATCTAAAAGTTCCCATGAAGTTTTGACAAAATTAGGTAAATACACTCTGTATCAGTCTTAACCTTACCACAACCCTATAGAAGAGATCTCTGTTGTTTGAATTTTGTCAGAAATTCCTCAATGGAGGGAAAAGAATCAGGTACAAGTGAAGTCAACTCTGCCTCAATCTGCAATGCTCTAAACTCGTTGATAGTGCCAAAAAGTCCCTCAAACTTGGTCCAATAGGCCCTAGGTGTGAGACACCCTTCAAGATGAAATAGGAGACTGTCTGAAATGTGCAAAGCAATCAATCCCATAGCCTGATCCATATTGTTCCTATGCTGCATAACCTCAAAGGCACGAGTCAATGGAGGCTGAACCGCATCCAAACAGGACCATAACCCTCGAGACTGAAGAAGTGTCATCATGCGACCCTTCCAAGTGTGATAATTATGCGGTGTGAGAAGCTCAATAGATCTGTCGGCCATGCTGTGAACTGTGCCTCAACTGCTCTGAATTTTTTTTTATTATTAAGTGGTCTTTCAGAACTAGATAGAAGATGCAAAGGGGTTTTTTGTTTTGTTTTGGTGTTTATAGATTCTAGTTTTCTGATGTAAATAATAGAAAGCAGGAAAAAACACCCCCCCGACAATGCAAAAATCCAATCCCCAGTACAAACTGAAAGCCAGAAAACAATAGAAAGCAGTAATTGGTTGAGACAAATCTCTATGTACCTAAGAATTTTTTGGTGAAATAAACTACATATCTGGAAAGAGCACAGAACCACCTTTCCGATGCCTATTCGCTTTCGAAAAACGGAGCAAAATTGAGCAAGTTATGCCCCTCGGACTGCAAAAAGATCATCTGACTTTGACTGAGAAAAACTATAGCCAAACTGCAAAATTTTGAAAATTTCCTGCACCATCAGAACGGCGCCAGAACCAGCTTTCCGGTGATATCTTGTTTTTGCAAAACAGAGATCGTATGCAAAAAATATGCCCGATTCCCTGAAAGTTGCTCAAAAGGGTTTTTAAAAAAGTTTCCACAGCCCTCAAGGGCTAAAAGTCTTCGGCCCCTGGTCACGTGGACGACCAGGGGGCTGGCGGCTGGGAGCTAAGGCCGAAGCCCCTGGGCCTGCATGTGACCCTGGCACTGGCAGGTTAAGCCCGCGGGGGCTGCGCAGTCCACCGGCGGCGGCCTGGTGGCTCCACCTGGCCTGGTGGCGCCCGGGTGGCCGCCCGGTGGCCGCTTGGTGGCGGACCGGTGGCGCCCGGATTTAACACTGGGGGCGCAAAAATATTATAAAAAACCTTTAAAAAATCAATAAAAAATTGATTTTTTATATATTTTTTTGAATTTTTTGCCTCGAAAACTGTGCGTACGGTCTTGTAATTTTTTTGCTTCCCAGAACGACTGTGGCCAAATCGACAAATTTTATATGAAAATAGGGGTTTTTGGATGCTGCGAGCTCAATGGTGAGGTCCGTTTGAGCTCAAAGTGCACCAAAAAAATAAACCCCCCCTATTCCAAATAAAAACTAGAAAAAGAAAACAGATTTGATGCAGCGAAACCTAGATCTCTAAATCTTTCAAAAAACTGAACAAGCTGCAGTAGATCTGGTTCTGGTACCATGTAGGATTTGAGAAATGCAAATCCACAGACCTCGATTAATACCTGCATGCAAAGGACTTGTCACAAAGAAAGAAAGAGATCGAGATGAGGGTTTGGCTCTCACAATGTGCAAGATGTATTCCAGAAAAATGAAATAGAGCATTAAGCAAATACAAGAGATTGATCCTTATAAAAGTAGATCAAAACCTAAAAGGAAAACCTAACCCTAAAGGTGAGTGCATTTAATAATTAATATTAATTATTAAATGACTAATATGTGTGCAAGGCGAAATCTTAAGAGGAGAGTAAAGTTAATTAATTACTTTACTCTAACATGGATTACCCTCAGAAAGAGACTACTTATCTTTTCTTAAATGAACCCTTTACATTTCCTATCTATGAAAGGAATTTAATGCTTGACAATAGGTTCGTGAACTTCATACAAATTAAGATTTGTCTAAAAGGCCATCCCCGCAAATGTTGTATGGTCTAGAATTATAATGGAAAATAACAAAGCTTGCTAGGAGAATAAAATAGGTTTTCAATTGTCCAAGTACAACATAACATTACTGAAGCATTTTAAATTTTAGGCCATAAGAATCATCCTTTTTTAAACATGGATTGTAAATAATTCTAAAACTTTAGAAGTCTTGGTCATTAACATTATTGTCTACTACAATGTCATCCAGTGTATAATTGGAAATGCTCATATGTTCTTTCAAGTATTTAATATTATCATCATCCTCATCTCGACCTGCATCATCTTCATCATCATTGAAATTTGACTATAGACCATCTATATTGTTACTAGATGTATTTGGATCATCATTTTCTATACCATCCATATTGTTGTCTTCTTGTGCCTGAACATAACCATCTTCAACATCATCATGGATGTCAATTTCTTCAATGTTCTCTAATCCCTCTCTCTCATTTTTTTGGCCATCATTTTTTTTCTTAGTATTCACTAATCATCAAATACATGCCTTAATATTGGATCATAATGTATGACAAATATCCATTTCAAGTCCAAAATATCTTCATAGAAAAATACCTGCACATGAACAACATACATATATTAGACATTATATAGATTGTATGAACATATATACATCAATTGAATAATGGAACATTATTTTATAGACTACCTTTTTTATACAATAATTGCTATAAAACACAATTTTGACAACATAGTTTATAAAACATTAGTCCACACTCATTTATTATTCTTTGGTTTTTTCCCTTAAGAACATCCTTAGGGAGACCTTGTTCTTCCCTCTTCTTTCACACAAGAGTGTGTTTTAAGAAGGGGTAATCAATCAATAACTCATCCCCAATGGTAAGGTCCATAATAGCCTCAACCATTATCAATCTATCAACCTCTCTTTCCATATCTCCATCTTTATCATTTATAACCTCAACAAATTGACAATTCAGTCTTACAGTAGGGTCCCTTCCCTTACCACTATTTAGAAATCCTACAATATTTTTGTGTGTGTATGCATGTCCATCTATGTACACAAGATGACCTCTATTAATTTATTTTTCACTTTCCAATTGGAGATGATGTGTATACATATTTGAATTTAGACCATATGCTGACATGATAGGCTTATATTCTGCTAGCCTTCTCTATTCACTACTGTAATATGATGGACCATAATATGGTATTAATCTCCTAGTGGTTTGCTCTAAATAATTTCTATTTTTGGATCCCACATGTATATTTTGGACAATAAAGAGGCCTAGATTCACTCCATGAATATTGGAGGGTCATATCATGTAGTTGTATCCCCAAAATTGAAACACCTTGTACACTCTAGGTAGTTGTTGATCACTAGGCCAAGCATAATATAGTCAATGATCAAATATATCTTTGTAAATTGATATCAAACCCAGGGGCAAGTCATGATCTCCATCACATTCATTCTCATAGGGTATGTACTCCATCTTCCCCTTGTCTTTAAGAAAATTATGCATCTTCACACCGATTCTTGTTTTGTTACTTGTTTTTGTCAATTCCTCATCTTCTAAGCTAGTATATTGGCACATATTTTTTTTAGATGTATCATATGATAAATTATCATTGCCCTCTAGGTTGGAAGTCAGTGATCCAGGAAACTTTAAACCAAGAACTTTATCCTGCAAGTATCCATTAAGAAAAAAATAGTTATTTAAATAATATAAAACAATGTTTAAATGAAGTATACATGTTATTTATATCAAATTAAAAAATTACTCACCACAATTTCTATTGGATTTGAATCAATTGTAGGAGGCATACTACCAAATGGAAGCTCATCATATATGTAATGTCCTTGTACAATCACTCATTTGAATTGTTTCTTTCCACGACATACAAAACATCCACACACAACAATTTTCTCAAAGTATTCATCCCATGTACTATAGTCCTGACCTACCTCTTCTTCAGTGCAATCATTTGTTGTGTTTGTAGTATCTATTTTCATATCCTCTTCCACCCACTATCATCTATGTGATTTAACATTTTTAAGTTCATTTCCACATACATATCTTGTTCTTTTGCTAGTTGAGAGCTTAGGCTCTACATTTGCTCCAATCTCCATCTAAAATAATCAACAACATGCATTAATTTATTTCAAGATTGGATAATACATTATAAAGTTTAATAATACTGTGAAAAATGATGGACGTATCACAAAATGCTATCAAATAATTTTTTCCTAAGTTAAGTCAAAATTTGAGTACCTAATGTCCTATTTCATCTTTTGTGTCCTCATTTGATATGACATGATCTATTTCCATGGCCTCATCTCACCTCTATAATACACAACATAGTAAATAATGTTTAGTAAACCAATTATATCATTTCAATGAATATGCTATCCAACACAAAACCTCACTTTAGCCATATATTTGACATATTGATATCATGTTTTGGCTATCCTAATTTTCAAAATTTTCCCTTGATCATAGAATCACATTTAATCACCATTCCTGTGCATTTTCAACCAATAAGTTTGACCTCAGAGGCCTCATGGACAAAAAAATTACTGTATCTCCTCTATGTTGTAGCATTTTTGAATTCATAAACACCTTCCTCCTTTGGTTGAGGTTTCTTTCTCTTCTTACCTTTATTGAATCTATAGATTCCATTGTCTCATCTATTTCAACCCAGTTTCCTCTCAGTGATTTAGTATTTCTACACCATCCATGTCCTCTCTCTATGGCCTCCTTTGTGAATAAAAAATCCACCACATAAGCTTTCACTGCACTACTGCCGAGAAGGAAAAGGCAACTTGTGGGACCACAGTAAAAACCACTCTACCGCACCGAGCTAATGAAGGAGCCACGGGATAGTGGTGGTCACTGCACTACCACACACCAATGCTAGAAGACTTGTGGGATTGTGGGAGTCACCGCAACACCACCAGGAATAGAAGGAAGACTCGCGTGCCACCATAGAAACTTTCACCGCACTACTACCAAGAAGGATGAAGCACCTTGCGGGACCATGGTAAAAAAATCTCTACCACACTGAGCTAATGAAGGAGCCACGTGACAACAGCGGTCACAAAAACAAGGCAGGATTTGGAATTATTTCTAACATTATGGATCTTGTGATACACAACAATGAAAATAGTCACTATACAACAATGATAGGCACTAAATTAGGTGCACTTGATGCCGTGTTATACGTCCCAAATAGATTACATTAATGGCCAATAGTCAGCCCTAAAGTTGGTGTTAACTAACACCAACTAAATCATCGACTAATGAATCAAAATCAGAAATTTAAAACTTTCCTGTGTGAAGGAAGAAATTAGATGGCAAAAAAGGGAAAAATGTCGCGCAAAGGAAGAGAGCATGGCGGTACCAACAACTGATGATAAATTCGGTATCAATAGTTGAGTTTCAATAAATTAGTTGGATATTGTTGTGTTAATATGTCAATTTGCATCTCTTGTGTTGAGTTGTTTATTGATGCATAGGATGAGTAAATAGAGCTCAAATCTTATGATTACAAGATGACCATTTATGTGTATGAATAAATAGTAGAAGGATGTAGATGAACTCAATTCATCTGACTTTATGTCTCTTGGCAGGCATTCCTCTTGAATCTCTAATATCAGCTGCCCGAGACTTCCTTGTAGCTTTTACATTTCATTGTCACCTTTGCTCTTCACTATTAGACTCATCTCCTTTTTCCTTATCTGCATTTTTGGCTTCGGCTTCTAATTCATCCCATGTTTCACCTTCCTCCTCTTAAATATCTTCTTCTTCTTCTTCATCCTCCTCTGACTCCACAAGAGATTCATCTTTTGAACCTTCCTCATTTGATTTTGATTCCTCTTCTACATCAGGGGGTTCATATCCTTGATCTAACTTTTCTAAATTATCAGAATGAAAATCACTATCTTCCATATTCAAAAATTCCCAACCAACATCTTCAATAAATTTATCTGGATCATCAGTAATAGTCTTCAAAATTGGCCACTAGTTCAAGTTCATTTTGCTTTCATAATACTTTATATCCATGGATTTTAGCCATTCTCTGATGCCATCAAGTGAAGATTGAGGAATGACGTACATGCGAAGTACATCCTGCTTGAAGTCTTTGAAAAAAATAGACATATCAAATTCCTTTTGCCCAAGTCCTACTCTCTCAAGGTTAACAATCTCAATCTCACTAATAGCGATTACTAGGAAAGGTAATTCCACCAACTCTACCAAACAGTTTACCGTAGGAACAATAAAAGAAGAGGCATTGAAAGAAATGTTAGAGTAATAAGTTATTACACTTAATTAATTATATCATAGTGGTTAATTAATTAAGTTACTTATTCCTTTAGTTACTTAAGCTAAACTTAGGCTCATTAATAATTGATTAATTATTAAGTGTGCAGACTAGGGTTTCATCTAGGGTTTCCCTTTTAGGGTTTCTTGATCTCCTTCATAAGGATTGATCTCTTTGTAATAATTGATTCTCAATAATGCATTTTTACTTTGAGGTTTACATAACATCTTTTTTGGTTCTGCATGTCTTTTGTATGTGATAGGTGATTGCATGTAGGTGATCTTGGTTTCTAACATGGAATCAGAGCTCCAAACCTACAGCTGCCTGTTCGTGATCTGAAGATATGGCCTTTTAGTGAGTTTCAAGTGCAATGGTTTCCACAAACATCTTTTTTGCAAGATCTGGGAGTAGCCAATTTATCGAGCCACTTTGGGCTCAAATGGAGATCACCATCACATTCGTAACGACCCAAAACCATAGGAAAGCCTATCGTTTGGTTGATCTATGAGGAAAAAAATTTGCCAGAAAGGCCATACTACCTCCCTAGCATGCATTCCGAGGCTTGTTTTTAAAAAAAATTTAAAGAAATTTAAAAAATTGATTTTTTTGGAAAACATTTGTGCTGCCCGCACAAAGGGAGGTGCCACCAATGGCCACCAAGCGGCCACCGATCCACCGCCGCTGCTGGTGGCTCCCCTCCACTCTACCACTTGCCTCCTCAGCCCCCGTGGGCCCTTTCTGCTCGGCCTAGGTCCTATGGGGGATTAGGAGCTCCGTGCTCGACCCCTGGCCAACTCCAGCACCAGCCGCTGGTCATATTAGCGACCAGGGGCTTTATCGAATTTTTCTTGCAAGGGGTGAAATTTTTTGCGGTGACGGCCAGATGGCTGTCAATTTTAAGCTTGTAAACCACTGACATCAGCATGATGTCAGCATCCGTACGATGCTCTTTTGTCCCCTCCTAACCCCAGTTTACCCTAAAGGAGTAATTTTTTTCTTTTTGGCATAACTTGGGCTTACGGTATCAAAATTGGGAAAATGAGATATCACCGGAAAGCTGGTTCTGAGCACTTTCCGATGGTGTAGTTTATTTTGTAGTATTTTTTTGTTTTACTGCATTTATTTCTGTTTGAAGTCATATTTTTATTTTATGCTTCCGAGCTCATAACTTTTTGCCATGATCTCTGATGTTTGCTATCTTTGCGGTGTTGGAAAGGTATTGAGGAGCTCTATGTTGTTGTTCCTACATTTTTTCTGTATCTGTCCTAAGGTTATCATTAATCCAGATTTGGCCTGATTGGTGTTTTGGCAGTTAGGAGAGTGCACCTTGCATCTTGGCACTTCATTTCAGTATCACATTCATTCAATAATCGACTGATGCTTCATAGATTCCAAGGTTGTTCCCATTTGGAGTTTTCGAGTGTTCTATGGCATCAGGTCTACTATTGCATCATTATGATTTTGATATGGTTTCTTGTAGATAGAAGTATCTTTCCTTGCTTGCTAGATTGTGGTTCCAGTGCTACTCTACAGTGTTCTTCTAGTGCTTCTTTGCAGCATGTCATCTCATTGTAGGGGGTTTTTCCCACTAGGATTTCCTTCTCTACCTCATTCTTGCATTTGTAAATGGGTACCTGATCATGCCTAGTTGTTGGGACCCATCCTTGCTTGCATGCATCTTCTTCTAGTGTTTTAGCTTCTTCCTAAGTTCATCTTAAGGGGCAGTGTTATTGTAATAAGTTATTACACTTAATTAATTATATCATACAGGTTAATTAATTAAGTCACTTATTCCTTTAGTTACTTAAGCTAAACTTAGGCACATTAATAATTGATTAATTATTAAGTGTGCACACTAGGGTTTCATCTAGGGTTTCCCTTTTAGGGTTTCTTGATCTCCTTCATAAGGATTGATCTCTTTGTAATAATTGATTCTCAATAATGCATTTTTACTTTAAGGTTTATAAAACATCTTCTTTGGTTCTGCATGTCTTTTGCATGTGATAGGTGATTACATGCAGGTGATCTTGGTTTCTAACAAGGAACTCCATGAAAACCAAGCTCACTAAATGGTGCATCAAACTCTAGTTCAAAATATTTTAGATGAGGTTGCTCTGATAGCTCTCGTACTGGCTTGCCAAATCCTTGAAACTCTGCATTGATATTATTTTTACTATCCCTCTCTTGCTGTTCTTCCTCAATTTCATCAGGATCATACATTGACCTTCTTGCCCCTCCTAAAGTTTGGACCACATCCATTAAATCCACATAAAACTATACATCCTTGGTCTTCTTGGTTCCCATTCCATTATACATATGGTTATGCAAATGAAAATGACGCAAAGTAATCATCTCCTTCTCCATTGGTTGGAAGAATGCATGCTTTATTTTTTGATACATAATATCATCTCTCTTTTTCTCTCATGGTTGAATACCAAAATTCATTATGGTGGGCCTGGTGGAGGTTTTACATTTTCCCCATGGGTATGCTCATTCTTATATCTTTTGTGCTTGGCACCCTTGGTTTGTCTTGGGGTTTTGGGTTTTTTTCATAAACTTTGGCCTTGGATTTTCTAATCATGCATTGACTTATTGTTGTAGGTTGTCAGTTGCGCAAGTTGTGGTCTGAACCCTTTTAGTCATTGCATTATCGGCCCCTCTTTACCTACCCTTTCGGTCTTATTTTTTCTCGGACTATATTTTATTTCTTCCCTTAGTGTCAAGTTGATAAACGATTAAATTTTAGACCAATGTCTAAAATGCTCTCCCTCAAGGGTCATTTCCCCATCCACCTAGTCAGTTGCCTTTTTTATGAATAACATTTTTTTCATGTGCAAGTTTTATAACCTTAAATAAAATGGTTGAATTGTGCCCATTCCTCGCTGGCCTTGCAAGGTTTTCAATGATGTCACAAAAATGCTACGAGGTGTGCGAGATGCTACCATCTATCATCTATGATCATGGGGCCCGGTCTTTGTTCATTTGCCAATGAAGGATATCAAATTGACACCTATCCTGTAACATTGCATCATGGTCATTCCTCGCTAACCTCGCATAATTAAAACACCCATTTTAATAATGTTGCAAGGTGTGCTAATTGTTGAAGCATGGAAATTGATGCCAAGTGTGTGATGATCAAGGTGGGACTCGCTAATGCTGAGATGGTGTCCTATAGGTGAATTTTCATTCACCTATAATTTGGTGAGCAAACGTGGAAATGTCAAACCACATTGACTCAATCAGAGCCACACTTTCTCGCTTACATAGATTCAAATCAATGATTGGCATTCAAAATGGGTTGATGTTTTACTATATCCATTTTATCTCATGCGAGTAAGTAATAATGGTGGAGTTCGGATTGTGCCACCAAAATTTAATGCTAAAATTTCATTGAATTTCTATTTTTGTGCATAATTCCACACCAAAGAAGAATTCCCAGGTACCATGCAAGGTGAGCTATTTTTGTGTAAACTCAGGATCGCTGCCATTGAAACGCTTTGCCTGCGAAACCATAAGTAACGAATGTATGACATTCTGTATTTTCAAAATCCTGTGCTTTCTTGAGGGAAAATATCAATTGTGTTTTTCTTTGTTTTAAAGGATTGTATTGGTTCATTTTTTTTAAAAGGTTCTTTAAAGCTTATCCAAATAATTACTGAAGCTTCTTGAATTGTGAATTTTTTTTTTTTTAGTCTGTAAGGTGTAAGCTATATCCTATGATTGTCCTATATTTTAAAACCCTAGCTTGAATTATAGTCTATCGTATGCAAATGGCACCCAAGGCCTGAAGCTCTAGTTTTGAAACCTCTACTAGGTCCTTTTCCTAGGATGTTATAGATTTGTTAAAACACTCTACCCAAAAAAATATCGAGGGAAAGGCTTTGTTTTATGGGCCCTTTCTCCTAGAAGGGTTAACTGATAAACAATGTGAAATTCAAGATGCTGAGGTACCATATACGGGTTGGGAATTGTTCTCAAATTGGTTTGGGAATAGGAATTTGTGTGCTCCCCTATGTAACCCTTGGAGGTTGGATCTTTGTAAGCTGGTGGTTCCAAATGTCTATCTGGATGTAGATTTGTTAAAAGATGTTGTTGCAAGATATGACCCTGTAACCAGAGTTGTTAGGACATATTCTAGTATAGAAATGGTGAAAATAACTAGGGAGGAAATTGCAGAGATCTTTGGTTTGCATGAATGGAGTCAGGATATGGTTACTATTGATCTTCAGGCTTTCAGAGAAGAATACATAAATACTAGGGGTTTGTTTAGAACATCTCTGTTAAAACCTCATTTGGCAACCACATGAATTGGAAAGAATACAAGGAAGATAGTAATTGGCCAAAATGAACTAGAGCACTTTCCTATAGACTACTTTTGTAACTATTTCAGGAAGACAATTTGTTCCTTGTGTCAGGTTCTTGGAATTAGTTTGAATAACACCCTACCTACTGACCTCATGTACATGGTCGTGAATCTCCAACATCTAGGTTTTAATGTGGTATATGATTTTTCCACTTATTTGGAAAACAAAATGCATGAGTGTTTGATGGCTCTTAAAAAAGGAAAAACCTTGATTGGTTTCAAATGGAATTCCCTATTGATGCACATGTTTCTATATAAAGGCGAGGTAGTTTTTGGGCAGAATATGGAATTAAAGAAAAGGGAAGGTGATATTGACATGCCTATCCAATATTGTACCAGATTTCTTGATAGGAATGATCATAAATTTAATTATGTGGTGTTCCATAATGTTTTTGGGTCCAAATTGAGAAGAGCTCTAGTTCATAATCCACCCAAGATTCCTAAGGAGATTCATGACTTCTTGAGGCTGATGGAAAGGAGGCATGAGTTGATTTGACACATAATTGGGGAGATATTATCCCTTATTATAATACAACCATTTTCAGGGTATATGGCACTAATGCCAACCTGTATGTTCTACCTAGAGATGTGCCTCTAAGAATTAGGTTTTTAGAAATCATGAGATAGTTGGGGTGTGCTCAAAATGCACATTTTCTAGTAGAAAAAAAGAAGGGATCCTTTTTTCTTGAGTATACAACATTTGCTGACTTTGTCATGGCAAAGGGAGGATGGAAGGATTTGTATACATTGCTTAGACCTTATGGATTAAAGAATGTATGTCCTAGGAATCATGATCCCAAGGGTTTCATTTCTCAAATGAAGGCAAAGCACTGGACTAGAATCTTTGTTCACAACTTCTATTTTCTTAAGGATGTTATCAGGAACATTTTTGATTTGCAAATGCAGGAGGAAAGAAAAGGAAAATATATAGCTTTTCCTAAGATGGTGAAGAAGAAGAAAGAAAAGAAACTTGAATATGATCCCATGCCAAATATCAGTGGTGAGTTGAATAGGGCCATATATGCTATTGATAATTTTGAGAGCTTGGTAGGGGTTTTGAAGGTTGAACAGGTTGTGGAAGATATGGGAAAGTCACAGGGTGTTGAAGAATACCTTGAGATAAGATTGGAGGAAAGGCCTACTTATCAACCTCTAACAAAAGTTATGGTATATTCTAGAAAGAAGGAGACGACAGTTGAAGAAAGAACCAAACCCACTCCGACCACTTCAAAAAAGTCTAGAGTAATGTCACATAGGAAAGTAGTGCCATCATCTTTAGGGAAGCCATTGCCTAATATTGTTGATCTGGATTCCCCTCCAAGACCCTCCTCTCCAACATAGGCATCATCATCCAACAAGAGACATAAATTTGAAGAAACAAGAGTGGTTGATTATCCTGACAAAGATGATGAAGATATCATGGTAACCCTTGATGATATGCAACAAGGAATGCTATCTTTTCCATCAGACATTCAATCAAGTTTTGGAGTAGTTGCTTTAAAGTTGAGAAAAGATGAAATAAGAGGGTTAACCAACAGTGATGACCTAAGTATGGAGGCTTGTAGATAATTCATGATGGATAATTCTTTTGTGAAGACAAATGAATTTAAGGATTTTGTATGGAGGGCACATGTTTCTCTATATGCTGACAAGGTAGCTCAAGAAATAAGTTTTCACCTAGAGCTTTCAGAACAAGTAGTTCAGTCCAATGTCACATTGTAGATGAAGGAGATTTTTGAAAATATAATACTAGAGAAAGGCCAAGCATTGGTACAAAAGAGTGGAGTATTGTTACTTCCTGAGTGGGATATTGTTGATGTCTTGGTATTCGATACAATAAGAAGGGCCAATAGGCCACTTCTTGCAACTGAGGAAGAAGCTACATTGGCACTTAAAGGGTCAACCTTTAGTGAGGAGTGGGATGCCTTGGAAATTTGGTCTTTATCTACTAAGTCTAGGAAGCCAATAGTTGCAGAACCATGTGATTTCAGTGGTCACCTGGTTGTAAGAAGGGTTGATGATACTCCAACACTGGAGGCTATCGATATGGTAGTGAATGTTGCCAAGTTCACTATGGCAACCATTGATGATTTGACTAAGGATTGAGATACTTTGAGGGGACAGTATAATGACCTTATTATTGAATATAATAGGAGTTAACAAAAAGTTTTAGAGTTAGAGATTGAGTTGGCATTACTAAAGCATCAAATGGAGACATTGAAGTCTCAAGGGAAAGCTAGCTGTAGTCACACTATTTCTGACCCACCAGTGGAGCAACCTCAAACCTCTTCACAAGGACAATACTTAGCTATTGTTCCATATAATATGGGATAGATTATTATCAAAGTTGAAAGGGATAATAGCCCAGGAGGAGGAATCTCTAGGGAAAAATTAATTTTTCAGGTTGAGGAGTATAAAGAGATGGTGCAACAAATCTAGAAATCAATGAGGAAAAGAAATTCAGTGATTGTGGATATTGTATTCAGACACTTGAACAAGAGAGTCCAAGGGAAATTAAATAGTGTTCATGCAAGTTATGCTCTAATGTTGCAAGCACTCAGAATGTTCCTAAGAGATAAAGAGTTGGTCACCCCATTGCTAGATAAATGAAGCCCCAAAATTGAGAAACTAACATTCATGGCAATGGGAGCAAAGCAACATGGGGATAAGTATCCTATGGTTATGTCAACTTATCAGTTTGTCAAAGGGATTGTGGAGAAAATTTTTCAAGGGTATGTTGCCCCTATGGAGTTAAGGATCAAAGAGTTGAAGGCCAAGTATGATGGAATGGACTTAACTACATTACCACAAATTCTACATAATCATGATGAGGTGAAACCATTGCAAGTTTGGAAGGATCAAATGAATAATATAATGATAGCTTAGACACATGAAATATGCAAGAATGTTGATATTGGTATGTTAGAGAATACACTTGAGAATTTGTCTTTTTTTATTAGTTTCTTAGAAGATTTTGATAAAGAGGCTACTTCAATGATGGTGAAGTATGCACTTTATAGAGATAAAATTAATCAGGTTATTACTTTTAAGTAGCCATCTAAGGAAGAATTTGAATTATCGAAAAAGGTGTTCATTGATGAGTTTGAAATATGAGTAATAAGGTTGAGAAGTGTGACTTGGTCATGTATAATATAGGTTTGGCCTCAAAAGTTACATTTGAAAATACACATGCTTCTCCCACCTTCAGATACTAGTTATTGAGGTGGAATAAAGTGATACAATGGTCAAAGATGCCTTTGATGTGAAAAAAGTGCCTTTTGGAAGGTGGGTTTCCTTCTCTACAACAATTGATGATTATTTTTGTCTTATGCCTTTTCCCTCCAATTGTAGGATGCAAATATAATTGTATTAGTAATTTGTGGTCCAATGAGAAATGGACATTTGTACCCTCCTTCGTGAAGCTTTTTTTGCTCCCTTATTTTATAAAAGGGAATTCTAGGACGTGGTAAAGGGTCTTCTGTTGAATCTGAGATTTGAGAAAGGAGAATTTTATAATACAAAGAGTATGAATGTGAGTCCCTATCTTAAGGTTTAGAGTTAGATAGAGGAACTTGTTCAATTATGGGGTTCTTAGGCATGTTTGTGTTGAATATGAAGATCTCTTGAGTCTATTTTCTTTCCCATTGTGATATCTTGCATGAATTATTAATGAAATATTAGTCAAAGACTATTTTCATTGATCTTCATTATTCTTTAATTCGAATTATTCTTTAATGATGGCTCTAGTTCAAAGCACCAGTTAAATGCTTTAGTTAATGTGTAATTTCATGCAAGTTAGTAGTTGGGTTCATAAGTAGTAATAAATTTTAGAGCAGATACGTGGATTGTAATGCAATTCATATAGATCATAATTGTTTAAGATGAAATTTTCCCTGTAGTTCAAATCTTTCTTATTTGACTTCGTGCTTTAGGATATGGCACTAGTATTTGAATTATGGTTATGTTTCTCATGTCTCTAGTTTTGATTTTAGAACATTTATTCAAATATTTTTTATTGGCCTATTTTAATTGTATTTACGATTCTCTGCTAATAGGACTTGAGTCTTTGAAGGAATTTCCAATTTCTTGAAGGATTTCATGCCTTTAGTGTCATTGGAGAATCTATCTGTTGTTCAGCAATGTACATTTGAGATTGTTTAAGTTGTTTATGAGAAGCACATTTTAGGGATCACCCCCCTAGGTCTTACAGAACCCAAAGTGTAGGAGAATTAGCATTATCGCTTCTTCTCGTCGAGTTGGCCAATTGCTTCCTAAACATTTATCATTGAACATGGCAAGTTCATAGAAGCTCTCGAGAAGTCCACTTGGGTTGTAATAAAAAAACACCAACAAAATGCTAACTCTACTGGGGACCTATCAAATTCAAAGTCTCTAGTGCAGATCTAGTATAGTCAGTCATTTTTCATGTATTCTTCACTATTGGAGAATAATTGTTTTAAGATTGTGTGTATATTTGTCATGTCTAGTACATGAGTCTAGTTTTCATTTGTCTTTGTCAGTGTGTCAAGTAATGTTTAGGATCTTATCAAAAGTCACTAGTGCAAAAGTGAAGTACAATCACTTCATAATTCCCAACATCTTGGGTGGCGAATCTGATATCTCGAACATGAATATTCATATAAATTACCAAAAACAACATGCAAAGGAAGGTCCTCATGCATCAAAATCCATGAACAAGACTAGCATCTATTCAAAGAAGAATTCAGAGCCAATGCTAGAACTCAAACCTGGATAGGACAAAAGATGGGTGAAAGTAAATGATACACCAAGTAAGTTTCATTTCCTATTTTTTCCTCTCCTACTTTAAATGCTAAGGTAAATAGTGCTTTTATTAGTGAAGACTATTCTATAGTTGTTATATCTAATATGGATCATGGTACTTTTCCTATTGAAGTGACTCATGAGGTTGAAAATGACATGTCTAGAGAGGAAGAAAAATGGGGTTTCTAGGAATAGGGTAAACAGTTCCCAGAGACCATAACACTTGGTGCTATGTCCATTTTCACTAGACAAAATTTTAAACCACAAGGGGATTCTCTAGATGAGGAGGCAACTCTTCTTGAGGATGAAGATCAGGTAGAGCAACCTTATTATACTCTTGCTCTAAGTGAGGTAGGAGATATCCTCAAAAATGAAGCTGATATAGATAAGGATATGCAAGCCTTGATTGAAGAAGAAAAGAGGTTGTAAGTGGCAGAGGATAGTAGGGAGAAGAAAATAAAAGAGGATCTAGAAAGATTTCGGGCCAAACAGCTTGAGAGAAATGCTCAAAAAAAGAAAGTGGAAAAGATGAGAGAAGATGCTGCTAAGCGAAAATCCTTTTAAGAAAAGGTAGCTAAGGTACCTACTGAAAGGGCTCGTGAGATAACTAAGGCAACAATTTCTATGGGGACCTCTGCCATTGCTACATATACCTCTTTTATCTCAGATACTAAAACATTTGACCCATTTGCTAGACCCAAGAAGGAAACCTTTATGGATCATGGGAAAGCCCCTATTGATCAGTCCAAGAAAATTTCCCACGGTTTCTTCAATTCTAAAAAAAATACTAGTGCCCATGTTGAGACCAATATTGCTGTTAAAAAAGGGGTCAAAACTGATCCTGGATCATTAGATACCCCTCCAAACCCTGAACTCCTGAGACTGCAATTGATAAATGATCAATTACAGGAAGAATGGAGGAAGGAAGAGATAGAAGCTACCAATGCCGAGATGGCAAGAAAGATAGCTTTCCTGAAGATGTATGCACCTACTCTTGAGGCCTCCAGTTCAAGAAAAAGTGAAAATGAGTCATTAAGTAAGAATTCTAAAAAATAGACCCCTAAAGGGGGTGGTGATGATAACCAAGATGGTGGAGGTGGAGGTGGTCATAATAATAGTAATTCCTACTTAGAGGATGAAGAGGGAAGCATTGGTAAAAATAGAAAAGATGGGGGTAATGGAAAAGATGAAGAAGGAAGTAATAAGAAGGATATTGAGCACCAAGAGACCCACAGAACTGGACATGCTAGGGGGGAACCCCATGTTGATAAATATAGACAATTATGTTTTTATAACATTCAAGGATATCCAAATCTAGTCCCTGATAATGCACGCAAACATCTCCCAAAGTTTACTAGTAATAATGCTTTTAGTGGGGAAGATCATCTAAAAGCTTTCCAAGGTTTTGTTGAAGATTTTGAGTTATGGGATGATGATGTAGCAATGAAATATTTCGTGCAGTCATTGGTTGAGGATGCCAGATATTGGTATAGAGGGTTACCAGATGCTAGTATTGATTCTAAAGATGCCTTTTACAAGGTCTTTAGGGAGAAATACGAAGATCAGACCGATCCCAGGTACAAATTGAATGATTTCAATAATATCACAAAAGGATACAATGAGCTTGTCACTGAGTTTAATGCACACTTTTATAAAGCTATAATGAGATTCCCTTCATACTTAAGGCCTAATGAAACTGCATGCCTAGTTGTATATTGCAATGCTTATGATGCAAAAATCTGTTATCTACTAAGAGATAAAGATCCACAAAATTTGAGGAAGGCATATACGATGGTAATAAATATTGAAAATAATATGGTAATAAATATTGAAAATAATAGAGCTTCTGGAAAAATGGGAAGAAGGGAGGATCCACAAGTTTCTAATGGCACAAGAAACCAAACCGAGAAGGTTGGAAAACCCACGATTGCTAATGAAAAGATAGATCAGGTCCTTACCCTACTACAAAAGCAAGCAAAAAATGACAAGCCCCATTTCCAAAGGAATAAAAGGCCTCCTAGGCTATAAGATTACCCCTATAACACTAACTAGAATAATGGGAAGCCCATATTAGATAAATAATCAAATTCCACCTGATCCCCTGCAGAAGCATTCTACAAATATAATAATAAGTTTACCATGGTGTGAGGTATGTGGGATGCCACATTCTTCACAGCAATGTGCAGTAGCACAATCAATGGTGGAATCTTGAGATGACCAGGGAGATGCTTAATCTCCCCATGATTAGGATACAATGACTAATGTATTGATAGGTCTAGCTGATCTGGCTTATGGGGATTATTCCTCAGATGATGAACCATGTGGAAGAGATGTTGATCTCTGAAGACAACAAAATGATGTACACCACCAACAAGTATTTTCAAATGAAGAATATGGTGATAATTTTTTTGTGAATGAACTTGAGATAGATAACACTATTATGAGAAGACCATCTGATGAGGAGATTGAAAATAATATAGTTGCTTTGGTTGCTAGGGTGAGGAACAATATATAGTTAAGGAGTAGAACTATTCCGAGAGATTCAAGAAAACCCCATGGTTTTTTTGTAAAGGAGAAGGATGCAACTAGAGTAGCTGTCAAGGTGGAGCAAAAGAATATAGATCCAAAGCCCAAGGAAATCAGGGAACCTAGGATCTAGGCAAAGAAAGTAGATAAAGCCAAGATAAATGGTGAAGTTGCTTCAAAAAATGTTAAGGTCAATGATCACTACCTTCATGTTGATAAAAATCCAAGAGGAAAAGAGAAGGTAATTTTGAGGCTATATTTTTTCTTGAATTTCCAAAATATATTGTAGTAGACATTTTTCAAGTACTTTCCCAAGTTAAGGTTACTATCCCACTCTTAGAAATGATGCAGATAAATAAACATAAGGACAAAATTGTTGCACTTATTAATAACATTCCTACAAAAAAAGAGAGTAAGGTGATGACTGATTAGACCGAGTCAAATAAAGATCAGGAAAAGAAAGGTGCTAAGGAGGAAGTGACTACTAATAGCCCTCAAATATATTTGGGAACTATTATCATGGCTAACCCCAATCATGTGAATCCTTTCTTCTTGAGTCTGATCATTGACGGAAAAATGCTAAGAAATTGTATGATTCATTCTGGAGCTTCTAATAATGTGATGTCGATGAAGATAATGCATGCAATAGGTTTAAAAATAGATAGTACATATGGTAAATGTTATGCAATGGATTCTCGAGAAGTGCTTGTTATAGGGATTATAAATGATGTTCCATACAGTGGAAGCGTTCCCTAAGAAGGAGTTACATATGAGTGTTAGAGTGGTGGATATCCCACCTACTTATGGGATGTTGTTATCTCAACCTTGGAGTGCTTCCATGGGTGGGAGTATATAGTGTGAGTTATCTTTTTCTACTTTCTCTATTGAGCAGAGGGATGTTAAGGTTAATAAGTAAAATAGGGCTCCTCACATGATCAAGAGTATGGAGGAGCCACTGGAGCCTATCAGAGTAAATTTTGTGGAGATAGATTTGGAAAAATTTTGTATTCATGAGGATAAGCCACAAGAGGAAATCCAGCTAGCACCCATTGATAAAGAAGTACTAAAAATATCATCAGAGAATGGCTTGTGGACAATGCATTTTGATGGAGCATGTTCTAGAGATGGTTCAGGAGCAGGAATTATTTTCACTTCCCTTGTAAAACATTCAAGTATTCTTTCTTGTTACAATTCGCTTGTACTAATAATGTTGTTGAGCATGAGGCTCTCCTTCTTGGTTTGAAGTTAGCTTCAAAACATGGTATCAAGGCATTAAAAGTATTGGGGGATTCTGAATTGGTTGTTTCCCAGATTAGATCTCATTTTGTAGCTAAGGATAAAAGAATTAGGTAATATAGAAATACAGTATGGGACACTATTGAGACCTTTGATGCTTTTGGCATTGAATTGGTTGAGAGGGGGAAAAATTCCAAGGCTGACTTATTGGCCAACATAGCTATTAAAATTGATGATACCACCTTTGGTGGTATCTCATAAATAGAAATATAAACTAGGCCTGCAGTACTAGACAATATTTGCAACTAGTAGGTATTTGATGATGACACAAATGTTTTGAGATTTATGTACTATGTTGATCAATATGAGAGCCAAGAAATTGAATTTTGCTCATTTGTGACTGAAATTGATGGGAAAGAAACCCTATTCGGAAATGACATAATTCAGTTGAAAACAAATACCATTCCTCGAGGCTTGGTTGCACTTGAAAGGGTTTTCGATGACCCTGATAGGTCAAATGCCAAGCAAGTACCCTCTCGTAAGGAAGAATTAGAAGAAATAAACTTGGGAACGGAGAGTGCTCCTAAGAAGGTTTATATTGGAAAGAAAATGAAGCCACATGTTAGAAACATCTTCATTACCTTGCTTAGAAAGTATAGACATGTTTTTTCCTAGTTATATGATGACCTCAAAGCATATAGGGAGGATCTTTTCCAGCATGGAATCCCATTAAAACTAGATATGAAGCCATTCAAGTAGAAACAAAGGCCCATTAACCCGACCTTGCAACCCAAAATGCAGGAAGAGCTTGCCAAATTAAGGGATGCATGAATCATTAAACCTATTAGGCACTCATCCTAGGTTTCCAACTTGGTGCCTGTAAGAAAGAAAAATGGGGATATTAGGTTGTGTGTTGATTTTATAAATTTAAATGTTTCTTCCTTGAAAGAAAATTACCCACTGCCTAATATGGAAGCTATGCTGCAAAAGGTCACAGGGTGTGAACTGCTCTCTATGATGGATGGGATTTTTGGTTATAACCAAGTAATGGTCAAGGAGTCTAATTATTTTAAGACTGCTTTTACTACACCATGGGGGACATATGTTTATGTTAGAATTCCATTTGGATTAATGAATGTTGGTGCAAATTTTCAAAGGTCTATGGATGTAGTTCATTGACCTATTCCTTGCAATATATCAGGATGATCTTACTACTCATAGTAAGGAAGAGGATGACCATTGTTCTCACTTAGAGAAAATCATTATCAGGGCTTTGGAATATGGGATATCTGTAAACCCTAAGAAATGTGCATTCGAGGTAAAAGAAGGAAAGTTGTTAGGCCATATTGTCTCAAAGGATTGGGTTCAAATTGATCCAGAATGAGTGGCAGCTATTGAAAAAATCATACAACCAAGAAATGTGAAAGGTATTCAATCTTTCTTTGGATAGATTAATTTTCTAAGAAGGTTTGTCACAAATTTTGCTAAGATTGTCTGCCCAATTTCTAAGATGCTTAAAAAGGGAGAAAATATAATATGGACAAAGGAGCCTTCCAAATATTTTCAAGCTATTAAAGATGCTATCAAGAAATCCCCTATTCTTAAATAACCTGATTATTCAAAACCTTTTCAGTTGTTTACCTTTGCTTCTTTTCATACTATAGCTAGGGTTTTAATGTAGAAACATAATGATGATTTTGAGCAACCAATTGCATTCTATAGTAAATCATTTTAGGCTATAGAATTAAAGTATGATATAACAGAGAAGCAAACATATGCTTTGGTAAAAGTAGTCAAGAATTTTAGGCCTTACCTGATCGGAGCAGCTATTGTTGCTTATGTTCCAACAGCTACAATTAAGGACATCTTCACTCAACAAGAGACTACAGGAAGGCAATGCAGATGGATAAATAGGATTCAAGAATTCAACATTGACATACAAATCACAAAGCTTGTAAGAGGTCAAGGCTTGGATAAGTTAATGGCTGAAACCAACTTAGAGGCCAATCAAATAAAATAGGTAGAACAAGATAATATTGCACCTATCTGTGATATACAAACTTGTCGCCGGTATAGGAGAATTGTTGAATATTTACAAACAATGCAGTGTCCTAAGGGCATACCACTCAATGAGAAGAGAACTCTCAAATAGTAGGCAATCAATTATGTTATCATTGATGGCGAGCTTTGGTGGAGGAGTCCTAAAGGTGTCATACTTAGGTGTGTAGATGGTGATCAGGCTGAAGATTTATTGGTGGTAATGCATATAGGAGCTTGTGGAGGTCATTTCATGGCCAAGACAACTACTCATAAAATTTTGAGAGTTGGTTTCTAGTGGCCTACTATATTCAAATATTCTCATAGGTATGTCAAAAGATGTGATTCTTGTCAGAAGTTTTCTAGGAAGTTAATTTTGTTTGCTAATTTTCCATTGAGGCTAGTATCTGCTTTGGCCCTTTTCCAGCAGTGGGGTATTGACTTCATAGAAGAAATATCTAAGAAATCTAGTGGCGGTCATGCATGTATATTAGTGGAAACCGACTACTTTACCATTGGATTGAGGCAATCCCAATCAGAAGGGAAACAAGTAAGGTGGTCATTGATTTTTTTATGAATAACATCTTAAGTAGGTTTGGGGTACTCGAGAGAATTGTTTTGGACAACGCAATGTGTTTTAGGTCTAAGGAGTTTGTTGATTTTTGTAATCAATATGGTATAACTATTTCATATTCTTCTCCATATCATCCCCAAGAAAACGGGCATGCAGAGTTCAACAATAAGATCTTAATGAAGATCAAGTGAATGATTGAGAATAATAAAAGGGCTTGGGATTCAAAGTTACAACTCGCATTGTGGGCTGATAGAATAACTGTCAAGAAGGCAATTGGTTATTCGCCTTTTAACTTGGTTTATGGGGTAGAAGCATGTATACCACAAATTTTTTTGCTGAAGATGTACAATTTTGTCCAAGAATATGATGATGATGTGTGTGATAAAATGCAACATACGATTGAGGAATTGAATCAACTGGATGAAACTCGAAGAGAGGCTCACAAGAGAAATGAAAAATTGCAGCTTTAGGTGAAGCACCTCTATGATAAGAAGGCAATTGAAAGAAATTTTGATGTGGGAATGATGGTGTTTCTCTGGAATGCAAGATCAGAGGTTAAAGGAAAACATGGAAATTTTAATCCCCTATGGCTAGGCCCATACATAATTGTAGTCATACATGGGGAGGATTCATACTTCTTACAATCACCCACGGGTGAAGTTTTGGAACTGCTAGTACATGGATAGTTCTTGAAATACTATTTCTATTGAAATAGCTCTTCTCCATGTATAATGTACGGTCCTATAAGTAATGTATAGGTGTGGTTTGTTTTCTTTTTCTATGTCTGCTTGTCTTGTATGAACAAGTTCATATTTTTGGTTCTCTTTGTGTTTGGTCTACTCTCTAAAGATTCTAGAATCTTACTATGCCCACAGGGGGCATACATCCCCAGTCAGAGCCACTGGTGGAGATTTTACATTTTCCCCATGGGTATGCTCGTTCTTGTGTCTTTTGTGCTTGGCACCCTTGGTTTTTCTTGGGATTTTGGGTTTTTTCCATTAACTTTGGTCTTGGATTTTCTAATCGTGCGTTGAATTATTGTTGTAGGTTGGCAGTTGCACAAGTTATGGTTTGAATCCTTTCATTCGTTGCATTACCAACCCCTCTTTACTTTCCATTTCAATCTTATTTTCACTCAGACTGTATTTTATTTCTTCCCTTATTGTTAGGTTGATAAACGATTAAATTTTAGACTAATATCTAAAATTCTTTGCCTCGAGGGTCATTTCCCCATCCACCTAGTCAATCCCCTTTTTTATGAATAACAGTTTTTGCATGTGCAAGTTCTATAACTGTCAAATTAAATGGTTGAATCGTGCCCATTCCTCACTGGCCTCACAAGGTTTTCAATGATGTCACAAAAATTTTGTGATGTGTGTGAGATGTTGCCATATGTTGTCTATGATCATGGGGCCCGATCTTTTTTTGTTTGCCGATGAAGGATATCAAATTGATGTCTATCATGTAATGTTGCTTCATGGTCATTCCTTACTGACCTCATGCAATTACAAAACCCGTTTTAATAATGTTGCGAGGTGTGCAAATTGTTGACACATGAACACTGATGCCAAGTGTGTGATGATCGAGATGGTGTCTTGTAGGTGAATTTTCATTCACCTAGAATTTGGTGAGCAAACATGGCATTGTCAAACCACATTGACTCAATCAAAGCCACACTTTCTCACTTACATAGATTTAGATAAATGGTTGTAAATGGGTTGATGTTGTACTATATCCATTTTATCTCATGTGAGTAAGTAGTAATGACAGAGTTCGGACTGTGCCACCAAAATTTAATGCTAAAAGTTCATTGAATTGCTATTTTTGTGCATAATTCCACACCGAAGAATTCCTAGGTACCAAGAAAGCAAATTTATTTTTGTGTAAAATCAACATCACTTCCATTGAAATTCTCTACAGGTGAAACCATACGTAATGAATGTATCACCTTCCGTGTTTTCAAAATCCTATGCTTTCTTGAGGGAAAACATCAATTGTATTTTTCTTTGTTTTAAGGGATTGTATTGGTTTATTTGTCTTAAAAGGCGCTTTAAAGATTATCCAAATAATTACTGAAGCTTCTTGAATTGTGAAGTGTTTTTTTTTTAGGCTATAAGGTGTAGGCTATATCCTATAATTGTCTGATATTT
Source organism: Sequoiadendron giganteum (assembly GCA_007115665.2). NCBI lineage: Eukaryota > Viridiplantae > Streptophyta > Pinopsida > Cupressales > Cupressaceae > Sequoiadendron > Sequoiadendron giganteum. Next base: position 631,153,307 of record CM021104.1, read on the forward strand.
TAAAACCATAGCTTGAATTATAGTATGTCTTGTGCAAATGGAACCCAAGGCTCGAAGCTTTGGTTCTGAAACCTCTACTAGGTCCTTTCCCTAGGATGTTATAGATTTCTTAAAACCCTCTACCAAAACAAATCTTGAGGGAAAGGCCTTGTTTTATGGTCCCTTGCTCTTGGAAGGGTTAATCGGTAAACAATGTGCAATTCAAGATGCTGAGGTACCATATACAGGTTGGAAATTTTTCTCAAATTGGTTTGGGAATAGGAATTTGTGTGCTCCCCTATGTAACCCTTGGAGGTTGGCTCTCGATAAGTTGGTGGTCCAAAATGTCTATCTATATGTAGATTTGTTAAAATATGTTGTTGCAATATATGACCCTATAACCAGAGTCGACAGGACATATTCTGGTATAGAAATGGTGAAAATAACAAAGGAGGAAATTACAGAAATCTTTGGTTTGCATGAATGGAGTCAGGATATGGTTACTATTGATCTTCAGGCTTTTAGAGAAGAATACATAAATACTAGGGGTTTGTTTAGAATATCTCTGTTAAAACCTCATTTGGCAACCACGGGAATTGGAAAGAATACGAGGAAGATAGTAATTGGCTAGAATGAACTAGAGCCCTTTCTTATGGACTACTTTTGTAACTATTTCAGGAAGACAATTTGTTCCTTGTGTCAGGTTCTTGGAATTATTTTGAAGAACACCCTGCCTACTGACCTCATGTACATGGTCATGAATCTCCAACATCTAAGTTTTAATGTGGTATATGGTTTTTTAACTTATTTGGTAGAAAAAATGCATGAGTGTCTGGTGGCTCTTAAAGAAGGAAAAACCCTAGTTGGTTTCAATTGGAATTCCTTATTGATGCACATGTTTTTGTACAAAGGTGGGGAAATTTTTGGGCAGAATATGGAATTGAAGAAAAGGGAAGGTGATATTGACATGCCTGTCCAATATTGGACCAGAGTTCTTGATAGGCATGATCATAAATTTGATTATGTGGCATTCCATAATATTTTTGGGTTGAAATTGAGAAGAGCTCTTATTCATATCCACCCAGGATTCCTAAGGTGATTCATGACTTCTTGAGGCTGATGGAAAGGAGGTCTGAGCTGAATTTGACACATAATTGGGGAGATATTATCCCTTATTATAGTACAACCATTTTTAAGGTATATGAAACTAATGTTAACCCATATGTTTTTCCTAGAGATGTGCCTCTAAGAATTAGGTTTTTAGAAATCATGAGATAGTTGGGGTGTGCTCAAAATGCACATTTTCTAGTAGAACAAAAGAAGGGATCCTTTTTTCTTGAGTATACAACATTTGCTGACTTTGTCATGGCAAAGGGAGGATGGAAGGATTTGTATACATTGCTTAGACCTTATGGATTAAAGAATGTATGTCCTAGGAATCATAATCCCAAGGGTTTCATTTCTCAAATGAAGGCAAAGCACTGGACTAGAATCTTTGTTCACAACTTCTATTTTCTTGAGGATGTTATCAAGAACATTTTTGATTTGCAAATGTAGGAGGAAAGAAAAGGAAAATATATAGCTTTTCCTAAGATGGTGAAGAAGAAGCAAGAAAAGAAACCTGCATATGATCCCATGCCAAATATCAGTGGTGAGTTGAATAGGGCCATATATGCTATTGATAATTTTGAGAGCTTGGTAGGGGTTTTGAAGGCTGAATAGGTTGTGGAAGATAGGGGAAAGTCACGGGATATTGAAGAATACCCTGAGATAAGACTACAAGAAAGACCTACTTATGAACCTCCAACAAAAGTTAGGGTATATTCTAGAAAGAAGGAGATGACAGTTGAAGAAAAAACCAGACCCACTCCAACCACTTCAAAACAGTCTAGAGTAATGTCACATAAGAAAGTAGTACCATCATCTTCAGGGCAACCATTGCCTAATATTTTTGATCTGGATTCCCCTCCAAGGCCCTCCTCTCCAACACAACCATCATCATCAAAGAGACATAAAATTGAAGAAACAAGAGTGGTTGATTATCCTGACAAAGATGATGAAGAGATCATGGTAACCCTTGATGATATGCAGCAAGGAATGCCATCTTTTCCACAAGACATTCCATCAAGTTCTGGAGCATTTTCTTTAAGGCTAGGAAAATATGAAATAAGAGGGATAACCAACAGTGATGACTTGAGGATGGGGGCTTGCAGAGAATTCATGATGGATGATTATTTTGTCAAGACAAATGCATTTAAGGATTTTGTATGGAGGGCACATGTTTCACTAAATGCTAAGAAGGTAGCTCAAGAAAGAAGTTTGCACCCTAAGCTTTCAGAACAAGCAGTTTAGTCCAATGTCAGGTTGTAGATGAAGGAGAGTTTCAAAAATATAACACTAGAGCTAGGTCGAGCATTGGTACAAAAGAGTGGAGTATTGTTACTTCCTGAGTGGGATATTGTTGATGTTGTGGTATTTGATACAATAAGAAGGGCTAATAGGCCACTTCTTACAATCGAGGAAGAAGCTTTATTGGCACTTAAAGGGTCAACCTTTAGTGAGGAGTGGGATGCCTTGGCAATTTGGTCTTTATATATTGGGTCTAGGAATCCAATAGTTGTAAAACCATATGATTTCAGTGGTCACCCGGTTGTAAGAAGGGTTGCTAATACTCTAGCATTGGACACTACCGATATGGTAGTGAATGTTGCCAAGTTCACTAGGGCAACCATTGAGGATTTGACTAAGGATCAGGATACTTTCAGGGACCAGTATAATGACCTTATTATAGAATATAATAGGAGTCAACAAAAGGTTGTAGAGTTAGAGACTGAGTTGGCATTACTAAAGAAACAAATGGAGACATTGAAGTCTCAAGGGTAGGCTAGCTCTATTTGCACTATTTTTGACCCACCAGTGGAGCAACCTCAACCCTCTTCACAAGGATAGTGCTTAGCTATTGTTCCATACAATATGGGATAGATTCTTATCACAATTCAAAGGGATAATATCCTAGGAGGATGACTCTCTAGGGAAAGATTAATTTGTCAGGATGAGGAGTATAAAGAGATGGTGCAACAAATCTAGAAATCAATGAGGGAAAGAAATTCAGTGATTTTGGATACTGTATTGAGACACTTGAACAAGAGAATCTAGGGGAAATTAAATAGTGTTCATGCAATTTTTTCTCTGATGTTGTAAGCACTCAAGATGTTCCCAAGAGATAAAGAGTTGGACACCCCATTGCTAGATAGATGGAGCCCCATAATTGAGAAACTAACATTCATGGCAGTGGGAGCAGAGCAACATGGGGATAAGTATCCTATGGTTATGTCAACTTATCATTTTTTCAAAGGGACTGTGGAGAAAAAGTTTCAGGGGTATGTTGCCCCTATGGAATTAAAGATCAAAGAGTTGAAGGCCAAGTATAATGGAATGAAATTAACTCCATTACCACAAATTTTTCATAGTCACAACAAGGTGAAACCATTGCAAGTTTGGAAGGATCAAATGAAAAATATAATGATAGCTCAGACACATGAAATATGCAAGAATGTTATTATTGGTATGTTGGAGAATACACTTGATAATTTGTCTTTTGTTGTCAGTTTCTTAGAAGATTTTGATAAAGAGGCTACTTCAGTGATGGTGAAGTATGCACCATATAGAGATAAAATTAATTAGGTTATTTCTTTTAAGTGACCGTTTGAGGAAGAATTTGAATTATGGAAAAATTTGTTCACTGATGAGTTTGAAATATGAGCACTAATGTTGAAAAGTGTGACTTGGTCATGTATAATACAGGTCTAGGCTCAAAAGTTACATTTGAAAATACACATGCTTCTCCCAGCTTCAGGTACAATTTGTTGAGGTGGAATAAAGTGCTACAACGATTAAAGATGCCTTTGATGTGAATGAAGTTCCTTTTGGAGGGCGGGTTTCCTTCTCCACAACTATTGATGATTATTTTTGTCTTATGCCTTTTCCCTCCAATTGCAGGATGCAAATATAATTGTATTTGGAATTTGTGTTCCAATGAGAAAAGGAAATGTGTACCCTTCAACCTGAAGCTTGTTTTGCTCCCTTGTTTTATAAAAGGGAATTCTGGGATGTGGTAGAGGGTCTTTTGTTAAATCCAAGATTTGAGAAAAGAGAATTTTTTAATATAGAGATTATGAATGTGAGTCCCTATCTTAAGGTTTAGATTTAGATAGAGGAACTTGGTCAATTATGGGGTTCTTAGGCATGTTTGTATTGAATATGAAGATCTCTTGAGTCTATTTTCTCTCCCGTTGTGATATCTTGCATGAATTATTAATGAAATATTAGTCAAAGATTGTTTTCAGTTATCTTCATTGTTATTTACTGTCAATTATGCTTTAATGATGGCTCTTGTTCAAAGAAGAAGTTAAATGCTTCAGTTAATGTGTAAGTTCATGCAAGTTAGCAGCTAGGTTCATCAGTAGTAATAGATTTCAGAGCAGATATGTGGATTGTAATGCAATTCATATAGATCATAATTGTTTAAGATGAAATTTTCCCTATAGTTTAGCTCTTTCTTTTTTGTCTCTGAGCTTTAGGATATGGCACTAGTATTTGAATTATGGTTATGTTTCTCATGTATTTGGTTTTGATTTTAGAACATTTATTCAAATATTTTTTACCAACCTATTTTAGTTGTATTTAGGATTCTCTGCTAATAGGACTTGAGTCTTTAAAGGAATTTGACAATTTGTTGAAGGATTTCATCCTTTTAGTGTCATTCGAGAATCTATCTGTTGTTCGGCAACGTGCATTTGAGATTTTTTAAGTTATACATTAGAATCAAATTTTAGGGATCACCCCCCTAGGAATTATAGAACCCGAAGTGTAGGAGAATTAGCATTATCACTTCTTCTCATCAATTTGGCCAATCACTTCCTAAAATTTTATCATTGAACATGGCAAGTTCATAGAATCTCTTGGGAAGTCCACTTGGGTTGTAATAAAAAAACACCAACAGGGCCTCCAGAGTTCCAGTCATCTTTCTTCCTCTTCCATAAAATGTCGGCCTGATCCACAAGTTTACCAACCTAATTGCCTTTATTTTTGAAAGCTGAAGTTTCTCTTGAATCACTAGTGTAGCTCTCTCTTCCTTTTTAGAATCTTTCAGTCCTACAAGAAATTAGTGCCTAATTGATTAACAATCTCAATCTCAAGAATAGTGATTACTAAGAAAGGTAATTCTAGCAACTCTACCAAATAGTTTATTGTAGGAACAATAAAAGTAGAGGCTTCAAAAGGAACTCCATGAAATCCAAGCTCTCGAAATGGTACATCAAACTCTAGTTCAAAATATTTTAGATGAGGCTGCTCCCATAACTCTCTTACTCACTTGAAAAATCCTTGAAACTCTGCATTGATTTTATTTTTCATGTCCCTCTCTTGTTTTTCTTCCTCAATTTCATCAAGATCATACATTGACCTTCCTACCCCTCCTAAAGTTTTGACCACATCCATTACCTCAACATAAAACTGGACATCCTTGGTCTTCTTGGTTCCCATGCCATGGTATCATTATGCAAATGAAAATGAAGCAAATTAATTATCTTTCTTCCTCTTCCATGAAAACCAAGCTCTCTAAATGCTATATAAAACTCTAGTTCAAAATATTTTAGATGAGGTTGCTCCCATAACTCTCTTACTCGCTTGAAAAAGCCTTGAAACTCTACATTGATTTTATTTTTCCTGTCCCTCTTGTTGTTCTTCCTCAAATTCATCAGGATCATACATTGACCTTCTTTCCCCTCCTAAATTTTGGACCACATCCATTACCTCCACATAAAACTAGACATCCTTGGTCTTCTTGGTTCCCATGCCATGGTATGGTTATGCAAATGAAAATGAAGCAAACTAATCATCTTTCTTCCTCTTCCATGAAAACCAAGCTCTCTAAATGCTATATCAAAATCTAGTTCAAAATATTTTAGATGATGTTGCTCCCATAGCTCTCTTACTCGCTTGAAAAATCCTTTAAACTCTACATTGATTTTATTTTTCATGTCCCTCTCTTGTTGTTCTTCATCAATTTCATCGGGATCATACATTGACCTTCTTGCCCCTCCTAAATTTTGGACCACATCCATTACCTCCACATAAAATTGGACATCCTTGATCGTCTTGGTTCCCATGCCATGGTATGGTTATGCAAATGAAAATGAAGCAAAGTAATCATCTTTCTTTCTCTTCTATGAAAACCAAGCTCTCTAAATGGTATATAAAACTCTAGTTCAAAATATTTTAGATGAGGTTTCTCCCATAGCTCTCTTACTCACTTGAAAAATCCTTGAAACTCTACATTGATTCTATTTTTCTTGTCCCTCTCTGGCTCTTCTTCCTCAATTTCATCAGGATCATACATTGACCTTCTTGCCCCTCCTAAGTTTTGGACCACATCCATTACCTCCACATAAAACTGGACATCCTTGGTCTTCTTGGTTCCCACACCATGGTATGGTTATGCAAATGAAAATGAAGCAAAGTAATCATATTTCTTCCTCTTCCATGAAAACCAAGCTCTCTAAATGGTATATAAAACTCTAGTTCAAAATATTTTAGATGAGGTTTCTCCCATAGTTCTCTTACTCGCTTGAAAAATCCTTGAAACTCTACATTGATTCTATTTTTCCTATCACTCTCTGGCTCTTCTTCCTCAATTTCATTAGGATTATACATTAACCTTCTTGCCCCTCCTAAGGTTTGGACCACATCCATTACCTCCGCATAAAACTGGACATCCTTGGTCTTCTTGGTTCTCACACCATGGTATGGTTATGCAAATGAAAATGAAGCAAAGTAATCATCTTTCTTCCTCTTCCATGAAAACCAAGCTCTCTAAATGTTATATCATACTCTAGTTCAAAATATTTTAGATGAGGCTACTCCCATAGCTCTCTTACTTTCTTGACAAATCCTTTAAACTCTACATTAATTTTATTTTTCTTGTCCCTCTCTTGTTGTTCTTCCTCAATTTCATTAGGATCATACATTGACCTTCTTGCCCCTCCTAAAGTTTGAACCACATCCATTACCTCAACATAAAACTGGAAATCCTTGGTCTTCTTGGTTCCCATGCCATGATATGGTTATGCAAATGAAAATGAAGAAAAGTAATCATCTTTCTTCCTCTTCCATGAAAACCAAGCTCTCTAAATGCTATATCAAACTCTAGCTCAAAATATTTTAGATGAGGCTGATCCCATAGCTCCCTTACGCACTTGAAAAATCCTTGAAACTCTACATTGATTTTATTTTTCATGTCCCTCTCTTTCTATTCTTCCTTAATTTCATCATGATCATTCATTGACCTTCTTGTCCCTCTTAAAGTTTGGACCACATCCATTACCTCCACATAAAACTAGACATCCTTGATCTTCTTGGTTCCCACACCATGATATGGTTGTGTAAATGAAAATGAAGCAAAGTAATCATCTCCTCCTCCACTGGCTAAAAGAATGCATGCTCAATTTTTTGATACATGATATCAACTCTCTCTTCTGCTCTCATGGTTGAATACCGAAATCCATTATGGTGGGCCTCCAAAGTTCCAGTCATCTTTCTTCCTCTTCCACCAAATGTTGGCCTAATCCACACGTTTGCCAGCCTAATTGCATTTGTTTTTTAAAGTTGAAGTTTCTTCCGAGTCACTAATGTAGCTCTCTCTACCTTTTCAGACTCTTTCATTGCTACAAATCGTCTCTAGGATTTAATCATTTGTACCACATGGTTGATGTGCTTTGAATCCTTGCATCTAAAGGAAATTTTGTGAACATAAATACTGCTAGGGATTTAATAATTTTTAGACTCTTTCATAGCTACAAATCATCTTTGGGATTTAATCATTTGTACCACATGGTTGATGTGCTTTGAATCCTTGCATCTAAAGGAAATTTACTTAACATAAATACTACTAGGGATCTAATTTTCAATGTTTCCAACCTAATTGGCTTTGTTTTTGAAAGCTGAAGTTTCTCCTAACTCACCAGAATTAGTTGTAACTTTTTTGAAATTTTATTATGGTATGTGCACTTTGATATGATGTAATATGATTATGGTTTCATCTCATATGTTGTAATATTAGATATATAACATAAAAGTAAATTATTGCATGAAATAAATAATAAATTTTCATTCTAAATATTTTTTTTTTGTAGAACATGGGTCTTCCAGAAGATCAAGATGATCCTCAACATGATATAGATCCACAAAATATTGGTTCTGTCGGTATAGATCACATGGCAGAGGATGATGATGACGTAGATACAAAAGACATTGAGGCTGATGACAATGATGATGACAAAGATGATGATGACGATGATTATGATGGTGGTGGTGATGATGATGAGACAATTGATGGTAGTAACCAGTGGCATTCATGATCATATATACTGCATCATGGATAATTGCTGATATATCATTATGATGACTCTTTTCATGGTTACTATCATATGTATCATTTTCATGGCCTACAATACAATATTATTGAGTTGTATCATTTTGACATGTATCATTTTCACTATATCATTTGGACATGTATCATGTTGACTTGTATCAGCTTGAGTTACATAATTTATCAATTTTATTTATATCATTTGTACATGTATCATTTTCACTTATGTCAATTTTTGGACATGTATAATTTTGACATGTTTTTGATGTACTAGCATATTTGACTGTCACTTGTTTTAGTTATATATGATGATGATCTTATCAGTATTGACTTGTCAATTTATATATGTTAAAAGTGGTCGATGATTTTTGGATGGATATTTATTGTGTATGATGATTTTAATTTATTGCTCAGGATGGATATTGTCAAATTCAATTAAATTATAGATATTTGACTCACTTGTTTTAATTATATATGATGATCATGTTACAATAATAGTTTAGGCTATGATGAAAAGTAAAATAAATGCTTGGCACCTCCAGAACGTAATTAAACAAATCAAAGAAGTGTCAAGCTCTTTTGGTGGGTAATGACACTAAACAATAGATGTACTTTTTTATCTTTACAAGCAATACAAAAAATTTGTGTTATTGACCCAAAAAAAAATTTATCTTGTTATTTAATCATATGAGTTAAATAATTAAATTATGTACTCTATAATTATATGAGTCATTTAAGAGGAACAATATATTTAACTAATTAAATTGAAATAAAAAATATTAAATTAATAAATGGAAGCAAAACAAGAAGCATTTTTAGAAAACAAAAAGGAAGCAACAATGGAAGCCAAACTAGAAGCAAACTAGAAGCAATCCTGGAAGCAAAATTGGAAGCAAAATCAGAAGAAAACCTGGATGCAAAATTGGAAGCAAACTTCGAAGCAAAACTAGAAGAAAAATCGGAAGCAAACCTGGAAGAAAAATAAAAATAAAAATTGGAAGCAAACATAGAAGCAAAACTGGAAGAAAACTTGGAAATAAAACTAGAAGCAAAAATGGAAGCAAAATTGGAAGAAAAATCAGAAGCAAAATTGGAAGAAAAATCGGAAGCAAAACTGGATGCAAAACCGGAAGCAAAATTGGAAGCAAAATTGGAGGTTAAACCGGAAGCAAAACTAAAAGAAAAACCGGAAGCAAAACTAGAAGCAAAACTAGAAGCAAAAATGGGAGTTGACATAGAAGAAAAATTGGAAGCCAAATTGGCCGCCAATTTTGCACTATTTCTTGTAGACACCTAAAAATGACCTAGGCCTGCGAACACTATTTTTACCACTTTCCATCCTAGCATAATTGTTACATTTGAATTATGTCCCTAACCCACATTCAAATATTAATTAAATAATTCATGATTATTTAATTAATTCATAAACTTTCATTCTTCGTGATTATTAAATAAATAAATCTTACTTATTTAATTTAATATGTCACTAATTATCAAAGTCTTCTAATAATTAAATAAATACATCAATTTATTTAATTAATCCTTATCATTAATGTCCTCCTGATTATTAAATGAATATATTTAAAATATATTTATTTAATGTGTCACTAATTCCTAAATCCTCTCTTAATTAAATAAATTCATTTATTTATTTAATTAATTAACTACTTCTTCTAAATTAAATAATTATTTTAATTATTTAATTATGGCATGTGACATTTCTATATTTTTAAATAAAACAAATCATTTAAAAATATCTCACATACTTAACTGATTCTTCATTTAGTAATTAATTTCAAAAATCAATTACTAATTACCTCACACAATCTTCTATTTTGAATTAATTTAATTCAAAAGGGAAATATTCTTCTACAAATCAAGTAATTTCTAAAATTATTGATTTTCTAAAATCTCATCTTCTTGTCTTCTAATTTTTACGAATTTCATCTCAACTGTCACATTCAATCTTGATTTAATTCATTTAATTAAATCTTATTCACACATATGGGTATTTTTCCCTAACCCTAAATGAGAGTTGTCTTATTGAATCTTGACCTTTGATTCTAGGGAATTCTTCAAATCTCTCATCTCCTCCGTCCATTCAAGATTGCATTTTCTATAAAATGACAATCTTGATCTCATTTTCAGGGTCGATCAATCTTATCTCTTGAATAATTCATTTTCATAGGCATTATCACACATTAAGCTTATTTATTTCATACTTTGCATACTAGATTCTACTTTCTAGTTTGCATAGTTTATTTTATTAAATCCTTCAAAAGTATTGCTAAGGCTAGGCATTTTAGAGTTTGCTCACAAAGCTGAGGGCATTCATTTTCATAACAGCAAGCTTGATGAGGTACAATGGAAATGAGACATGGAGGAGAGAAATGGGTGAGACTGTTCTAGTCTCATTCAATTTTCTTTCATATTCTCCTTTGCATTCCATTGAATAATTTGTTTATTATTGCATGCATGTTCTAACAAGATCTATTTTGCAGATTATATTTTATATCATTACATTTCCAACATTATTTCTGATGCTATTTATGGTGCTAATAGAGGCGCTATTTTCAACGTTATTTACTGGTGCTAGCGGGGGCACTGTGATTTCATGACCCTAGCCATGGCACTAAGCTCAGCGCAATTTCTGGTGAAAAAATTGGTGCCAAAGTCGGCACCGAGTTTGGTGCTAGCCAAATCGCCCAATTCATGAGCAGAAATACACTAAAATTTGGTGTTATTTTAGGTGCTATTTGCTTGTTCTACTATAGTGTGAGACCTAAATTTTGACCTATGATGTATGCAACTAATGCAAAGGTAAGCCAATGGATGGAATGAAAATGAAAAATCTGAGAACTACAACTCTGTGGTCAGATAACAAGGTTACAGTCAAGAATTGATCATAAATAGGATTCTACCAAAATTCCCTAAAAAACTGTATCAACTAGCATTTATGCAGTGCATGGACTGTCAAATGCATCATTTAGAGAAGTAACTACAGTGTACTAGTTTTTAGAAGATACAGTGTTCTGAGAAGTAATTATGATGTTCAATGATAAATATGGTGAATAAAGTTTTTTTGTCCTAGTTTGATTGATTTTTTGTTTTGGTTTTATGAAATTTGATGGAAAATACAACAAACAATTTGAAAATAGCGTCTTAGCTGGTCTAGTGTCAAAATTTGTGATTGTAATGTGTATGTTCAAAGTTTATTCATCTTAATTGACATAGGTCTAACACAAATCAAAGAAAATTCACACACATAAAACACTTTCCTATCCTAAGGTCAATGACCAATGGTGTGACCCTCGGGCCCACAAATTTGAATCTCTATTGACTCAAGTAGAGGGAAACCACCTTTATGGGGTGTTTGCACACTAATCTTTGACAGAGGATGGATAGGGTCCTCCTAGAATGAAAGGATATCCCAAATCACCCTCTCCCTGTAAAGCTACAAGTAAAATCAAGTAACTTACACAATGTCAAGAATTTTTGTCTCATCTCAAGGGAGCCATATAGTGAGTAACTTTCAAGGCATGATGTACATACCCTATACTGAGCATGATTCCAATTAAAACTCAATCATAAAGGGTGGGCCTCTAAATAGTTTTCCTTTTAGTTGCAACTTGGGGACTTACCCCCTACAAGTGAAACAACAAGGCAACAAAGTAGTTCAAACTTGGCTTTCACCTTATCCTTTCATATAGTGGCTTGAGGGAAAAACTACTTTGGGTCACCAAGGAGTTCTTTGTATAGATGTGTCTCACTTTCGTAGGCCCTATCTAATAGGGTTTAACAAAAGTGATACAAGCACAATGTTTTTGATTTCCAAGATCACTCAAGGTGTGAGGAGAGAGCATACACAATGTACTTGACTCACACTAGAAAGATTTAATTTTAACCTTAAGCAAAACCAAATGTGTTGTGTGATAGTGCAAATGTCAAGAAGTGTTTTTGATTCCCAATATCACATAAGGTGTGAGGGAAGAGTATACAAAATTTAAAACAAGAACAAAATCATAAGACAATAAAGACAATGGTTCTTTTTAAGCCCCAAAATGAAATGTGAGAGTAGAAAAGACACTTGATGCAAGTTTTTTGTTCTTTTTAGACAAAATGAGTGTGAAATGCAAGTTCTTCTTAACCCAAATGAGTGAGAAATACAAGATTGTTATACTTTTTAAGATCAATGAGTGAAAGATGAAAGATTGTTATTCATTTTAGACCCATGAATATAAATTCAAGTTGTGGTTATTTTAATCCCAATGAATGAAAATGCAAGTTGTGATTAATTTTAAGCTCAATGAATATGAATAAAGCAAAAGATATTACAAAATCAAAAGCTCCTATCTTATAAATGAATGAACAATAAATCATGCAAGAAATGGATTAGCAACTACAACTGCAAATATATCCTCCAACCTAAGCCACATGTTGTAAACCAATGATCACTAACAGAAAATCTCCTAATCCAGTGAATGAAAATGCATGAACTTGAAAATTCCTAATTAAAACCTAAATCAAGAGAAATAGGAAAATGTGATGCATAAATTCACAAATGCAGCTCCCTAGATTTTGGAAAATGTAGTGCAACAGACGACTACAAATTTCTAAACAACGACTATGATGAATGGTTGAAATAAAATGTGGTTAAGCCCTCAACAAATGCATCACACAAACCTGGAAGCTACAAAAACACCTAAATCTAACAAAATTTGACAAAACCTAAAATATATATGACGTGATTATCATGTCAAGATGTTAGAATAAAACTAGAGAGCTGAAACATAATAGAAAAATCTCAAAAATAGACTTAAAACAATGATTTTCCCTAAATATGGACAAATTTAGCACTCATGATGATGACTGTGATTCTCTAGCTTCTAGAAAATGCATCACAAGACCTAGAAAATGTGGCATGTTGTACCACAAATGTGATGTTTTGTTAAAAAAAAATGCATCGTTCAGAGTCACAATTGTGGTGTGGACCTAAAACTCAATTTTTTTGAAAATTTCTTCTAAATCCGGTTAGTTCACATCAGGTTCACTAATGTAGAATAGGGAAAAATCTAGGTTAAGGTCATAAAACAATAAAACTAAAACCTTTAGGCCCTAAACCAACAATTAAGCACAATCCAACATAGAAATATAAAACACGAAGCAATATTACCTATGCCATGGTTGATTCACTTCCATTCTGCTTCTCCATTTTGCTTAATATTCTTGATTGGCCATAGATTTGAGTATGCAAAAAGAGCCTAATCGAAATGATAGAAAAATATTGAAGAATGTACTTATCTCCTTTGATAGCAATAGTCTAGGTAGCGTAAACTAGGTTCATTGAAATGACAATGATAGGTCTCTTTTATAGAAAACCAAATCAGAATGAAGGGCTAAGATGAAAAGCCAATATGACATGGAAATCAATGGCCAAGAATAAAATTTATAGTATGAAATAGGGTTAGGGATAAATTAGGGCAAAGATAAGAATGAATGGTTGACATTGAATTATAAAATAATTCAATCAAGAGTGGAAATTAAATGAGACATGAAGAGATAAGAATGACATGGATAAGTAGGTTGGCATAGAAAAAGAGGTTGCTAGAGGAATTTAAATAATTATAAAATTATTTAGTTTGAGAGGGAAAGTGAATAATTAAATAATGAAAACATTATTTAATTATAGAAGACATGTGAAAGTTGACTTTTCAATTAAATAATTATTGAATTCAAAGTGGGAGAAAAGGATAAATTAGAGGACAATTAAATAAATAAAATTTATTTAATTTATGAAAGAAAAGGCTAATGAATAATTAAATAATTGAAATAACTATTTAATTATAGTAGAAAGATGATAATAATTAAATAAATAAAATTTATTTAATTATGGAGGAAATGGGACATTAGTGACGTAATTAAATAAATTAATAAAATTTATTTAATTAATTAAAAGGAAATAATTAAAATTATTTAATTAATAGAAAAAATTTGATATTAGACAATAATCAAATATTTAAATTTATTTAATTATTAGGGAAGAAAGGGGATTGATGGAGAAAAATAGTGTTTGGAGGCCTAGGACAATTTTTAGTGTCCATAGTTTCTTTATTTTCTAATTAGGTTACCTTGAATCTTTATAAGTGTATAGTTATTGATCTCTTGAATCAATAAATAAACTATTTTAATTATAAAAATAAGTTCTAATAATTGAGACATATGTGTGAATGCATTTTTATATGTTTAGCTTCCTATGATGCATGTCTTGTTGTTGTTGGAAATAGAGTTTCATTCTTCTCTCCATCTCAAATTCTTATGATTTGACTATAGATTCTACATTTGACATAAACAAAGTCACCACTCTTCACTTGGAAGAGATAGTTTTTTTATCCAACAAATACAAATTTAAATACTAGACAATAATTCATTCCATGTTAAGTTATTGAGGTCTTCAAAATAAAATAATAATAATTTTATACCTAATAACAACTCTAGAATGTTAGGTCCCAAAATTTCTTTCCCAAATCCTAAAGATTTTTTGCATCTTTGAGACTAGGAGTTTTTTTTCAAGAAGGTAAACAAAGAATCATAAAAAATATTAGGGTTTGGCATGTTGAGTTGAGGAATTCCACTTCCCTGACAAGGAACAAAAGGATGTGGGGATGAGTGGAAAGACATGCTTGGTAAGGAAACTCTGACAACTCTAATACTTTACATAGACTTGGATATTTTAACCTACAACCTACATACTTAGACATTTTTTGGGATTTTGACAACTATAACACATTATAGGAACATGGGAAATAATAGTGGATAGATCATATAAAATATGTATCAAGGTAAACCCACTTAATACTTCTTAGATCAATTATAAATAGGGGCTAAGTAGGGTCAAGAAGCACAACAAGTCCCCATCAAGACCCAATTCTCAACTAGTTTTATTCTTGTTACCAATTTTCACTACAACTCGATTGGTGGAGTTGATTAATTTATTATATCTTAAAGTGGAAATTCAGCTAGTTGCTACATTGTTTAAAATTGTTGATTTCATTTTATTTATGAAGTTTCAGTTATGTAAGTGCTTTCAGTAAACAAAGTTTAAGGGTCATTGCTTAATGCTTGCAACACAAATGAAGTACAAAACTGAATTTACAAATGATTAAGCATAACATTCCTTTCATTTATTTCATGATGTTGTTCACATTACAAATTTCATTTGATTTCAAGAATACAAATGATTATACAAATTTTCATTTTGATGCATTTCTTTCAGAATGGAAATGAAAGAAGAAACTAAAAGAATCAACAAAAGTCGTGGAGATAGCCAAAAAAATATGCATTGCAAGAAATGAATTCTACAACTAAAGATGTTAAAGAAAGAAGGAAGCAAGTAACAAAAGACATATCCATCATTGCCTATTTGATCTTCAGTTGATGTGCTTGCAAGCTTGCTCCATCTTGCTTTCAATTTTGAGTGTACCTACAGAAAGTTGGGAAAGTCATGTTAGAGCTCCGGATATGATTTATACTACATGCTCTACCAACATAAATAAAACTCATTCCTTGAAATGCATAGAATCAACTAAGAATAAAGGAATACAATGAGAGCCTTAAAATGAAATGCCATATCATGGAGACATCATAATATATATATATTTGCTAACATTGTTTGTTTCTTGTGCAGGTATAGGAAAATTCATGTAGCTGATTATTTAATGAAGATAAAGGCATGTGGAGTAAAACAGGCTCTCACAAGGCTAGATCTTGGCATGCCACCCCTTAAAATTACAAGTGGGTTGAGTAGGGAGGTACATTTATCATGCTCATCTAAGCCTTTCATAAGAGAGTAAAATAGATTTAAAATAAAGAGCAATCAAGTTCATTATTCATTCATAACAATCAGATCGAAGCAATGAAATGAAGATTACAAATGGACAAGGAAATGAATGAACTCATCCAATTGAATACATTTTTTTTAAACACTACCAAATTGATTACATTTTGCTGCCATGGGTTTGTTCATGTTTGATGTTGTTCTATTCCAGTGCAGTATTTTTTTACCTCCTAATGGTGATAGTGAACAGGCATACATAATGCCTTATCAATGAAGCACTAATAAGTAATGGAATTACATTGAGAAGCCTTGTTTTATGGAGTGTTTAAGCTAAGAATGTACCTTTTTCTAAAGTATTCTAAATATGAAAAGAGTGATGAAGAGTAATTTACAGGAGGTAAATAAAGCTACAACAATGATGAGAATATTTTTTTTCAAAATAGAAAGAGATCTTACTTCATTTAAATAACTTTTCAAAAAAAATCACATGGTTTCAGCATAAGTTGAGGTTGTCATTTCAAATGTAGATTTTTTCTTATTTCAGTTAACCCACATGAGGGTTTGAAAGAAAATGCAGAAATGAGTGAATTTATTTTAGAGATATAGAGTTTTCTTTCATTTTCATGAATACCCACATGGGGTTTCTTTCATAAAATATAGAAATAAAGGAGTTTCATTTTCCTAAATACCCATATGAGGATTTTTACAAAAATGCAGATTTCTCACTATTTCCAGCTTACCCATGTAAGGGTTTTTTCATTTATGCAAATGTATGTAATACATTGTGGGTTGAGCCTATTCATGAAGGAATTTACAGAGAAATGGAACAAGAGTCTTCTTCAGGAACATTCCTTTTCATACTTTGGAATTAAATGCAGATTACAAATAAAAAAACTAGTTTTTAGCATGCATTGGCCACAACCTCGAGAGATTTTCTCATCAATATTCACAAAGTCAAATGGGAAAACCATGTTAGGTTTGTTATCCAAGTCTCAAATCATAAAAACAAGAGCAAAAAATTTCATAATAAAATCTAGAACCAAGCACTCATGGCGTGACTAGTATATGAGTCTGCATTTTTTTTAGAAAATAACAATCATTTTTTCTAATCATAAGCTTCTAAGAGCTTTGGTTTGACAGCAAAATACAGAGCCAATGGACAAGTGAAGCTTAACTTGTGATGACTATGGAGGAATAGAGAGGTTGCGGTCGAGCTCACAGAGATCTCAAACACATGGCTCAAACTCACTCATGGTGGCCAAGGAGAGCTTAAACAAAATAGAGGAAGAAATGAACAAAGAAAATCAGAGATAAACAAGAGAAGTTGTGGCCTCAATGGCATTTTTTTCCCTTCAAACTGAAGAGGAAAACCATAAAATAGTTTGAGAACAAACTACCAAGCCTGTGAATGGATAAATCAATCATCTAGAGGAAGAAATTCATGAGTTCCCAAGCATTTCAACTGAAAACCTAGCATACACATGGTGGCACATCTTCTCCCAACAGAGTAGAAAAATCCTCAAGAGACAAGTGCAAAATGAAATGATTTTAGGGTTTTCTTTTGGGTTTTGTTTCTTATTTTCCCTAATTTGAAAATGGGCTTTTCATTTAAATTAATGCCTTAAGTTTTATCACTTTATGTCTTATACATGCCCTAGGTCGAGCATTTTGGAGGCCTTCACATAATATTATTTGCCTAAGTCCTTAGGCCTGTGTTTATAAATGTTTCATGGCTTGAGACTTTAGGGGTTTAGTTTTGTCAAAATAATGCTTTTATTAAAATGAAAAGTCCCAAATACCTTAGGTTTTTAATTGATTTTGAGAGAAATCAATTAAAATGTGAATGTGAGTTTACTTATGCCTAAATGCCTTAGGTATTTATTTGTAATTGATTTTATAGAAATCAATCAAGTCTTGGAGGAATATTGCTTTAAATTAAAATTCATACTTTAGGCATCTATTTTTTAATTGATTTTAAAGAAATCAATTAAATGTAATGGTGGAGATTACTTATTATTTTTATGATTTTTATAAGAAAAATCAAGTTTGTAATTGGAGATATAAGGTTTTATTTTTGCAAGGATTTTCAATCTTTATTGCAAAATAGATCAAGTTGTAAAACTGCATGTTGTAAAGCAGAAGATAAAACAATAATTTATAAATTGGTTTATTCTTTCTTGCTATTTTTTGTAGTTTGAGAGGCAAAATAGGTTTGAATTTTCCTTGGTCGGATTTGAGCTGCATGGAGAAGATATGAAGTGTTCTATTTTCTTTTAAAGTAGATTTCATCTATTTTTAGAATACTTATGGCATGCATATACAAAATGTGAGAGTTTTCCACTTTAGTTACTCATTTTGAGGTAGTTTTAGATGCCTTTCCTTAAGCTTTCTTTTTGAGCTCGGATTAGGGTTTTTGTGGTATATCTTGAAGAAAAAATTAGAGTTTTTATTAGTCTAGGTTATTGTTTCATCCTCTCATGCTAAAATAGAGAGTTTTGTAAACAAAGATTTGTACTCAGACTTTGATACTCCTTCAATTAATAAAAACAACATTCCTATTTCTCAATTTTGGTGTCAATTATAGTTTTAGTTTGATGTCACATTGTGATTTCTGTTTACAGAATCTTTGTTATGTCCTAGAATTGTAGTTTGATGCAGAAAGTTCATAAAATACAGGTTGCATGTTGTATTTAAATTTGAATCTTCATGAAAATAATTGATGTGTTGAGTGTTCATGAGAGGTTGTGAGATATTGTTGTTTTTTTGAGAGCTATTTGTGGGTAGAAAATAGAGTCATCATTTAGTCACCATTAAGTTTTGAAAATCATTTTTAGTCATAAGTTTAATTTCAATTATCTTTCTAAATATTTTCCTTAGAAAATAATTTAGGATAGATTTATCATTCAGAGAACCAACTCACTCTAGAGATTCCTTCTTCGTTCAGATCACCCACATCTGAAGAAGGTTTCCATGTGTCAACAAATAGTTAGATTTCTGCAAATTTAACACAGGGTGCATATCAGATTTGATAACAACTACCATATAGTTGAAAGAAGCAATTTCTAGGAAGAGGAGGCATACTCAAATATTTGATCCTAGTTTTGATGTGGTAGTAAAGATGCTAAAAATGACACCTCAACCAAGTAGGTCTCATACTACTTGCTAATTAATGGTTGACTTTTCTAGTAATCAATATGTTAATATTATGAAGCTAACTATAGATAAGAATGAAAAAAGAAATGATAGAATCAAATTATAATATCACTTAGGCAGACCTTAGCTTGGTCAATTCATGAAGGTGATATTAACAACTTCTAGGTATTTTCTTCAAAATTGTTAGAAAGAACAAAAAAATAAATGGAAACAAGAGAGAATTGAATAATAGGTATGAACATTAACATCATATGTTAAATCCATAATAGATACCTCTACACAACTACTTGAAGTTCCACAATTAAAGTATTTTACTTTATCAGATCGAGATGAATACGTTGTGAGATCATGGATAAAATTATAAAATATCAAGCTTATGGTAAAGCATTTAAATATTGGGTAGAGAGAATTACTCTTAATGGTCTTATTTATACTAAAGAAGATGTGAAATTATAAAATTTTAATTTGAACATAAGAGAAATTGAAACATAATTCTAGGATACAAAGAAAGAAGATATAGTATGACAATCAATAGTAAGAGATTATATGAGATGATGAAGATTAATATAAATATTTTAATTTGAGAAAGTCTTTATTATACCTGAAGAAAATAATTCAATCACATCGTATAATGGTGTAGAGTGGAAATTGATGATCTTGAAGTAGTCAATGTCAAAATTCAAAAGATTAACTCAAGTATGTGATTCAAAATTAACTGATAGTTGAAATAATTGCTTATATTTTGATTATAATATTATTAAAGAATATTAAACTAATTTGGCTAATATTTATACTGTCAAGAAGAATTGAAGGATATAATTTCAAAGGATATTTTTTATGGTAATATCATAGAGAAAATAAGTAATATGATACATAAAATATTGAATAAATCAGTGAAGTTTTATTGACATGAAAATTTGCCTCATGAATGCTTCTATTTGACATTGCAAGGAAATTGTACTTACAATAACAAATTTAACTAATTACAAAGATATAATAGTTTTGTCACAATGATAGGTTTCAACATCAAATGAAGATAATATTCAAAATCAAGAAAATGATAAATATGCTTCTCAATGATGTAATAGAGTCCTTTATCTTTTATTTTTGAAAGATAAATTATATAAATTTAATATGTGTAGTGTCGAAAAATGTCATCGGTGACATTTTCACACTTGTTTGGGCCCTCTTGCTAAATTGAGCTTAATGATGCCTTGAATTAGTGTTGTAATATGTTTAACATGCTCACATTAGGTCTTGGACCCTTGTGAACTAATGAACATGAATGGTACCTTGCTAAAGTGTTGTGAAGAGTTGTAACACACTTTCACACTTTTCTAAGGTTTTATTAATTAACTAAACCTAATAAACCTCTTTTTAACCAAAATTTACCTTAATTATACCTTATTTGGAGTGTTGTAAAGTGTTGTAACACACTTTCACACTTTTCTAGGGTTTCCATTAATAATTGAACTTCTTTATTCTTTAATTAACCCTATTTAATGCATCTTTTTGAGGATGGTCCCGACATAAATCAACATCCAATCATAATTCAAATATCTTTAGGTTGTTTGGCCCATATTTAATGATTTGGGACTCATTCACCACCTTGGGTGTATGAGTCCCACCTAGATTTTTGGGTCTCGAACCTAGTTTCACACCTTTCAAAGAATTTTTGAATTTGGTCCCATAAATTATGCCTAATGGGACTCATTTTCCACCTTGGGTGAATGAGTCTCGTGTGGCCCAAAATTAAAATTAATTCAAAAGTTTAGGGGGATTCTATCCTCCTAGATCTGATGTCATCTTGTAGTGTTGTAATTTTTGGAATTCTTGCATAATTAAGTATAAATACAAGTTTTTTTCACTCATTTTACATCTAACAAGTTGAATGAGCATCCTTATAGAAAAGTTGAGTTCACAAGAGAATTCAAGATTCTTCAAGAGTAGATTATCAAGAATTCTAGAGAATTATTCAAGCATCAAACATCATGTCAAAGTATTCATGCATCATGTTCATTTTTGAGCTAACAATTATGATGTAGATTTCTTTGATTCAAGCTAGCATTTCATTCAAGATCTACCCTATTCAAGCAAGAGTCAAGATATACATCCATTGGATCCTTTTCATACATGTTTGTTGCACTTCATTGATAGGGTTTGGTGGGTTGTAACATCTTATTTTGTTCATTCATCATTCTCTATTCCTATTTCATTTTATTTCAAGGTTTGATTACCAAAATGGGGTTTGACCAAGGCAAACCCCTTTCCACTAACAAATCAACATTTTTTCCTCTTTTTAGTGTATGATTTGTAGGTTTAGGTTGAAGATACATTGAAGATAAATTTTGGAGAAAGTTTTCAAAGTTCCTGAAGTTTTCAAAGATTATCACCTTGCATTGGAGATGCTTGGAAGAATTCTACAAGTTGCAAATCATGGTTTCAAATCCATAAATAAATTAGGAAGCACAAACTAGATCTTGAAGACCAAATTCAGACCTTGAAGTTTGATTAAAATCCTAACTAGACTAATTCACCACTTCTAGTGTATGAGTCCTAGTTTGGGTCAAAATTCAAGTTTTTACAGATCTACATACCCATTTTCCAAATTCTTGTTTTTGCACAGAAACCCCAAATCTAGGATTAATTCACCTAGCCCAGCGTATGAGTCCCAATCAACATTAAAGTCACTATTTTCAGAATTTTAGAGCTTCTTCTAGTCATCTTCAAATTTCTAGGTGCACATATTTCATCTCACAACTTTCTATTATGTTTTGCATACATTTCTAGGTCAATTAGTGAAGTATTGCATCATATTAGGGTTTAGCATTACATCTTGCATTTCATTTGTCTTTACAAGACCTAGCTTGGTGGTGAACCCCTCAATTTACAATCATCCCCTAGGATATCCCCATTGTAATATCTCTTTCTCATTTGCATTGAGATCTCTAGGGTTATCCTTGAATGAAAGAGTGTGAAGATTGTTATTCTAGGTCCTACACTCTAGAACCCAAATAATTTTCCCCCCTCATTTTGATGAACCTGCATTTAGAACATCATATTTCTGATTTGGAGTGCATCATCATCCTAGGTCTTGTTTGCATTAACATTTCATTAGGGTTTGCATTAATTAATTGGCATTCTAGGGTTTCTAATTTTGCATTAGTGAAAGTTCATTTAGCTTGCATTTTTGCATCTCAAATCATTGAAATTCATATAAAATCTGCATTTGCAATTAGGATATAGATCATACAACATAAAAAGCATAAAAATCAATCAAAATTTTCTATTTTTTTTTTTAAAATCCCTCATTGGGACTCATACGCCCCTTTAGGTAAATAAGTCCTAGTGCATATTTTTCACTGCATTTTTCAAAAATCCAAAGCTTTGTTTTTGAGATTTTGTTTGTTGTTTATAGATTTTTGTTTCAATTTACAATATTTTTTTTATACTCATTTCATTGTTCTTAGTTTATATTGCATTTGCATTCATTTAGCATTTAGAAGCCCTTGTATGAGTATTTGGTGTCCTATTGCTAATACTATAGTGAGACAAAGTTTGAGACTCATGTCATCCTACGATAGCACAATCATCATGGATCTTGGGTTGTCTAGCTCTTTCACTCCTAGTATTAACACTAGTACACTAGGTATGGACCATACCCTTAACAAATATTTGCCTTCAAGTAGTGTAATGCATGTTGAAACAATAGTTGATAGTGTTTTGCAAGAAAACATAATTCAAGTTCATGAAGATTTAGCAAACCTACAACATCAAATACAAAATGACAACATTTCAACTAGTGCCATCCCTACTATAGATAACATTTACATATGCTTGAAAGTGAAGATTGACTTGACCTTGTGAAAAACATAGTTCAAATCTTTGGAAAACACCTCACCTCAAAAACTAGTTTTCCTTTACCTACAAGCAATGTCACAAGCTAAGGAGGAATTCAAATTCCTCCTCCCACAACAATGTCCTCAATCCCTACCTATACCAACCCTCAAGTCACAACAACAATTCAACCAACTAGTAATGTGATTCCTTCCTTGGGTATTTCCGTTAGCATCCCTGATACCTTTAAGGAATCACACACCATATCTCCTACCACTTTACCACCTATAATAAATCCATTCACTTGTCCCTCGAACACATACATCCCTCCACCTTTTCACCTCCATCTCATAACACAAAAAATGGCCCTATTATAAACCAACTCTTCCAAATTGTTTCATCTCTTCAAAAACAAATTTCCACCATCAACCAAAATCAAAATGGCCCAGCTACATATTATGTCAAAAGCAGTCCATTGTCTTGGAGATATTGTGAACACCGATGCCCCAAAGTGTAGAGGTGCCTAGATTCAAGAAATATGGAGGAAAGGGAGATCCTTCTAACCATTTCAATGCATATACCACCTTATGTAGTGACTTTAACCTTGATCATAAACTCTTGGCTAAATTTTTTCCTAGGTCTTTGAAGGATACTTCCTTGGAATGGTTTTCTTCTTTACCGAACAATTCAATTTGTTCATTCAATGAACTTGTTGAGGCATTTTTCAACCATTTCCAAGTGCATATGACTCCTAAGATGACCTTGACTAATTTGATGAGATACAAGAAAAAAGAAGAAAAGATAACTAACTTTATCTCATGCTGCTAATCACTCTATTTCCAAATTGATGTAAAGGTTCACGATCCTCACGTTCAAAATATTTTCATAGAAAATTTGCAAAGTAAGATACAAGATAAAATTACCATGATGAAATTCTCCTCCTTCATGCACTTGTGTACTGTCCTCCATGATTATCAAAATTCAGTTACTAGTCAAGATACAAAATCCACTTTTAGCCATACTGAGAAGTCTGAGTGCACAAATCAAAACAAAGGTTACCTTCAATTCAATCCCCCTCAACAAAAAACTTAGAATGTCAATAACCAAGGAGTTGTTGTTAAGGCCACAATACCTTTTAGAGATGGGGACCTGAAAAGACAATTCACTCCCCTATCTGATACCCTTCATAATACAATGTCCCAACTTTTAGAACAACAAATCATTACCTTACCTCCTGTCAAAACACCCGATCCTAATAAGACTCTACCCCCAAACTTTAGATCAAATTCTTATTGCCATTATCACCAACAAAATGGACATGATACAAAACATTGTAAGCATCTTAAACATCTTGTGCAAGACCTCATTGATTCTAGCCATATTTCCATTGGATATGTTAATGATCAAGGAAATAAGTCCATTTCCCCTCCTAACCAAAACTTTCAAATATTTACCAACCCCATACAGAAACATAACATTTCATTTGTCAAATCTAGTAAAACTAAAAAAACTGATGTGAAGAATGTTGATATATATGATAAGTGTAATACCCCTCCGTTTTGATTCTTGTTCAAGTTGCTTTATGCTATGTTTGGTTGCAGTTACTTTGATACTGGATACATTTTGTTATGATGATTTGATCGCTACCATTGAGCAACAACCATTATTGTGGGATGTAGTTCTCTAATTATTGTTTCACATGCATTATAGATTAATGTTGTTGTAGAGTTAACATGAGATATTATTATGAGATTATTGAAATTATGATGGAAGTGTTAGTTTCGATGAGTGTATTGGTGAAGAGGATGGTTTTGCATCACTCGCTTGCGAGCACCCTGCGAATCCGTAATTCTTTCTTCATGGTGTGTATTATATGCTGGATATATTGTATGATGTTGTTTATTTGGTTGCAGAATTGCAGGTACATGACATCGACTCCACCTAGTTTCACAGGTTTGAGTGTGTCGATCCAACGGTTAAGTTGAACGGGAGATAGTAGCTAGGTAACATGTGTCAAGTCTATACCCTAGCCTTAGTGTGTCATCAGTTGTGTGTGTCGAGTCATTGTCTGTCTTGCTTTGATGTTATTTAATTCTGAAGCATTCTTGATTTGGAAATAGATATTTAGAATAATTGCATTTAAATCATGTTGATGGTTATTTAATTTAAATAATGCAATGTGGATAAAAGTTTATATTTAAATTAATTAATTATATTTAGTTTATTTAATTAATTAAATTTGATCCAAGGGGGTTGAATTTAGTTATTAAATAATTAAATTAATTAATTAAACGTGATGCAAGAGAATGAAAGGAAATAAAAGAATTAAAATTAAATTTGGAATTTAATTTCAACGTGTGGGAATTAAATTAGAAATTGTAATTAAATGTTTATTTGAGAAATTGGTTGCAACTTTGGAAATTAATTTATTATTTGAAATTGCATTTTAAATTGAAAGTGGGTGTTCCAAAAGTGAAATTGAAATTGAAATTGAAATTAAAATTGAAATTAAAATTGAAATTGAAATATCTAATTTGCATGTAATGTGAATTAGGGTTGTAAATATTGAAATTAAAATTGAAATTGAAATATCTAATTTGCATGTAATATGAATTAGGGTTGAATTAGGTATTTTTGATTTATAAGAATAGATGTTTTAATTTTAGGTTAAAAAAAAAGTCTTTAGGAAAATACATTTTTACAGCAGGAAAGAATTTTTGGAAAATTTGCACAAGGGTTTGAAGAAAGTTTGATTGTGTAATTGATTGAAGGAAAGATTGTTTGCATTTGTTTGATTTTGGATTTGATTCATTGGAGGATTGAAGAAAATTTAGGAAATCTTTGGAGGAGGTTTGCATCAAAAATTCATCTCTTCCTGTAGCTTCTTGTACCAGGTTTTCCTCTTTGTGTTTTATTGTTCTTGATTGTTTTTTTAAATAGTACTGATTAAAGATTTGTTTATTAAATCTGTTTTAGAAAACGAACTTGATATTAGAAGAAAAAAGAATTAAATAAATTTTACAGCCTTTGCTTGTGAAAATTCTTGAGTGAAAATTGTGAAAACCTTAGTTGAATTTAAATTATTTGGAGAAATTGATTTTATTGTTATTGAAATCAAACATAGAGATTGAACAATGCATTTAGAATGTTTTTAGAAAATGAAACTTTCTGTTTATTATCAAAAAACGGATTTTAAAATCTGCAGTATAGTTCTATTTTCATGGTAAAATGGTCTGATTGCGTCGCCTATAAATTCACTTTTACAAACTAGATTTTTAGGAAATTTAAAGGGTTTTTGCATTTTGAAATTTTCTTACCCCTGCCCAAAAATCGTAAATACCCAGATCGTAGTTTTTGAGCTATGCTTAAAACATGAGACTGCTATTAAGTTATTTTTCCCATGGCTGTTCTGAAAATAAAATAATAATAAATTGATATTTATAAATATTAATATTTTATGTATTGTTATTATAATATTAAAATATTATTTAATAATATTTTATATTATAATTTATAATACTAAAGTATTATATTTATTTATATTATTTTAAATAAAATTTGTATATTAGATTAGTGGAATTAAAATTATAAACATATGGGAAATTATTGTTATTTTAAAATGGCTTGTTAAAGTTTAATTGAAAGAGTTAAATATTTGATTTAAAGAATGCAATATATTATTGAATAGAGATTTAAAATTGAATTGATTAGTGTATATGGAAAATGGATAGAGAAACAATATGTTATTATATTAAAATGATTGAATGTGTTGAATAGAAAATTGAATGAGATGTAAGATTTGGTTAGGAAATGGAAAGAATTTACTTGCATGGATTTGTATCGATTTAAAAGTAAATTAAGAAGTTGTTTTATTGATGAAGCAATCAATTATGTTATTTATTAATTTCTATTTAGATTAATTGAATCATTGTGATTGGATTATGAAAGAGATATGGATTTAGTATATCCAAAAGTAGTATCTTCCTCATGCTTATCTTAAAGGATTTAATTCTTTGTATTTAATAAAGGGAAGTAAGTTTAATTGTTTTAGATTTCCAATAATGAAAAGGGAAATAGAGGTTATGATTATTTTAGATGATCTACTTATCATGTCTTTGACTTTGTCAACACTACCTATTGAATGAGTATGGATTTAGGAAATCCAAATATTAGATTTGATTGATGACTTGAATGCTTTTGTTGCTATGTCGTCAAGTTGCATTGTTGGTTTTGGGATATAGTGTTAGTCCTAAATTATAAGTCTTCCAGAAGAACTTAGAGGATAAGGGTTGTTGAATCTTTATGCCATCCAATTGTTTTCCCTTGGATAGTGCATGTTCAGTTTTACCCGGTTTTCATGAACGGGAATGTTTGCACCTCCTTGGTTTAGGAGCGGATTATGGGATCCGTGTCTCCATGTATGGAGTGACCTTGTTATGTGGTTTTATCTTGTTGCCTCCTGTGAAAGGAGTGGACTATGTGTTACTGCCTCCAAGATGTTTGGAGTGGGATCTTTTGTACCTCCTGTGAAAGGAGTGGACTATGTGTTATTGCCTCCAAGATGTTTGGAGTGGGATCTTTTATACCTCTTGTGAAAGGAGTGGACTATGTGTTGTTTCCTCCAAGATGTTTGGAGTGAGTTTCTATTATTTGTATCCTCTTTGTGTTGGAGTGGATTATGATGCCTAGTTGGTATGCACTTGTGGTTCCCTTGGTGGATTGTTTGAATGTGTGTTGTCGAATAGAAGAGTGGCTTCTGTTAGGCACCAGAGCCCAAAGAGGTAAACTGGATAACCTTCAGGAGTGATTTAATCAAGTGATAATTAAAATAATGTACTTAGAAGATTAGGACTAACTTCACATTAATCAAGATAATTCAATCCTCACTCATAGACACAAGGGCTTGTTTAGACTTGGGATGAGTGAGAAGGCCTAGAATGGCAAGATCAACTATCTAGTTCTTGCGAGAGGTAGTTGATTCCGCATGAGTGAGTATGAGTGCCGGGATTCAGTTGAGGCCACCAGGATTACTTGTGCTGGAGCCTATGAAGAATGCCCAGAGGAGATCTCATGACAAACCTTGCGATGACGCTCTATCTATGACAATTGTTGTTAATTGTTTTATGTGTATGGTTTTGTGAACATACTTGATTATTATTATGTCTGGAAGCAATGTGACCTATGTCAATGATGTTGGAGTTGTACTTGTATTGTACTTGTATTGTATTTGATTTGTACATGTATTGTACTTGAGTTGTACTTGATTCATACTTGTATGGTGAATGAGTTGTACTTGTTAATTCATTTGGTTGGTTATAACAGTATGAGTCGGTATGAGTCTGCCTTTGGTTAGTGGTTGTAGATCTTAGTCCATGTTACTTTGTTACTATCTCCTAGCATGGGGGGTGGGCCTTTGGGTACCACATTGGTTGGGTGGAACATGCACCAAAACCGTTGGGTCCCCATCGATCTTCAGTACTTGGTGGTGAGACATCCAGATGGACAGCTCGTGGTTCTTGTTGTATTATCTTGCATTGTAATATTTTATTTTGTATAAGTTATTTTATACCTCTTATGATTATGAGGTGGAATTTTGTAATTGTAATCTTTTGTACTAGTGTCTCATTCTAGGAATGAGTGATGTAACTATTCGTTTAAGATAATGTTTATGAGATTGTATCATGGTTGATTATCTTATTATGTTATGTGGTATTTTTATGATGTATGATGTTTATATCATAAGGTTCATAATGCTATAGTTATATGTAATATGTATGTGTGGGTTTAAGTAATCCTAACCTTGTAGCCTTAGAGGTTGTTGTTAACTAGTAAGTGAATGTGTATGTTAAATGCACTTTATAAAAAAAATTGGTTCACTTAAGATGTTAATTGCAACTTCCTTTAGGGTTACTTGGCGGGGCATTACAATAAGAAGGTAGATACCATTCAACATGATCCTATAAATAATTATCCTATGTATGACATGGTAGGAGTGATAGACGTCATTC
The DNA here is from genome assembly GCA_007115665.2 of Sequoiadendron giganteum. Lineage (NCBI taxonomy): Eukaryota > Viridiplantae > Streptophyta > Pinopsida > Cupressales > Cupressaceae > Sequoiadendron > Sequoiadendron giganteum. The sequence continues at coordinate 631,182,546 of CM021104.1, forward strand.
CTCATAAATTACAAACTAAAAAGCCTCTTGAGATTGGTTTCTCCTCACAAGATATACTTAAGCATGCACTTGATGGTCCTCTTTACATAGCCAACCACATGTATGATAAGCCCACTAATGGGATATTAATAGATCTTGTCTGTGGAGAGAATGTGATTACCAAGGAATTATTACTTCTACATGACCTCTATCAAGATGTATATAATAAACCAAAAGCATGGATCAAGATACATAATGGTTTCACTTGCCCTATGATGGGATCGATCACCTTACCTTTACAAATAGGACCAGAAACATTAGATATCTCATTCTCAATCATCCCACAGGTAGACCAATTTCATGTGAAGTTAGGCTACCCATAGCTTCACTCCATGAATGCAATCCCTTCATTCATGCATAAATGCTTAAAGTTTCCCTTTGATAATGAAATTTTCATTGTCCATCATAGTGGCTTTAACCTATTGTCCTCCCGTGGAAACTTTTCCTTAGATTTATTTTGGCTTGAGCCTATAGAACCTATTCAACCACAAGAAGACTTATTTTTCAAATCCTATCAAAAGTTCAAGGTAAAGAAAATAGTAGAATTATCCCTCTGAAACATACCTACAACTGAGCCTACCATCCTTGATGAAACCATGCTTGAGCCTAAATAAATTCCAAACAACCAAGACCAACCTAAGACAAAAACTTCACCTACTTCCTACAAAATACCAAGAGATAATGAAAACAATCCTGTCACACCTCCTAGAATAAAAAATAGTATAAAAAGTCAAAGAAAAAGTGGTTGAACAAACTCCACTAGTTCCTTTCGTTCCTCCCCTTGGGTAAGAAAAGAAACCTATGGTTGATCAAACCACTCCTACAAAAATGCAACTTGAAAATAGAACTAAAAGAAATAAAGGTGCTAGAGAATGTAGGCATAGACGTTGTGCCCTTGCTCGAAAGTTAAATGAAGGGAACAAAAAAAAAAATCAAAATCCAAACTTGATTGAAGAAATGCATGATGAGCTTCCCCCTTCGTCGGAACAAAAAGATCCTATAATGCAACCACAATAAGAGTTGAACCCTTCCTTAGACATTATCATTCGGCCTCCTTTCGTGATTAATTTAGATGATGTTGAGGAGATTACTAAAATTGATGAGGAAGTGCATAATGAATTGAATACATTGTTTTCCTCTTCTATGAACTCACATGAAAATTCTCCTAGGAAGAGTGTTGAACCTAGTGATGGACCTAGTTGAGAACTTGCTATTGTCCCTTTCACTACTTTTTCACCTTCGGTATACAATGAACATGATTGGGATGCGTATGACCTACTTTAGGTTGACTCACATTTACCTTACTAGTCTTTTGCATTTATTCTTTTCCTTTTGTGTGGTTTCATGTGTGTATTGTGATCCCCCGTGATGCTTTTTCTAATGTACCTCTCTCTCTTTGTGGAATTCCTCTATTTGTACCTTCATTCTTCATTATGTCATAAATATTTTATCTTTTCATTTGTCTTGTGTTTTCCTTTTAGGGATGGCATAAGGCATCGAGACATTCATGTCTATTCCATGTTGACCCAAAAAGTTTCCCTTTATCTTTTCATTTATCTTGTGTTTTCCTTTTGGGGATGATGCAAGGCATCGAGACATTCATGTCTCTTCCATTTTGACCCAAAATATTTTCCTCTTATATTTTCATTTGTCTTGTCTTTTCCTTTTTGGGATGACACAAGGCATTGAGACATTTATGTATCTTCCATGTTGACCCAAAAAAGTTTCCTTTATTATGTTTTCCTTTTGGGGATGATGCAAGGCATTGAGACATTCATGCCTCTTCCATGTTGGCCCAAAATGTTCTTTATTTTTCTCTCTTTGTGTCACTATTCTAAATCTATGAGTATTTGGGGAATGATGATAGTTTTGAGCTCTCTAAAAAACACTATAGCAAGAACATACTGACCCCAACTCCATACATCCCTTATGTGTTTGGTGTTTTCATTTTGGGGGCAACCCCTTTATTTTCTTTGCATGACATAGCTTTACTTGGAAAAATATGACTTGGCATAGGGATTTCCAAAATATCTCTTGTGTCTTCTTTATTGATAGCATTTATTAGTTACTACTTTAAATTAATTGCTCACATCATGGTGTTTAGCAATTTTTTAAAAGTGGGGGCATGATTGGCATTATTATTTTGTATTTTTCTTTTCCATGGTTAATGTTGTAGTCTTTTTACTTTATGTGATGCATTGTTTGCTTTTTGGTTGACATTGGGTGTGATGTATTTCAAAAGCATGATCTCTCTTAGCATATTACATTCCTCTTAGTGGCTTGATGTGGCACACTACATCCCATAAGTTTTGAATCTTCTATTATTTGATTGGTCCTCTCTTGGGGACATTAGGCATAATGTTCCCTAAGTTAAAGACCTTGTGTGAATTAAGCAAGACTCCCTTGAATGCTCTTTATTGTTGAATTTTCATTTTTAATTATATGGCCACCTTGCATAACACAAATTGCATGCCTATAAATCCATCTTGTTTGTTCATGAGTTCCAAGCATATGAAGTTTTGCTTGCCTCATGAAGCTTGAAGTTCATTGTTCATGAGCACCAAGCATATGATTTTTTTATTGTCTCATGAAGCTTGAAGATCTTTCTGTGTGGTGCCTTATGAAATTTATAAGGAGGTATAACTTTGGTATGGTTTTTAACGGGAAGCCCATTCAAGGCATGGCATTCCCTTAGCCACTTTCACATGACAGTGAGTGCATACCAGCCATGTGTGTATGTGTCACACCTCTTTCAGATCCTCACCTAGCAGATGGCCTAAATTTCCATTGCCTCAAAGTGAGGTCGCATTTTTTTTGGACAAATATCCTATATTTGATCCACATCATGATGGACAAATGGTCGAAGCTTGATCCACCCCTTCTTTTATTTTTACTTTTTTCTTTGTCTTTGGCAATGTATGCTTGTTCCTTTGTGATTATTTTTATCATCTCTATATGTGTGTTCTTTTGTGCCTATGTTGGTTTGACATGGGATCTTGATCTTGGGGGATTGATCACCCCTCTTGATTTTTTTCATCCCATATTACCAACATTCATACGCTTGGACCCCTCTTGAAGTAATTTTGTCTACTTTAGTGTGAATTTGAACCAAGTTCATCCTCTCACTAAAGTGGGGGCTAAATGTAGTGTCAAAAAATGTTGTCGGTGACATTTTCACACTTGTTTGGGCCCCCCTTACTAAATTGAGCTTAATGATGCCTTGACTCAGTGTTGTAATTATAGTGTTGAAAAATGGGTCCTTGGACATTTTTGCACTTGTTTGGGTCCTCCTTGTGGATTTTGGATTAATGTTGCCTTGATTCAATTTTGTAATGTGGATAACACATTCACATCAGGTCATGGACCCTTTTGAAATAATGGATTTCAATGGTACCTTGTTAAAGTGTTGTGAAGTGTTGTAGTTACACACTTTCACACTTTTCTAGGGTTTTATCAAATAGCTAAGAATAATAAACATAATTTTGATCATAATTAAAATTAATCTTTCCTTATTTGGAGTTTTGTAAATAGTTGTAACATACTTTCACATTCCTCTAGTCTTTTCATTAATAATTGGGATTTATTATGCTTTAATTGGCCCTATTTTACATCCATAAGCCTCATTTATTACATATTTTTTAGGATAATCCTAACACCAATTATTGACCAATCATAATTCAAGTGTTCTTGGCTTGTGTGGCCTAGATTTAGTGACTGAGACTCATTCACCACCTTGGGTGAATGAGTCCCACCTAGGTCTTTTTGGCCCCGATGTAGGTTTCACACATTTCTAGACACTTTTCATTTTTGGTCCCATAGAGTATGTGTGATGGGACTCATTCCCCATCATGGGTGAATGAGTCTCATGTGACCAAAATTCAAATTTAAATCAATTTTTTGGTAGGATTTTATTCTTCTAGATCTGATGTTGGCTTGTAGTGTTATAATTTTGGGAATTCTTACATAATTGAGTATAAATACAAGGTTCTTTCACTCATTTTCTCCTAACAAGCAATCAAGTGATCTGAGACTTTTTTGAGAGAATCCTTATAGCAAATTGAGTTTGCAAGAGTATTCAATAGAATTCTTCAAGCATCAATCATCATGTCAAAGATTGCATTCTTCATGTTTGTTATTGTTCTAACAATTGTGATGTAGAGTTCATGATTCAAGCAAGCATTACATTCAATATCTATCAACATCAAGCAAGAATCAAAGACCGCATCCATTGCAACCATTTCAAGCATAATTTTAGCACCTTATTGCTAGGGTTTGGTAAGTTGCAACATTATCTTTGGTTCATTCATCACTCTCCCTTTACATTTTCTTTCATTTTAAGGTTTGATTACCAACAAGGGGTCTGACCAAGGCAAATCCCTATTCTCTAACCCCACAACATTTTTCCCTCTTCTTGTGTGTAATTTGCGAGTCTAGGTTGTAGATTTTCCAAGAAGCCATGTTGGAGAAAATTTTTCAAGTCTCTAAAGTTGTCAAAGTTGTCATCAAGCCTTGGAGAAGCATAGAGAAGACCTACATGTGGTATTTTGCAGATTCGAATCCAGAAACTAATCAAAAAGAGCAAAATACACCGAGAGACACAAAATCTAGTAAAAAACCTCTGAAAAAGTAGAAGTGGATTGATTTGCCATTATTGGAAAATGAATCCCACTGTACAAGTCTGATCAAGATTTTTATAGATTTGGATGCCCTTTTGGTTTAAACTTGCTCTAGTGTATTTTTCTAGAAACTGGACTGATTCACCCATCTTGGTGAATGAGTCTGAGTCAACTTCAACAACAAATATTTCAGTGATATAGACCTCCATTCTGCCTTCTTGAATCTTCTAGGTGCACACTTTCAGCCTCATAGTTTTTTATTGCATTTTGTTCATCTTTGTAGGTCATCTTGCATATCACATTATGTTTTGCAACTCATTTTATTTTCCAAGTTTACATTTGTTGGTGAAATCCTCATTTGACATCATTCATTCCCTAGAACAGTCCCTTTTCCAAATTTCAATCTCCTTTGCATTGAACTCTCAAGGGATTTTTCTTGAGTTAAAGTGTGAAAATTGACCTCTCCTTTTAGGTGCAAAACCCTAGAAGCGAAAGAGAGAAATCACCAATTTTGATTTGGAGTGCATTTACATCCTAGATTTGTGAACCCCAATTTCAAACCTGCACAAATAAGGAAAACAAGCACAATATTAGATCAATATGCAAGGTTAAAACAAGGATTCCCCGTGAAATTAGATTGAAACATTAATATAGGAAGAAAAAATTAAGAACAATGCAAATGAAAGCAAATAAATCCTATTTTAATGAACAACTATCAATCCCATGGGGGAGTTGGTGCCAATTGGTATGTTGAAATCAACCCTTTCCCAACTCCTTTGTAAACTTGATTATTTGATCCACTTGATGGTTGAATTCCTGCATAACCTAGCTAAGAACTTGATAAAAAGAGATGAGAATGGCTATGCTTGAAGATGGATTTGAGTATAATAAGTTTACTCAAATTGTGGATGATAGAATGAGAGGAAGAGTCTCTCATTTATAGATTTCCAAAATGGAAGAGAGAGTGAAAATAAGCAATGTTGGCTCATTCAACATCCAATGGCCAAGTGTCACTTGTCAAGATGTAAATGGTTGAAGGTTGAGCACATTTTGATCAATGTGCAAGTTTAAATTTTGAATTTGTTGAAGTGACATGTTTAAGGGGGGTGAAAGAAATGAAGTTAATGTCGCTTGGCTCAAGGTCAAGGACATGTAAGAGACATTAAATGCCTTGTTGGAAGGACCAAGCCCATTTGAATTTGAATTCAAATTTGAGGTAATATTCCCTTTTTATGCCATGATGAGAGAAAATAGAGATTTAATAAATCAAAGTAATTGATTTATTGTGCAAGTTGCATTCTCTAGAGGATGTGACATAGATTAGGATTAAATTAATCAAAGATTAATTAATTTAATGAAGAATTAGGAGATGTGACAATTTAGACTTAAATTTATGAATTGATTTAAATCAAATTGAGAGGAGGGGTTTAATTAAATAAATAATTTTGATTTATTTAACTAAAGGGGATAATGTTAGATTAAATCAAATAATTTTTATTCAATTTAATAAGAAGACTTTAGGGATTTAATCAAATAAAATGAATTATTTAATTAAAAGGAGTTTTATAGAATTAATTAAATAAAATTGATTTATTTAATTAATAGGAGATGATGACTTAATTAGATAAAGTTGATTTATTTAATTAAGAGATGAAGAGTGATGAATTTAATCAAATATAGATTATTCGATTAAATGACTAGCAAAGGAGATGATTCAGGATGAAATAGTGTTAGTAAATCAGGATCCAGTGTGCCAAATCGAAATTGTACATTTTCCATGTCTACAAGATTCATCTTGCATTAACATTGCATTAGGTCTTGCATTAGTTAATTTGCATTCTAGGGTTTTAATTTTTGCATTAGTTAAAATCTCATTAAGCTTGCATTATTGCACTTAATTTCATCAAAAATCAATAAAATTCTACAGTTTCATCTCAGATTTCCATCAGAAAACATAAAAAGCATAAAATTCAATTCAAAATTTTTGAAAATTTTCAAAAAAATCACTATCTAGACTCATTTGCCACCTTGGGTGAATGAGTCCCTTTGCATATTTTTCACTGCATTTTCTAGCATTTACAATTCATTTTCTGAGTTTATATTTGTTGTTTCTACATTTCAGTTTTAATTTCCAAAATTTTAGTTATAAGCATTTCATTCTTATTAGCTTACATTGCATCTTCGCTCACCCTAAATTTAGTAGCCTTTGCATGAGTGTTTGGTGTTCTATTGCTAATACCTTAGTGAGAATAAGTTTGAAACTCATGTCATCTTGCGATAGAACAATCATTGTGGATCTTGGGTTATCTAGAGCTTCCACTCCTAGTATTGACACTAGTACACTAGGCATGGATAACACCCTTAGCAACTCTTTTCCTTCAAGTAGCATGCAAGTTGAACCAAAGAATGATATCATACCACAAGAAACCATAATCCATATTCATGAGGACCTAGTGAAATTACAACATCAAATAAGCCTTGAAAACATTTCAACTACTGCAATTCCTACAATAGAAAACATTCACCATGTGCTTGAAAGTGAAGATGGCCTTGACGTTGTGAAAAACATAGTGCAAATCTTTGGCAAGCATCTTCCCTCAACCACTAGTTGTGCTTTACCCGCAAACAATGTCCCAAGCCATGGAGGAGCTCATATTACTCCTCCCACAACAATAGCCTCAATCCCTACGTACACTCCTCCCTAAGTCACAACAACAATGCAATAAGGTAGTAATGTGATTCCTTCAATGGGTATTCCTGCTAGCATACCTAGTTCCTATGTATCATCACAAGTTATATCCCCTACCTTACCACCTATAAGAATTCCATTCACTTTTCCCACAAACACATACACTCCATCACCACTTTCACTTCTATCTCATAACACAAGCAATGACCCTCTCATAACTCAACTTTTCCAAAACATGTCATCCCTTGAAAAGAAAATCTCCACCATAAACCAAAATCAAAATGGCCCATCCATATATTATGTCAAAATTAATCCATTATCCTTGGATATATTATGAACACCGATGCCACAAGGTGTAGAGGTGCCTAGATTTGAGAAATATGGAGGGAAGGGAGATCCTTCTAACCATTTTAATGCTACACTGCCTTATGTAGGGACTTTGTCCTTAATGATAAACTATTGGTAAAGCTCTTTCCTAGGACCTTAAAAGATACCATGTTGGAGTGGTTCTCTTCTTTACCAAATAAATTGATTCATTAATTTGATGAACTTGTTGGGGCATTTATAAACCATTTCCAAGTGCATATGACTCCCAAGATGACCTTGGACGACTTGATGAGATGTAAGAAAAAGGAAGATGAAAGGATAACTGACTTTATCTCATGATATAAATCACTTTATTCCCAAGTCAATGTCGAGATCCCCGACCCACACTTTCAAAAGATGTTCATAGAAAATTTACAAAATAAAATCCAAGAGAAACTTACCATGATGAAATTCACATCCTTCATGCACTTGTGCACTTCCCTCTGTGATTATCAAAATTCACTTTGTAGTCAAGATACAAAGTCCAATTCTAGTTGAATCAAGAGATCCGAGCCCACACACCAAAATAATTACCAACCTTTTAGAAAACTAAATAAAGGGTTCCTTCAATTCAACCCCCCTCAACAAACAACTCCAAATGTCAATAACCAAGTAGCTATTGTCAAAGCCATGGTGCCCTTTAGTTATGGAGATCCAAAAAGAAAATTCACTCCCTTACCTAATACCCTTCATAATACCATTTCCCAACTTCTAAAACAATAAATGATTACCTTACCTCCCATAAAAACACCCAACCCTAATAAGCCTTTACCCCCAAGCTTTAAATAAAATTCTTATTGCCACTATCACCAACAAAACCAACATGACATGGAACATTGCAAGCGTCTTAAACATCTTGTGCAAGACCTCATTGATTCTAGTCATCTATCCATTGGAGGTGTTAGTGATCAAGGCAATAAATTCATTGCCCCTTTGAACCAAAACTTGAAAATTTTCATCAATCCCATGCCAAAACATAATATTTCATTTGTCAAAGCTAGCAAAACTCCAAAGAATGATGTGATGAATGTTGATATAGATGATGAAAGCAATAATTATTTTCTAACTAATGCTATCAATGTCAATCCTATAGATGAAATGATAGGGGCGATAGACGTCATCCCTTGTAAGGCCTGACCCAAGAGTCCTCTTGATATTTCTTTCTCCTCTAAGGATATACTTAAACATTTCCCCAATGGTCCTCTCTACATAGTCAGTTGTATCTATGAGAATCCCACTAATGGGATACTAATAGATCCCACCTGTGGAGAGAATATGATCATCAAATAATTTTTACTTTTGCATGAACTCTATCAAGATGAATATGATAAACTAAAAGCATGTATCAAGACACACAATGGTTTTGTGTGCTCTACGATTGGATCAATCACCTTACCATTTCAAATAGGACCAAAAAAATTAGATGTTACATTTTCTATCATCCCACAATCAAATCAATTTCATGTGAAGCTAGGCCACCCATGGCTTTGTTCCATGAAAGTTGTCCCTTCGGTTGTACATAAATGCTTAAATTTTCTCTTTGACAATGAGATATTTATTGTTCACCATAGTGGCTTTAACTTGTTGTCATCTAAAGGAAACTTTTCCGTAGATTCCTTTTGGCCTAAGCCCATGGAACCTATAAAGCCAAGAAAAGACTTCTTTTTCTTGTCCTATCAAAAGTTCAAGGCAAAGAAGATAGCAAAAATATCTCTCCAAAACATGTTCCCATCCACCTCCAAACCCCCCATCCTTGACAAAACCATGCTTGAACCTAAAAAATACCAAAACACCCAAGAACAACCTAAAACAAAACCTTCACCCACATCCTATAAACAACCAAGAAACAATGAAACCAACCCTACCACACCTCCCAGAATAAAACAATTTTACAAAGTCAAAGAGAAAGCAGTTGAACAACCTCTCATGGTTCCTTCCACTCCTCCCCTTAGGGAAGAAAATAAACCAATGATTGACTAACCTGCTCCAACACAATTGCAAATTGAAAAAAAACTAAAAGAAATAGAAGTGCTAGGGAGAGTATGCATAGACGTCGTGCCCTTGCTCACAAGTTACATGATGAATTAAACAAAGAAAATCAAGATCCAAACTTGACTGAAGCAATGCATGATGACCCTCCTCCCTAGCCGAAGCAATAAAATTAAATGCAACCTACACAACAAGAGTTGAACTCTTCTATGGACATTATCCTTCGACCTCATGTTGTAATCAATTTAGATGATGATGACAAGGTTGCCAAAATCAACGAAGAGGTGCATAAGGAATTGAATACAATATTTTCCTCTTCCATGAGCTTAAATGGAAAATCTTCTATAAATAATGTTGAACCCGGTGCTTCTCCTACTTCGACACTTTCTCTTATCGCTTTGGCTAGTTGCCCACCTTCAGTATACATAGACTATGATTGGGAGGTAGATGAATTGCTCATAGGTTGACTCGCATTTTCCTTACTAGTATTTTGCATCATTTATTTTTCATTTTTATTTTGTGTGATTGCATGTGCGTGAGGTGATCCCCCATGATGTTATATTTCCTCTCTCTTTGTGTCATTCCTCTATTTGTACCCACATTCTTCTCTATCTCATGCATCTCTTTTGCTTTTTATCTTTTTCTTGTGTTTTCCTTTTGGGGATGATGCAAGGCATCGAGACATTCATGTCTCCTTCATGTTGACCCAAAAGACTTTCATTTTATTTTTCATTTTCATTTCATCTTTATCTTTTTCTTGTGTTTTCCTTTTGGGGATGACGCAAGGTGTCAAGAAATTCATGTCTCTTCCATGTTGACCCAAAATATTTTTCTTTGTTTTTTCTCTCTTTGTGTCATTCTTCTAGCTCTATGTGTATTTGGGGGATGATGACAATTCCAAGTTCTCTAAAAACATTACAACAAAGAATACACTAACCCCAATTCTATAGATTCCTTATGTGTTTAGTGTTTTCATTTTGGGGGCAACCCCTCTCTTTTCTTTTTTCTCTCACATGACATAGCTTTACTCAAAAACATATGACTTGGCATATAGGGATTTCCAAGTTGGCTCTCATGTCTTCCTTCTTATTTTAGTTTTTCATTTCCTACTTTAAATTAATTTCTCACAGTATGGTGTTTAGACATTTCTTTAAAGTGGGGGCATACATTGGCATTATTCTTTTTCATTATTCCTTTTCATGGTTCTTAGTGCAACCTTCTTACTTCATACGACACGTTTGTCACTTTGTGGATGACATTGGGTGTAATGTCCTTCATGAGTGTGATCTCTCTTAGCATGTTGCATTCCTCTTAGTGGCTTGATGTGACATAGTGCATCCCCTAAGTTGTGAATTTTCTATTCTTTGTTTGGTCCTCTCTTGGAGACATTACGCTCAATTTTCTCTAAGTTAAAGACCTCACATGAAATAAGAAACAATCCTTTGAACATTTCCTATTTTTTCATTTGTAATTATATGGCCACCTTGCATAACACAACTTGCACGCCTATGGAGCCATCCTATTTTTTCATGAGCTCCAAGGATACAAAGTGTTGCTTGTCTCATGAAGCTTGAATTTTGTTTTGTGTGGTGTCTTATTAAAGTTATCAAGATGTATAAATTTGGTATGATTGAGCAGGAAGCCCAATCCAAGGCATGATTTTCCCCATAGCCACTTGCATGTGTGTGTGAGTACATACTAGCCATCAATGTATGTTTCTCACCTTTTAGGAATTTCATTGCCTCAGAGTGAGTATGCATTTTTTCAGACAAACAACCTAGATCTAATCCACATTGGGATGGAAAAATAGTCGAAGCTTGATCCAATTCTCTTTTATTTATTTTCTCCTTTTCATTTTTGGTAGTGTATGATTGGCCTTGTCTCTATTCTTTATATCATTTTCATGTCTGTTCCTTTGTGCTTATGTTAGTTTGTCATGGGACCTTGATCCTGGGGGCTTGATCACCCCTCTTGATTGTTGTCATCTCATCTTTCTAGTATTGGTAAATTGGAACCCCTCTTGATGCATGTGTGTCTACTTTAGTGAGATTTTGAAGCATGTTCCTCCTCTCACTAAAGTGGGGGCTAAATGTAATGTCAAAAAATGGGTCCTTGGACATTTTTCGCACTTGTTTGTGTCCTCCTTGTGGACTTTGTCTTAATGTTGCCTTGATTTAGTGTTGTAATGTGGATAACACATTCACATTAGGTATTGGGACCTTGTGAACTAATGTATTTCAATTGTGCCTTCCTAAAGTGTTGTGAAGTGTTGTAACACACTTTCACACTTTTCTAGGGTTTTATCAAATAGCTAAGCATAATAAACATAATTTTAATCATAATTAAAATTAATGTTACCTTATTTGGAGTGTTGTAAAGTGTTGTAACATAATTTCACATTCCTCTAGGCTTTTCATTAATAATTAGGATTTTTATGCTTTAATTGGCCCTATTTTTCATCCACAAGCTTCATTTATTACATCTTTTCAAGGATAATCCCGACACCAATCATTGACCAATCATAATTTAGGTGTTCCTCGCTTGTGTGGCCCAGATTTAGTGACTAGGAATTTTTGGCCCCAATGCAGGTTTCACACATTTCTCGACACTTTTCATTTTTGGTCCCATACATTATGTGTGATGGGACTCATTTGCCACCTTGGGTGAATGAGTCCTGTGTGACCAAAATTCAAATTTAAATCAAATTTCTAGCAGGATTTTATTCTCCTAGATCTAATGCTGGCTTGTAGTGTTGTAATTTCAAGAATTCTTGCATAATTGATTATAGATACAAGTTTATTTCACTCATTTTCTCCTAACAAGAAATCAAGTGATCTAGACTTAAATGTGAGAGCATCCTTATAGAACATTGAGTTCACAAGAGCATTCAAGGGAAGATTATCAAGAATTCAAGATAATTCTTCAAGCATCAATCATCATGTCAAAGATTTCATTCTTCATGTTTGTTATTGTGCTAGCAATTGTGATGCAGAGTTCATGATTCAAGAAAGCATTACATTCAAGAACTGTCAACATCAAGAAAGAATCAAAGTCCACATCCATTGCAGCCATGTCAAGCATAATTGCAGCACCTTATTGCTACGGTTTGGTGAGTTACAACATTATCTTTGCTTCATTCATCATTCTCCCTTTACATTTTCTTTCATTTCAAGGTTTGATTACCAACAAGGGGTTTGACCAAGGAAAACCCCTATTCTCTATCCCCACAACATTTTTCCCTCTTTTTGTGTGTGATTTGCAGGTCTAGGTTGTAGATTTTCCAAGAAGCCAAGTTGGAGAAAAGTTGTCAAGTCTCTAAAGTTGTCAAAGTTTTCATCAAGCCTTGGAGAAGCTTGGAGAAGACCTACAGGTGGTATTTTACATATTCAGATCCAAAAACCAGTCAAAAAGAGAAGAGCAGACCGAGAGACACAAAATCCAATTCAGAACTTCCAAAAAAAGTAGAAGTGGACTGGTTCACCACTATTTATGAATGAGTCCCATTGTGCAAGCCTGATCAAGATTTTTATAGATTTGGATACCCTTTTGGCTGAAACCTGCTCCAGTGCATTTTCCCAGAAACTGGATTGATTCACCCAGCTTTGCAAATGACTCCTAGTGAACTTCAATTATAGAATTTTTAGTGATCCAGACCTCCATTCTTCCTTCTTTAATATTCCAGGTGCATGCTTTCAGTCAAATAGTTTTTTACTGCATCTTTTTCATCTTTCTAGGCCATCTTGCGTATCACATTGTGTTTTGCAACTCATTGTCTTTTCCAAGTTTACACTTGGTCGTGAACCCCTCATTTGACATCATTCATCCCCTAGAATAGTCCCTTTTCCATATTTCAATCTCCTTTGCATTGAAATCTCAAGGGCTTGTTCTTGAGTGAAAAGTGTTAAAATTGACCTCTCTCCTTTTAGGTGCAAAACACTAGAAGCGAAAGAGAGAAATCACCCATTTTCCTCTTTTTAGTAACATGTTTAACATGCTCACATTAGGTATTGGGCCCTTGTGAACTAATGAACATGAATGGTACCTTGCTAAAGTGTTGTGAAGTGTTGTAACAAACTTTCACACTTTTCTAAAGTTTTATTAATTAAGTAAATCTAATAAACCTCTTTTTAACCAAAATGTACCTTAATTTTACCTTATTTGGAGTGTTGTAAAGTGTTGTAACACACTTTCACACTTTTCTAGGGTTTTCATTAATAATTAGACTTCTTTATTCTTTATTTGGCATTATTTTGCATCCATAAGCCTCATTTAATGCATCTTTTTGAGGATGATCCTGACATAAATCAACATCCAGTCAAAATTCAGTTGTTTTCAGGTTGTGTGGCCTAGATTTAGTGATTTGGGACTCATTCACCACCTTGAGCATATGAGTCCCACCTAGGATTTTGGGTTCTAGACCTGGTTTCACACCTTTCTAAGAATTTTTGAATTTGGTCCCATAAATTATCCCTAATGGGACTCATTCGCCACCTTGGGTGAATGAGTCCCGTGTGGCCCAAAATTAAAATTAATTCAAATTTTTGGTGAGATTTTATCCTCCTAGATCTGATGTCGGATTGTAGTGTTGTAATTTCAAGAATTCTTGCATAATTAAGTATAAATACAAATTTCTTTCACTCATTTTACACCTATCAAGTTGATTGAGCATCCTTATAGAAAATTTGATTTCACAAGAGAATTCAAGAGACTTCAAGAGAATAGTATCAAGCATTCAAGATAATTATTCAAGCATCATGTCAAAGTCTTCATGCATCATGTTTTTTTTTTAGCTAACAATTGTGATGTAGGGTTTTGTGATTCAAGCTAGCATTTCATTCAAGACCTACCCTATTCAAGCAAGAGTCAAGTTCTACATCCATTGGAGCCTTCTCATACATGTTTAAAAAATTCCATTGATAGGGTTTGGTGGATTGCAAAATATTAGTTCATTCATCATTCTCCATCCTATTTCATTTTATTTGAAGGTTTGATTACCAAAACAGGGTTTGATCAAGGAAAACCCCTTTCCACTAACAAATCAACAATTTTCCCTCTCTTTAGTGTGTGATTTGCAGGTTTAGGTTGAAGATACATTGAAGAGAAAGTTTGGAGAAAATTTTAAAAGTGCCTAAAGTTGTCAAAGATTGTCACCTTGCATTAATGATACTTGGAAGACTTCTACATGTTGCAAATCAAGGTTTCAGATCTAGAAATAAATTAGGAAGCACAAAGAAGACCTTGAAGACTAGATTTAAACCTTGAAGTTATAGAAAACCCTAACTAGAATAATTCACCACTTCTCACGTATGAGTCCCAGTTTAGGTCAAAATTCAGGGTTTTATAGATCTGGATACCCATTTGCCAGATTCCTATTTTTGCGTAGAAACCTAGATTTGGGACTGATTCACCTAGCCTAGCATATAAGTCCTAGTCAGCATTAAAGTCACTATTTTTAGCATTTCAGAGCTTCTTCTAGTCATTTTCATATTTCTAGGAGCACACATTTCATCTTACAACTTTCTATTATGTTCTGCATGCATTTCTAGGTCATTTAGTGAAGCATTACAACGTATTAGGGTTTAGCATTACATCTTGCATTCCATTTCTCTTTCCAAGCCCTATATTTGTGGTGAACCCCTCATTAGTTTACAATCAGCCCCTAGGAGAACCCTATTGCAATATCTCTTTCTCCTTTGCATTGAAATCTCTAGAGTTATCCTTGAATGAAAGAGTGTGAAGATTGTTATTCTAGGTCCTAAACTCTGAAACCCAAACAATATTCCCCCCTTCAATATGTAATAACATAAAAGTAAGTTTTATTCTTATAATAATAATAATAAAAGAATAAATTTTATTTTAATTTTTTTTCAAGGAGTTACAAAATAAAGGTGATATATAGGAGATCATTTTGTAAAGAAAGTAATATTTTTCTTCTAGCTTCCTATCTCATTTTTTCCATGGTTATCCCTCTTCTTTCTCCTCCTTTTAATTTGGGAATACTTTCATAGGTATTATATATAGATTTTTCAGTGGAGTCTTTGTTCTTTAAGATATTGAATGAAAGGAATACAATTGAAATTTGTGTCATTGACTCCAAATTGATGGCTATTTTTCTTATGTTAAATTTCAATAACCTTTCAAATATTTATTTTTTATTTTTACAAATATATATATTTTCATTAAAGCCTTTATTTTGTATACTAAAATTTGATCAATCATACATAAATATTTTAAGCCTAAAACTTTGCACAAATATTACTTTTCTTATGCTTAAGTAATATCTTATTGTTATTTTTCCTATTGATTGTGTTTGAACAATTTATTATGTTGATTATATTAATTATGTGACTTTTTTTTCATACCCTTTAATTATATTAAATGAGAAAACTAGATATGGGGCCTCATATTAACTAATCAAGGTTTTCCATTTTCTATTTTGAATTATTTGTGTTTATTTGAAATTTTTGGTTGAAATAATACACTAGAAAATTAAAATTAAATTATGCAAGGGAGCTACCCATCTCAAACATAAAGAAAGATTATTAAATGCAATAATAATATTTTTAGATATATCATAAACTTTTTCGTTGTCCATTAGGTGAATCAAGCTACTTTTAGAGAAATATTGAAGCGACAAATCTATTTACCAACACTTTATTATTACTTTTATGTTGGATTGACATATCTATTTTTTAGGTTTATGTTTTCTAACATGCTTTTTTGGTAAGAATAAATTATTTTCTAATGTTGTGATTTTGTAGGATTATAGTTTCTAATACTATGGTGTTGTAGGTTCTCAATCTAGGGCATAGTTCCTTTACTTGAAGAATTATTTTACATCCTCTACATTGTCCTTTTTATGATATTTGATTTTATTTATTTATTTATTATACTTTAGGATAGATTATGGCTTGGTATCATCAACTTGATAACATGAGGGAAAATTATAATGTCAAAAATTACATACCCTAGCAATTTCATATTATTTTTGCCCCTTGCTTTGGTGTATATTCCTTTAGTATGTTTTAGGGATTAGTTTAACCTTATCCCTTATCCTTCAGTATATTACCAAAAAATTTATCACTTTTGGATTCTTCTCATTGACATGAAACCATGTGTTAAATTTTGAGTTATTTCTCCAAGACACGAGTTTTAAAAAATCCAAACTTTTCCTTTCTACCCAAGTACATAATGCCACTTGTTCTAACATATTTCTACTTGAAAAATACCTCCTGCATTCGAATTTGACCCTTCAACTTCCTAGAGACCTTTTAGAAACACATTATTTTTTGAAATAGATGTCCCACTCTTTCTCTCTCTCTCCAATGACAACAAGAAAATATTTCTCTATTCAACTCTCTTGGATGCAACTAGTTGAAGTGACTCCATTTTCTAAGTTTCATGCTACTACATATTTTGTGACCCTACTATAACTCTCTCAAATCACTCTTCTTCTCTTGGTTCATAATATTGTAAAATAAAATAAATATTTTAATATTGCATCTCTTTAGATTGCTCCATTCTATTTGATTAGATTTATTAGTTTTTATTTCTTATCTACTAGAGTACACACAATAGGTTGTATCTCCCTGTAGAATATAAAATTTATGATTATATATTTCATTTTGATATCATTTTATTAGTCCTAGATGCATTTAGGCTAAGCACACACACTATACTATCCTATTTTCCATTTGAATACCCATGGAGGTTGAAAGACCAAAATAAGAATTCTAGTTAAGCTCCCAAGCAATGCCAACCATTTTTATTTTCTCTAGCTATAGGTATTGGAGAAGTTTCAACCACATGGAGTTTTTATTCTCATTCACCCTTTATTTTTATTTCCTTATTTTATTTGTTATAATTAGTCTAATTTCATTTCTATACTATTTGGGTATCTCTAGTTTGTTATCATTTTTATTTTTGTTTCTTTATATATATGTGAGTTTGAAACCTAATGGATATTCTAAATTTTATAACTTTTGTAGATGGTGGTGAAAAATTGGGACTATAATGCTAAAGTGGACTTTAACATTTTAAGTGGATGGCACGACACCATGTGGATATCAATACATTTTTCTAGCATCCTAAACAATGAGTTCCACATTTTCATCATGGGTCCCTCTCTTTTTCTCTTTACTATATTGAATTCGCTATCTCTATTATGTAACATAGTTTCTTGTATTTGAGCATTTTTCAACCTAGTTCTTTATTTTATCTTGATTTAAAATATATTATTTTGTAAGTCAAAATATCTTAGGATAATTTTGGTATTATTTTCTTATTTCTATAATAGTATAGTAACATAAATAATCCTTTCAAAAATTTATATTTGTGGGTAAAAGCACAAACTTGTGTCACACTTTCGACCAAATAAATAGTTCTGAGTGAACTATTTTCGGCCAAAAAGTTTCAGCCGAAACCATGTGGCATATATGTGGCACACAAGGTTTCGGTTAAAACCAAAAAAATAAATTTTCCCTTTGAAACTTTGAATTTGGCTTTCAAATTGGCTTATTATATGTGTGGGGTTTATATCAAAAGGGTTTCAGCTGAAACCCTTCCAATAGAAACCCTTTCGGCCAAAACTATCTATTTGGCATCCTAGTTGGCAACCAACTCAACATTTTTAAAAAAAATTCAGAAAATTTCAACTTTAACTAAGTATTTCTCTAGTCAGAATGATTTTTTTGCAGAAAAGAAAAATAACCTTTTGTAGAGCTCAAAGTGGGGAATCCAAATATATATTTTAATATTTTGATTAGTTTTAATATATTTTATTATTAAAATGATGCAAGTAGGTTGTTAAAATTAAAAAATAGGTTGATTAGAAATTTTAAAAAATAGTAAAACATATTACAATTTTTTTAAAAATTATATGGGGCTGAAGAGGAGAGAGTCTTCTTCAAAAGGGTATAATTTTTTTTTTGAAAATGATTAAAAAAATTGAAAATAGTTTGCGGCCCGTGAAAACTATCAAATTCTGACAAGTTTGACTTTAAAACGTTATTATGAGAAAAATATACATCAAAATTTGATTTTTTTTTCCATGCACAAGATATGGAAGTTACTTATTTGGAGAAAAAAAATTAGGGAGAAATGGAGTTTTTTTCAATTTGTTTCTTGATGGCCTGTGAAGTCACGTTTTTCTCAAAATTTTCAGCATTCTAAAATTTGTCCTTAAATTGATAAAAACATAATGAGAACAATTTTAATTTTTTTTTTTAAAATTACACGAATAAACTTCATCAAAAGTTCTACATTTCATTAGTTTACACCATTTTTAAATTCAAAATATAAAGACCACTTTAATGTGGTTGAAGTTTAGATTTTTTTTTGTTGTTGGCTAATTCCTTTATAAAGTGACATAGGTTTGATCTTTTACCCTTGTATTAGTTGGTTCATCGTGATCCGGATTGCATATCCAATTAGATTGGCCATACTTAGTTAGAGACGTCTAAAGTTGTATGGTTGATTGGTTATGTAAGACAACACTAAAAACTCAGATGGAATACTCTTGTGTTCCTCGGTCTATTCTCTTCATGAAGGGTAGGGTCACTTCTAGTTGGAAGGTGTACAGGGGACCACCAATCTATTTTTGGAGGTAAAGCGCTTAGGTGATGCTCTCCCTCTTGAAAATGACAACACCGAGGCTTGTGAAACAAAAGAATTTTCCTGATATGGAAGACTTGACCTTGTATCATTATTGTATTATGTAAAGTTATATACTTGAAGGTATATCATGTATGAATTTTAATTGAATTTTTTATCTTTATCTCAAGTTGAAAATTAATGTAGTTCAATTTCAAAAGTTGTTTTATACATTCATATTGATCATGTGCAATAAATGATGTATGAAAATGAATTTTTTTTACTATCCCATTTTTTAAACATATGCTTGTATTTACTTCTAAGGGTAAAAACCTAAGTATTTACATTGTTGTTTGAGTGAGTATGTTACAAGTTAAATTTTAAATAATATTGTGTTTTTGAAAAGTTAAGCAACATTTTCAGGGTGTCATACCCTTCACAAAGGGCCCAAGGGACCAAAGAAAAAAGCATAGTTCAAAAAAGATTTTGAACTATAGATACAACCAGAAACAACTGACTGATAGCTATGGAAAACCAAATAAATTAAGCAACCCCTGACATAGAGGGGTCAACGTTGGCTCCACGAGCCCGATTCTGAGAAGCGGAAACAAATTTCTTCTTCCGGAGAATGACTGACTAGGGAGGCTCAAAAATAGGAAGCGAAGAGAATGGGGAGATGAGCGACTCCACCTCAGCCACCAAGGGACCACCAATTAGCGAGGAAGTCGACAGTGATGCAACCAAGGATAGATCAACCAATGGAATAGTAGAGGCTTCCACCAGAGGGCAGACAGGGTCTGCCAGAGTGGCAACAACAAAGGCAGGATCAGGCACAACAATGTCAATAGAACAAACCAAAGGTGGATCCGCAGCAACAGTAGAGAGGTTCAGGAGAGGAGTAGCAACATGAAGGTTGACCTCCTTAGAAGACACCTCCGAATAAGAACCCACCGTAAGGTGATCCAGAAGAGCATCTTTCCACCAAGTCGCAACACCCTTGTGATGGGCTTAAGGGAAAGTAGAGGCCAAATGACCCACCGAAAAGCACCTCCTACATTGCAAGGGGAGACCCTCATAATCTAAGAGTTTCTTCCAAGGTCAGTCCTCCACCAACAAAACAACATCCCCATGGAGAGGTTTGGAGATGTCCAAATCAACTAACACCCGAGCAACCGTGGTGTGCCCAAACTCCCGAGTAGTAGAATCCACCATTAAGAATTGACCAATGCTATTGCTAATGGCCTCAAAGCAGGATTCCTCCCAGAACTAGAGAGGAAGGTTTAGCAGACGGACCCATATAGGTCTGGTGTTCAACGGCTCCGTGAGTGGGTTGAAAGAGCGAGACCAGGGCCTGATAGATAGAGAATGAATACCCCACATCCATCCTCTCTCCAAAACATAGTTTTGCTCACGAGGGGAGCCAAAGGTAGCGATAAAGAAGCCCCTAGCGCTAGGGTAGAGCTTGATTTCCCCAACCACCAAAGGCTTCCAAGAAGCCTCCACCCAGTTATGGAGGTTCAGGAGGGAAGGCCACAACCCATTGAATCTACAGACCACACCCATCTTAAGGTAATAATCTCATTTTCCACGATCTCAAGGCCACAAACAACCATAGGAGAATCCCTGGCACAGGGCAGAGACCGACCAGAATTATGAGAACCCACTAAGGCAGCATCAAAGAAAGATTTGGTCAATCCAGAAAAACCCCCAGCAACAAGCAACCGAGGGGCTGGGACCTGCTCAATCACTGAATCCCCCATAGTAGGAGCCACGAAGACAACAAAATTTTAATAACAACAAACAATTTTTTTTGTTCAACTATTGGTCTATTTGTGTTGGATATAAAAGTTAGAGATAACAAGTATTTATGGTTACCAATAGGAATTTGGTCCATTTAGGTTGTTTTGAGTAGGAAAAGTGATCCTAGATCCAATTAGGATAATTAGTATTATCTCTTTTTCACTTGACTCAACATTGACCATAATTTGACTAGGGTTTCATGATTAGCTTGTTTCCACAATGGAGAGCCTATCCCCTAGTGATTTATGTTTATTTTTGAGTTGTGAGGATGATAAATTTGATGTGTGATTCTAGACAAGTCTATTTGACATACAACCCTAGATTTAAAAAATATAATTTATCCCAGATATGAAAATAAAAAGTTACGAAAACAAATATAGACTTGAGACTAAGACACATAGAGGAACATGTGATGAAAAATTGAGCTTTAATTAATTGTTCTAGGGCACCATATGCCCTAGAATGGACTCCTTTTCCAAATTTGAAAGTTTTGAGATGTGGATTAATCTTTGCACTTTGTTTCTCGAGACTAACACCTATTGAAACCTCTAGATCTGACCTTCACACATGAAAATAAGGGAAATTTTGTGTTGTATAAGGGCTTGTCTAAGTCAAACCCCATGTTGGTATTTCTACCTCCATGTACAATGATTGATTATGATTAAGAGGGTATACCCTAGGTCAAGTAGAGGCCAAAACAATAATAATTGATTGAAATGATGAATGATAAATGAAAATGCTACCTTGATATGAAACCTTGATGAAGTGATGTCATACAAGTTTCCACAAAATTTGATTGATGGATGCCTTGATTGCTTGATAGACCTATAAAAAGTTAGCTCATAAAACATAGTGGAGTGTTGCAACTAGCATGTAGAGGATAACTCAATACATCTTCATGATTTGGCATGATTGATCATAATAGCTCCTTGAGCATATTTGATTACATCATCTTGGTGCCTTGCAAATTGAACTTGATTGATGAAATTGATGTAATAATACTGCTAATTCTACCCTTGAATGTTTTTAGGATCTTCAATTTTCTCAATAGATTTTCTAGCTCTCCTTTTAACCGAAATGATAAAAATGACTTATATTTATATGCAATTCTTGTAATTTTCCAAAAATCAAATACTAATAGCTGAAAATTGAAATTGGAAATCCAAATAATAAATTAATGACACTAAAATATTCAAATTTGGAGCGAAATTAGGTGGTCTAGGGTGTAGTGTACCCTAGACTAGATCCACCTTTTTTAGGGTCTAAAAGTGTCAAGGGAAAAATATTAAATGCATGATTTGATTTTTCGTGTTTTATTTTCCAAGAATATTTATAAAATGGGAAATTAATGCATAATTAAGTCCAAGCACATAGGGGGAGAAAAAACTAGTGTAAAATTGTCAAGGGTGAATTTTTTTGATGCTATAGGTTGCATATAAGTTATATTTTAAATAAAAATATGATATTCTACAAACAAAAAATTATTATTTTTTCAACTTCTAGAGGTACTATGATTAAGTTTCACTTGAATCTTTAAAAAGTCATTTTTTTTACACTTCTTAGTAGATGCATTGATGTGGCAAGTTGTGTGATGAGTGACACCTACAAACCTTAGTTTCTATAGATAAGAGGTCAGTTCATATTTCAAAAAATAAATAAAGCTCCTACGATATTCAAAGCAATCACTACATGCCTAAAAAGTTAACCCACATGACTACTAGCCCCTCTCCCATATACCAAACTTTTTAGCTACAAAAGATGACCAACCTAGAAGAAAATCCATTATAAGGTAGACAAGAGCAGGTAGGGGGATTATTTCTCTGACTATAAGGAATTGAAGAAAGTGATCAAAGTGGGGTTGGAGCCTCTTGTTATCATGAATATTATTACATTGTTTGTTGATGATACATGTATTATACATTGTTTTTTGGTGACACATGTATTATACAGTTAATGGATTTTAGTTAAACTATTTTGATCAAACTATTGTTCCTTGCTTGTAAAAATATATTTTCTAGAGATCTAATAAGATATGAAGCATTTTTCCAACATTTGGTATCAAAGTGTCTAATTAATCTTGTGCCATGTGAGGAATCATTTAATGAAATATTGTCTAACTATATGGGGAACAAATGTTGTATTGCTTTTTTTGATCATTGTGTGTCAAAGTCTATAGTTTTAGCTGGCATAATGATTTGTAGTTGGTATTCCTCGTTGAGTAGTCATAGCACATGGATTTGGAGATGATTGCAGTTGCTCTTTACTGTGATCAAGAGTTTGGAATTTCAAGTTTTTGTAGGTCGATGCTCATTGTTCTCTAGAACAAAAAATTATGATGGTTTGAAGGTTGGCAGAGAATGAGACTAAATCTATAGGAGCTATGATTAGACTTGGCTAGAGCGAAAAAAAATGTTTTAGATATGGTCGAGAGACATCATGAAATAAGGGATTTTCTAGAGCTTTTGATCTTGTTTTAGAGGGTCAGTGCAGGATCATGGGGTCCAAACTAGGCCCTTAAGTGGTAATGAAAATTCAGAAAAATAGAGTTAGACAACTTGCCATAAAAAATTGAATAGGTTATTAAAATAATTTGAAAAATATGTAAGAGAAAAATTTGTAGGAAATTGAATGTAGTTTCTAAGATACTAGTCCTCTTTTAGAAAAAAATTATATCTATTTGGTCAAAATTTAAAATTTCAATACAGTAGTAATAATTTTTTAGGAAAAAAATAAAAAGAAGGTGTATGTCTGACCAACCTAAGTACAAGAAAAAAATAATATATATTTTTGAAACTTTTAATATAAGTAGATGACACATGCCCAGATGTGCCACATTTTTTTTATAATTTTTTGCAAGTAAATAATTGGTTATGAATTTTTTATTAGAAATTTTTAAAAATATTAAAACTTATTTGTCTGACCACCATAAATTAGTAAAAAATTTATGAAAATCAATTTTTTTTTTTTTATCCTATAGTATGGGAAGCATAGAATGTGCCACATCTTTCAGATTCAAAAAATGTGATTTTTTTTTAGAATTATTGATTTTTTCACTTAGCCTATCAATCAAGGCTTTCGAGAGAATGCATGTAGAAAATCAATTTAATAATTATCTATTTAATTCCAAATAAGTCATATCTTATATTGGTGGAAAGCTAACAATTTTATCAATAAACCATTTTGTTTCATCAAATTTGCCTAAAAAAGTGTCGTCAGCCACTTTTGGGTCATATTGCCACTTTTTGGACCCCCGTGATCTTGCACTCACCCTAGAGTTTTTAGATTGATCCTATTTTAGAGTTTTCAGACCGACATAGATTTGATTATTCTCTTTTCTTGACATCACACTTTTCTTTGTAGATAGTGGGCCATCTTTCACCCATACCACTATAGACACATAAAAATGACCAAGACCTGCAAGCACTATTTTACCACCTTTCGTCATGACATGATTATAACATTTTAATTATGTTCCTAACCCACATTCAACTATTAATTAAATAATTCATAATTATTTAATTACTTCATAATATCTCATTCTGCATGATTATTAAATAAATAAATCTTATTTATTTATCTAATATGTCACTAATTATCAAAGTCTTCTTGCAATTAAATAAAATCCTATTTATTTAATTAATCCTTATCATTAATGTCCTCTTGATTATTAAATGAATATATTTAAAATATATTTATTTAATGTGTCACTAATTCCTAAATCTTCTTAATTAAATAAATTCAATTAATTAATTTAATTAATTAACTACTTCTTCTAAATTAAATAATTATTTAATTATGGCATGTGACACTTTTATATTTTTAAATAAAACAAATCATTTAAAAATATCTCACATACTTAACTGATTCTTCATTTAGTAATTAATTTCAAAAATCAATTACTTATTATCTCACAAAATCCATATTTTGAATTAATTTAATTCAAAATAGAATTATTCTTCTACAAATCAAGTAATTTCTAAAATTACTGATTTTCTAAAATCCCATCCTCTTGTCTTCTGATTTTTACTAATTTCATCTCAACTATCACATTCATTCTTGATTTAATTTATTTAATTAAATCTTATTCACACATATGGGTATTTTTCCCTAACCCTAATTGAGAGTTGCCTTATTGAATCTTGACCTTTGATTCTAGGGCATTCCTCAATCTCTCATCTTGTCCATCCGTTCAAGATTGCATTTTCTATAAAATGACAATCTTGATCTCATTTTCGGATCCATGATCATTTACTTAGACTACTTTTATTATAGGCATTCTAATTATCTTAGGCTTTTATGATTACTACTTGCATATTAGGATTGAGTTTCTAGTTGCATAGTTTAGTTATTTAAATCTTTCAAAGGCATTGCTAGGGCTAGGCACACATAATTTGCTCACAAATCTAAGGGCATAATTATCACAACAATCTTAAGAAGGTACAATGGAAGTGAAGCATGGAGGAGAGAAGACATGGGTGAGATCAATCTAGTTTATTTCTTTTCTCATTTATTCTCTATTGTATTCCATTGTTATATGATCTAATATGTAGGATTTTATAGTGTTCAACTAACAATTCTGTGTTGCAAAAATTCATATGTTACATTGGTGAACCCGACTTTCCAACGTGACTTTTTTGCAGGTTTCGTACGGCTTCAATTTTTTTTTTGCAGGTTCAGGGTACAGAATGATGCATTTGCAGGCCTAAATGACGCAATCGCTCTGTCGCATCGCATTTGCGATCACGAGCGATGAAATCGCTCTATCACAATGCATACGAGCCTTCAAGTGGTGCATTTGACTGGCCACGATGCATCTGACAGAAACCAAGCTGCATCCGCTTTGCTGAGCCGCAGGTAACTAGTAAAAATTCATTGTTTTTTTTCTGGTCGTTATTGTAATCTGGATTCGATGCATCCGCGGCCAGAAATTGATTTTTTTTTTCCTTTTTGTTCTATTTTGGGGTATTTAAAAAGAACCAATCCTAGGATAGTCACATTAATCTAAATTTACCAATCCTAGGATAGATAATCTAATTGGAAGTTATCAATCTAGGGTAGCCACCATACTTTTATTTTGGTTAACAATGAACACCATGTTTTTGTGAAGCAACATCTTCACCTAGAATAGAAATTTTTTATTTTTGGGTTTAAAATTAAACAATCTTGCTTTGTGTGTTTGATTGGATAATAGACATATGCTCTCCCCTTTACTGGGTGATCAAAAAGCCAGACCTATCCATTTTCTATACTTATGCATTTTATGTTTTATTACAACCCTTAGAAGGCCTACTCTTGTGGGAAAATGTACTCACCCAAGAGGAATGACCTAAGTGGGAACACCTAAAGCCAAGGTTTCCAACCCACTCTAATCAAAAGCAAGTTGTTGATGAAAATCCAACTTGACAGTAGTAGACAGGATAACCATCCCCAAAGCCTTTGTTCTAAAGGTTGGGAGGTCTCTCGAGGGAGTATATCTATTGTCACACTGAACGAAAATACTTACTAAGAACCATAGTGTAGTAGCCAGCCGTGTCAGTAACCAAACATCATCTCAATCACGGTGCAAGGGGAGGAAAGAATCTGCCCCCAAGACACTCACCATATAATCACCATGAACTGTTTGCTTAGGGGATTTGGTATCCACTTCCGTCACCTTGAGTATGCACCTAGAAAAGACAAAAACATGGGTGCCCTCTAGGGGGTGACATGGCTATGTGAGTCGACGTGATTTTAAGCTATGGGCTATGATTGTTAGGATGACCCATTTAACTATAAGAGTGAGTCTGCTTGAACATACACTTAATATCTTAATTTTTGTGTTTGCCAATTATTTTAAACAAACTTCCACAAATTGAAAATCATGAATCTGAACCAAAAAAATTGTCAAAACTGCAAAACTGTGTTCGAGTTTCTTAAAATTTTCCTATTACGACGCAATCACTCTAATGCACTGCAAGCGCCAAATATCGAGCCGCATTCACCCTGATGACCCGCATTTGATTCATCCTGAGCCACATTCACTCTGATGAGCCACATTTGACTTATTCAAAGCCACATTTGCTATCCTCAACCCGCATTTAGAACATTGAACTGCATTTGTGATCATCAACCCGCATTCGCTAAACAGAGCCGCATTTGCAAGTTTCAAACCACATTCATCAATCTGTGTCGCAATTGATACTTCTTGAACCGCATTCAACTCTGTGAGCTGCATTTTCTCTATCGTACCACATTTGTTGTGACGCATTTGCTAAAAACCTGTAGACAACTTCTCACTGTCAAAAATAGAAAGTCCACAACTTATCTGAAATCCAATCAAGTATTCCTTCACTATTTCAAGTCAAACCAAACTCTGAATTGCTCAACTATCATTAAAAATTGCATTCTAGGTATCATTTTAGGTTCACAATAGGTTTCCATTTGGCTTTCCATTAGATTGCATTGATAGTTTCACCATCTCCTTAGACATTTACTTTTGCAGATTTTAGGAGTTGACTCTTACCACTCATTGTCCAAACTTTGCATTCAATAGTAGGTTATCATTGGACCCAATTATCTTCGTCACTTTGTCAATCCTTTTGTGAATTATTTTCCACTCAATAGTCTAGTGTGGAAACTTCACTTTGTCCTATTTATAGTCTTTCTACGATCCATTGGTCTTCCAAAATTGAATCATTGCAAAAACTTTGTTTGCCCATGTTTGTCCTCTTTAGATCTCTCACTAGTAAGTGCATCTTAGGATCATATATTTCATATCATCTGGCATCTCCCTTTAGTGTCACACCACTTGCATTCACAAGCCTTTAGTCTTACTTGCATTCATAGCATCCTTTAAAAATCCAATAAGAAACCAAAAACATAGTCTCATACATAGATCATTCTCTCCATCATCCCAAGTTGAGCAAAACTTTGTATGGTTGAAACTAGACTACAGAAAAAGAAAAGACTTATGGATTCTTTTAGACAAGACCCCAACTTTCTTGAGTTCACAACTGGCATGGACTCATTTCCCAATACCATGAATAATCCTTGTTTTGACATGGAAAATTCCACAATCAATCCTTTTAGTGAGATGAACATACCATCATCTCCCTCACATATTTTTGAACCATTTATCCGACGGGATCAAAATGGGGATGTCTTTGAAGAAGACATATTAGCTGCCGCTCAACATCTAGAAGTTGCTACTTTTGTAAAAGAAGTAGTCTTAAATGACTCTTCTAGATTCCTAGCTATGCTCCTTGACCAAGGGGCTAAGTTACCAAAGGGATTTGACCTTAACACTCTTAGAGCAACTTCTCCCACTCCACCATCACACAATTCCTCCATGGGAGCCTCTTCACAAAATGTCATCAACACACTCAATGCTACCTCCCTTGGTCATACTACAACCACAACCAACACAACATCTATTGGGGGAACATCTTCCCAAACCAACACCACATCACAATCCATCCCCCAACAAACATCCACCATCCCTTCACAAACATTGGGTGCAACCACATCAAACCTCTTTGGAACTTCATCTAGTTCCATGAGTACATCAGCAAATTTGTTATTGGGTTCCTCAAGTTCCATAGCAACCAACTCATCCAACCCTTTTGGGAGAAACAAACAAAGAGTTTTCATTTAAGGCACCCAACCCACTTCCTCACAGGTTAATACCAACATTCCTCAAAGCCACAACCTCTTATTTGGGCAAGGCAATCAAGGTACTCAATCATTCACTCCATTTGGGCATCAACAAGCTCAAAATCAACAAGGCCATCAATCTTTCACTCCATTTGGACATCAACAAAGTCAAAACCAACAAGGTCCTCAAATTTAGTCCAACATGGTAGGATATCACATCCCCACTTACACCTCTCAAGTCCATACGCAGTAGCACATCCCTCATTAAAACATTCATTTCCAACAACCGCTTAATCACAACACTCACTTTGCTCATAGGCAACCCACTCAAAATCAACACATCTCATCCCAACAATTGGGGACTCAACCTACCCCTATCACCAACATAGGTGATGCTACCAACCATCCCATGGTGGAAGCACTCGCACAACAACTGGCTGCTCTTCAAACACAAGTAGAGACCTTGGAACAATCCAATAAAAAGTCATACTTGTCGCATGACTTGTGTCCATATCCATTTGACACAACCTTGTATATGCCACCCTTTCCTCATGGATATGTGGTACCCCATTTTCCTAAGTACAAAGGAAAAACAAACCCCATTGAACACATAAGAGAATTCACTACTAGTTGCATGGACATTGCATATGAGCAAACTTATCTCATGAGACGTTTTCTAGAATTCTTGCAGGTCATGCACTAGAATGGTTCTCGCTTTTGCCTAAGGGAATAAAAAATGGGATGAATTGGCAAACAAGTTTTTCAAGAACTATGCTTACAAGATTGACATAGACATCGACATTGCCTCCTTATGTAGACTTACCCAAGAGGATACAGGAGAGACTTTCATTCCATTCTTTCAAAGATGGAGAACCTTAGCAAGCAGATGTCCGGTAGAAATACCTGAAAAGGAGAAAGTTACCATGTTTGTTCAAACTCTCCTAGGACCGCTAAGGTATGGCCTACAAGTCCATTGTTGCACCACTTTTGTTGATCTTGTTGAAAAGGGTGTTCAACTTGAGAAAGCCTTGATTGCTAAAGGTGAATTAAAATATGGTGGCAAAACCATCAACACCGCCACCAATAATAACCCAAGTAGCTCAAATGAAAAAAAAAAATAATGGGTTAAGAACAAGCACATCACAAATGATGGTGTAGTTGATGCAAAAACCATCAATACAATAGGTCATGTACTCACAATCAAAGGAGTACAAAATCAAAACGCACATGTAACTATACTGACACCAACTACCAATGCTATCCAAAACAATCACGCACAATCTAATCAAAGGTAGTTGCGTCAACCACGACAGTTCCAAAAGCGCACATACACCCTTTTGGGTGAACCTATTGAAACTGTCTTGAAGAAACTTCTTCAAAATGGTGTCATAATGTTGGAAGAGCCAAAACCATATGACCCTAGTCAATTCAAGCCATCATGGTGGGATGATAGTTCATTTTGTGATTACCACCATGCCAAAGGGCACAAAACTTCCTCTTGTCGCCAATTGCGAAATCTGGTGCAAGACCTCATAGAGAACCACACCATTGAGTTGGGTGGTCAATCTTATACATCTAATGCAGATCATACCATACACAAAAACCCACTCTAGGATCATGGTAAAGCTTCCTCATCTGGCACAAAGCATACCAACAATCAAGCCAACCACATCTGTCCGGCCTACAATACTACTCATCTTGCATACAGTTATCCCGATGGTACTATTATTAACAATCTTGGTGTTGCTAATGAAGATGAATTTGTTAATACCATCAACATTAAAAGAGCCCCAGAATGCAATGTGACTACACGTAAAGGCAAGGTCACCATCCTAGGTCCTTCGGCATGTCAACCAAAAATCACCATACCTGGTCCGTCCGCTAGACAACCAAATACAAAATCAGAGTTCAACATTGTCGAGCAGTTGAATAAAACAGCTGCTCAAATATCCATTCTCAAACTGCTCCGTATTTCACCTATGCATAAGGCCATCCTAGATAAAGTACTGCAAGAGTCATTCATCCCAACCAACATCGATGTCAACCACTTTGAGACTATGGTCGGATACCTGAATTCACCTCACCACATCACCTTTTTAGACAACGACTATTCCTCACCCAAACCATCGCATAACAATGCCCTTCACATTGAAGTCTTTGTCCACAAGCATAAAGTTAGATGAGTCATAGTAGATGGCAGAGCAGGATTGAACATCTGCTCTCTGAAATTGGTCAGAGCTCTTGGTTTCTCTAAGGCATGTGTAGATGCTAGCGAAAGCATCGTCATCAAGGCATATGATGATGAAGAACATGCTTCTAAAGGTGTTATTAAAATTCCACTCCGAGTAGGACTAGTTATCATAGATACCACATGCCAGGTCCTGGATTGTGACATACACTATAATATATTACTTGGTCGCCCTTGGATTCATCCTCTAAAGGCTATTCCATCCACATACCACCAATGCCTCAAATTCCCTTTTGACGGAATTGAGATCACTATCCCACGAGATCCAAATCCATTTCAATACTGTACCAACCTATGAGCCACTGTTGAACACCAGGTACCCATCAATTGGGAAGCCTCATCTTCCACCTCATTCAAATACGTTGACCCTTCGACACTCACAAAATCATCCATTCCATCACCTTCTACCACACCATCTTCATCAGCCTCCATCCCAAGTAAAGACCTTTAGATCCAGGACCTTGGTTGTGGAGAATTCAAATTAAATACGGCTTACTGTATCACTACAATACCGAAGCCACCTAAAGTCTATGGTAGACCATGTTGTGCAATTGAGCCCAAAATAACTTTCAATATTCCACCAAAAAGTGTTTTTAGATTGTGGGGCGACATGGGTAATGAAGTCATCAACGACATAACTAACTGGATCTATAAAGACCTAGAGGAGTTACCTCCACTACCAGTGCATCTCTATGGAAAAGGCTATGAGATATGCAAAGCACTAGGTTTTGACGGCACAAGAGGCCTTGGAAAGAACAACAATGGAATAAGGGAACCTATTATCATAACAGAAAGACCAAGATACATAGGGCTAGGGTTCAACTAACTCAGAACTGATGATCAATATATCTATGAATTTTCAAGTAAGGACGTAACGACAACAGAAAGTGTCGAGACAAGCAAAGATTCCCTAATCGAAACAGACTCAAATGAATGGGAATGGGGATCTAACAAAACCATCAGTGGCTATGACATTGATGAACTATTCTTGGAACCTGGCCAACATTCCTTTGAAGAATGATTCCGCCAACAATATAACATTGACCCAATTGATCGACATTCTAAAGACAAGAAATGGGTAAGCATTCCTTGGAACCCAGAAAAACATAAGTGTCATTAGTAATACCTAAATCATCCCACCCCATCTCTGAGCCCACCCATGATCCTAACCTACTTGAGCCCATTATCCATACTTCTGAAATGCCTACCACTAGTTACGATGTTGATAATTTCATCCCATATTATGATTTTGAATTTGATTCATCTAACTCGGAGTATGGACCATCCATTGCATCAGACATGGAAGTGGAAATTGATAACTTTGCCTTTACACTTGAGGCATCAATTTGCACACTTTCCACATCTTCCCCATACTTTACCAACACTGATGATGGAATCTCACTTGTTTACCCACAACTGATCGACTAGGACCAACAAGATCCACCGGTAATGGACATATTTCAGAATGACGAAGCAATTGCAGAATTCATGGGACTAAGAGAAGGTATTCCATGGGGGGATCACAAAATAGGGTTCTCCATTGATCTAGATTGTGCAGCTTACTTCGGGGAGACTGTGCAATCCTCTAGTCGCAAAAATACAAAAAATAAAAAATAAAAAGAAATGCCTTTAGGTGAAAACCGCAAGGCACCTTCTGGCAGTAAAATAGTAAAAACAAAGGATGCATCCGAAGGTGAAAACCTCTCTGAGGCGCCTAAGTATGGAGGATTGGACTTTCTCCCCGTAACATAGGAAAAATAAGCTATGCTCATTGAGGAGACAACAAAAGTTAACATAGCCACACCAAAGAATCCCAAAATGATTATCTTGGCCGAATCATTATCACATGAAGAAAAACCTTAATTTAAGCAATTCTTCAAAGAGAGAAAAGTTAACTTTGCATGGTCATACGCTGACATGCCAGGCCTAGATCCAAAATTGGTTTTACATCATCTTCCTTTAATCCCAAGAATCAAGCCAGTCAAACAAAAGTTACGTAAAATGCACCCACAGATTGCATTACTTGTCAAGGCTGAACTAAAAGAGTTACTGGATGTTGAGTTCATAAGGTCAATAGACTATGCTGATTGGATATCCAATATAGTTCCTGTTACAAAGCCAAATGGACAAATCCGTATCTACACAGATTTTAGAGATTTGAATAAGGCTTGCCCAAAGGATGACTTCCCCCTACCGAACATAGACATGATTGTTGACCTCATGGCAGGATATGAGATGCTATCTCTCATGGATGGTTTCTCTGGCTACAACCAAATTAGAATCGCAATAGATGATCATCATAAAACAACATTCACTTGTCCTTGGGGAACATATTGTTGGAATGTCATGCCTTTTGGCCTAAAGAATGCAAGTGCTACATATCAAAGGGCTATGACAATAATCTTTCATGACTTGATGCATATTCTAATGGAAAATTATGTGGATGGCCTATTAGCAAAATCTTTGACCAAGAAGGAACATCTCAAAGTCTTAGACAAAATTTTTAGATGGCTTGAGGATTACAAGGTTAGACTGAACCCAAAGAAATGTGTCTTTGGAGTGACATCAGGTAAGTTGTTGGGATACATAGTTTCGAGAGGAGGCATTGAGGTTGATCCCGCAAAAGTAAAAGCAATTCTAGACATGCCTCCACAAAAGGGAATCAGTGAGTTGCACACACTTCAGGGCAGATTGCAGTCTATTCGTCATTTCATTGCATAGTTGGCAGACAAGTGTCAACCATTCCAATATCTACTATGCAAAATCATTCCTTTTGTATGGACAAATAAGTACAACATAGCCTTTGAACAAATAAAAGAATATATGTTAACACCACCTATGTTAATGCCTCCTATTGAGGGAAAACCATTAATCCTGTATGTCTCCACAGCAACAAATGCATTGGGGGCATTATTGGCACAAAATGACCATGAAGAAAAAGAAAGAGCCATATATTATATCAGTCGTACACTAATTGGATATGAGCTCAATTACACAACCATTGAAAGAGCATGCCTTGCAGTTGTCTTCGCGGCACAAAAATTAAGACACTAAATGCTGAGCCATCAACACATTTAGTGGCAAATATTGACCCATTAAAATATCTTCTGAGTCAAGCAGCATTGACAGGCCGTTTGGCAAAATGGGTCATGATATTAAGTGAATATGACATACAGTATGTGGAGCACAATGCTATAAAAGGTCAAGTCATAGCAGATCAATTGGTTGATGCACCAATCCAAGCCACTCATCCACTGATAACTAATTTTCCTGATGAGTCTATTTTTCATGCAGAACCAGCTCTACCATGGAAACTATACTTTGATGGGTCCCACACTGGTCATGGCTCAGGAGCTGGCATATTATTTATCACACCACAAGGGGATTCAATTCCTAAATCATTTTGGATTTCCTTCCCTTGTACAAATAATATTGCAGAATACGAGGCATTGGTCATAGGTCTCAAGATAGAAATCAAATGGAAAATTCAGACATTGCTCGTATTCGGAGATTCTCAATTAGTCATCAATCAAGTGAATGATGACTATGACACAAAGGATGAGAAGTTGCTTCCCTATAAAAGAATGGTGGATAGTTTCTTGATGTATTTCAAAATGATTGCATTTGAAAAAATCCCGAGGACACAAAATAAACCAGCCAATGCAATGGCTACCATTGGATCTCTCCTAGACATCCCTAAGAATGTGTCACAATTTGAATTCTTAGTAGAACAGCTGCTGATGCCTGCATACGATATTCCAGAGTCAGAAATGGTGTGCGAGATTGTTGGTCCCAGTTCGCCTTGGTATCAAGAAATATACGACTATCTTAAATCCCAAACCCTCCCACCCAACCTGTCTAACAACCAAAGAAAATCCTTTATCCGAAAAGCAGCTAGACATACCATTGTCAGTGACACCTTATATCGCCATGGCTTTGACAACACCCTTCTTCGTTGTCTCGACACTGATGAAGCCCAAATGACTTTATGAGAAGTACATGAGGGTATATGCGGATCTCATTCGAGTGGTCCAACCTTAGCTAGGAAAGTCACCAGAATGGGATACTACTGGCCGACATTGGAAAAAGATGCTCTTCAAATTTTCAGAACATGTCAAAAATGCCAGGTGCATAGTGACCTAATTCATGCACCTGCACAAGAATTAAGACCGATCACTTCTCCATGGCCTTTTTCACAATGGGGACTTGACCTCATGGGTAAGATCCATCCATCCTCGTCTAATGGCCATAAATTCATAATCACCACCACTGAGTATTTTACTAAGTGGATTGAAGCCGTCCCTCTAACTTACATCACCAATAAAGAAATATCCAAGTTTATCCTGAATTACATCATTTGCCGGTATGGTGTCCCACAATCCATCATCATAGATAATGGCAGTCCATTAAAAAATTAGGACCTCCATGAACTCTGTGAGCGATTCCACATGCATCACCACTTCTCCACCCCATACTACCCACAAGGTAACGGCCAAGCTGAGGCGTCGAATAAAACAATCCTTCACATTTTGAAGAAGACCATCAATGACACTGGCCGAGATTGGCACCTACAAATCAATCCTGCTTTATGGGCCTATCGTACTAGCATCTGTACCCCCACTGGAGCCACTCCATTTTCCCTGGTTTAAGGATCTGAGGCCATATTACCCATTGAGGTTGAAATTCCTTCTCTCCGAGTCTCTTTGAAAGGAATGATTGATGATGAAGAGTACAGACATACTCGTCTCCATGAGCTAGAAATGCTACAAGAAAGATGATAAAATGCCTTAAATCACTTATAGGCATATCAAAATCGTCTTTGCCAAAATTATAACAAAAGAGTCATGGTGAGAAAGTTCAAAATTTGTGACTTGGTTCTCATGCAGAACCCCAGAAATCAGGCGGACAGTGAAAAGCCTAGTAAGTTTGAGGCTAATTGGCTTGGTCCTTATATCATTACTGTCACATTTGGTTCTAGAGCTTATTAGTTGGCCACACCTGATGGAGAACAACTGATAGAACTTATCAATAGTTTACATCTGAGAAAGTTCTACACATAGCATCAGAGAGTTGGGCTAGAAACCTACAAAATGCAAAAAAATTGAAAAATACAAAAAAAATCGTCCCTTGATGAAAACCTGACAAACAGGCATCTTGGTGACTCCAAAAAAAATTAAAACAATGGAAAAATAGTAAAAGAAATGAGTTCATCCAATAGTGACAATCTGGCAAACAGGTGCTTTGGATAAGTACCATGGTGAAAACCTAACAAATAGGCACCATGCATAGTTGATCGTTGCTTCGCCATCTACTGTTACTCAAATCAACCTTTACCCATTTGTCATAATCACAAAGGCCTGACACATTCACGACATCCATCCTAAGTCCTGTCAATTCTGACCATGGTTAACATTTGGTTGACATCATTCCTTGCATATCCTTGCCTTTACCTTGCGTCTACCTATCTCCATATCATTGAACTTGGGTATTCCTCGACCTATCTGGGGGCAAGATCTTTATCATGCAACTGCAGTGGGTAGCGCACATGATCCTGCATTTTGAAAAAGTCCTGAAAAAATCCTAAACATTTGAAAAAGTCTTGAAAAAATCCTAAAAATCTGAAAAAGCCATGAAAAAATCATAAAAATCTGAAAAAGTCCTAAAAAAAGACCTGAAAATCAGAAAGCGTCCTGAGAAAATACAAAAACATCCAAATCAATGTCAAAATCCAAAATCCAAGTCAATCTGATCAATTCAATCGATCACGTCAATCAATCTTTTGTCCAAGTCTGAACTATGTTGTCTCTGCACATTTGCTACATAGGCAAGATTCATCTTTGAATCCCCGAGACATTAGGTCAGTCCTTCTAGCTTTGTCGCAAAATAAATCATGATTCAAGCTTTTGTCCTTTGGACAATGTCATTGGTCGTGTCGAACTATGAGGTCTCTGAGTTCACGACATAGGTAAGGCCATCAATGGATGAACCCTTGAGACCGCACTAGGTCATTCCATTAGGGTTCATGACACTACACATTCACACACGTCAAGCTATCTTCAAATCAAGCAAGTCTTATGTCAATCTTGAATTATCAATCTATCAATAATCTATTTCGTCAATACTTTCAATCCATTCAGCATCTCAGCAATGGCATGTAGTCAAAATCATATCAAGGCAATTTATCATGGAAAAACTTTGGGTTCTTCTTCAGATGTGTCCTTCTGAAAAGCAACTCTCGTCAACTTCTTTATGCTTTTGGATGTGTCCTTCCTAAGCATCATCATCATCATCTGGCATTTTGATGGATTCTCCTAACTCCGAGAATCGATCTCCTAGATATCAATGTCATTTAGGATGTGTACTTCCTGAATTTGATATCGCTCGACATTTAAAACAACACCTGACATTAAAACACTTGGCAAACACTTGGAAAACTCTCTTTGTTATGTCTTTTGATGATTATCATGATATTAGTTCCTTATGTCCTAGGAACCACGACATATCATGATATTAGTTCCTTATGTCCTAGGAACCATGACATATCATGATAATTATCCTTTTCTGCTTATCACTCTGCTATTAGTTTCTCCACGATGTCTTGAATTCAGGATTTAGAGAAGCAACGACATAGTATGATGATTTTACTGTCTATTTTTACTATCATGTGGCTAGTTTCTCAAGGATGTCCTATCATCGAGATTTAGAGAAACAACAATGTCTCATGATTGGTTTGTTTTTTCTGGTGGTTGGTCATGATAAAGTGACTAGGGGCAACTGTGTTCCTTGCATGAGTCATGATCATCCTTGTTTGCAACTGTTGATCTACATGATGGTTCGACCTTGCACACTATTGATCTATGTCATATCATAGTGTTTGTCGACCATCATGACATTTTCGTCCAATGATGATTAAAGATAAACAACTAGAATAGCACTATAGGAAAGCTTTAAAGGATTTTAATTTCCACACTAACACGCATATCTTTCTTCACACTAACATCCATCTTCATCTTCTCTTCTAGGGTTCTCTGATGATATCTTGTGACATACAAAAACAAAGTTGCATACATAATGGCATGATCATTTCATATTCACATTTGCATAAATCAAATACCATAATTCACATTGCATAAATGTTATCATTTACATCCATTCATAAAACCATCATTTGCATCAACATATAAGCATCATAAATAAAACATCTACATCAGCATATAGAAATCACATCATCTGAACATTACACAATGCATACGTAACCACATCCATAATAGCATTCATAAATATAAGCATAAATACATCTCATAGCATCATAAAAGCATAGAATACCATAACGCATAACATCATATAGGCCA
This sequence comes from Sequoiadendron giganteum, assembly GCA_007115665.2. Lineage (NCBI taxonomy): Eukaryota > Viridiplantae > Streptophyta > Pinopsida > Cupressales > Cupressaceae > Sequoiadendron > Sequoiadendron giganteum. Next base: position 631,220,868 of record CM021104.1, read on the forward strand.
CATCAAAATTGCATCGCATATATATCTCAAAAAAATGTTATGTCACAGGATAGAGTCATATGATATCCCAAAAATAGAGCTCGCAGGCTCGAATATCAAAATATACATGTGTCTAAAGCAAGTCCTAAGATGGCCCTCCTCCATCCCATGGAGGTGACCTACGAGGTAACTGTGACTGATCCATCAAGTGGAATGTGACCTGAATAGGCGTCCTCTTCAGTGTCTCACTTTGGGATCCCATGGGATCAGTAATAGGAGGCTGACTCTACTCTACCTGCTGTCCTGACAACATTGATTTGTGCCCATACTTTGATCTGTGTCTATCCCCTGACCTGTGACTATGACCTGATGAGTGCCTATGAGAACTATGAGATCTATGGCCTGATGACTGCCCTGATGTAGTAGACCCTCCAGCACTGGTGTGACTACTGCTATGAGACCTACTACTGTGTGTCCGACTGCCACTACCTGTCCCACTGTAGGATCGGGACAACCCTGGGTCTTGTCTATTTGGTGGAACAACCTACTCATATAACACCCTATATCGGCCCCCGCTCTCTACCATCCTGGCTAACTCCTGAGCCATATCCCCTATTGGTTCAGAGCACAACTCTACAAACTCGGTGACCCATCGATCTGACTCCTGCCACCAGAGAATGACTTGATCTCTCTCCACCTGAGTGACCTCTAGCTTCACTACCAAGACCTTGTTCTGAGACAAGGCCGCATCTAGTCTGCTTTATAGATCTGCAATCCGCTGATCAATAGTAGCATCCATAGGAAAAATGGGTGACCTGTCACCCCCATCATCTTCGGAGATCATGCGCTCCCACAGTCACTGATCTACCTCATCCTCCTCCTCATCTCTCTCCCCCTCAACCCAAACCTCCTCCACATCTATGTCAAGAGGGTTTCCCCCAACAAATGGATCCTCCTTTACTCGCTCCTCTGCCACCACCTCTACCTCCACTCTCTCCTCCACCTCCACCTCCTCCTCAACTACCACCTCCACCTCCTCCCCACCTCCTCTAGCCTCCTCCGCCCTCGCCTCTAGCTCTCTCTCCTCCCCCTCCTCCCAAATGGGTGATAATGGTACACCACCCACTCTTTTCCTCACTCTCCTGGGCTACCTCCGCCCTTGATCATCCCTCCTCCTCCTAGCACCCCTACCATCTCCCCCACCTCCTCCATCTCCTCCACCTCCATTGTATCCTCCACCTCCCCCACCTCCTCCATCTCCAGATCTCGGCCTCCGGCCCTGCCTCAATCTCTATCCCTGACACCTCGGCCATCTCTGCCACCCCGACCTCTCCTCGGTATCTGTGGAATGACCGATCTACGATCTATCGGTGGTGGACCATCCAGATCTGTCAATGGGATGGGCCTGTGAACCTGCAACCATGTTTCAAACTCAGCAGACATCCTTGGATCTGTTGGACCCCCTCTCCATGCCCACTAAACTACCACCAGGCTATCAACCTGCTACTCTGCCACTATGACTAATATGGGCGGCCCCCACATGGTCTCCCTAGAGGATCGAGCATATTCTGTCATGCCTACCAGCACAATCTGCTGCTCCCCAAATTGCCATTGTACCCGCTAGGGCAAGTACGTCTTAATGATCCACTGCATCTGTACCATACGACCAATAAGATACCGAAACTGTTTGCAAAAGGACAAGTTGCCATCCTCATCTAACCACTAAGCGCACTCTTTGTAGGGTCTCCAAACAAAGCCGATGATGCCACTATCCGATGTCTCCCATGTGAGTCTGGCTAACTGATCCTACGTATAAGTAAACATAGGGCATCCCATCACCTAGTTGTTGAATCTACACCGGTGGTCGAAACACGGGAAGACGCTCCCACACCTAGATCATTAGAAGAGTAGTGCCACAATTGATGTTGTGCCCCTGATGATAGACAACCTCATGTAACCGGTGGTATAGCATGGCCAACAAGCATGACCCCCAAGCGAAAATAGTCCCCTGTAGTCGCATGCGAACAAGAACATCCCCCCATCCAATGGGAAATCCGTGACCATAACAATTTGGGATCAGTAATCCAGCGATTAGGGTCATGAGCATGGCATCGAACCTGGGAAATTGGTCGGCTACAATGCCCTAGTCAATCTCATAATCGTCCAAGACAAACTAGGCACCATCAACACTCTCATACCTCTCTATCAAGACCTGTCGCCCTCGATGTGGATCATAGATCACCCTCTCTCCGCTAGTCAGAATCTAGAGAATACTGTACACATCCTCTAAAGTCACTATCGCCTCTAGTAGGCAGGTGGAATGAGTAGGTCTCAGAATGCCACCTCTCACAAAGGGCTATCAACAAACCTCTATTTTCTCGAATAACGGGCATGTAGGTAACATGGTGCAGGCCTAAGGCCATCAACCGCTATCTCTATCTATCACTGAGACAATCTCGGAAAGCATAGGTTGCTAGTCGGAACTCCCAAGTATAAATGGGCACAAGCCGACTCTGTGCAAGGAAAGGCCATGGATTAGCACATATTGAGCAACATTATGGAAAATTTACTACTACTAGCAAGTCAAGGATACATAAAAGTTAATCTTGACACAAGGTCAACAAAAGTCAACTTTGGTCAACCTCAATTGCATCGCATTGACTGCAAATGCATCACATGGTGTCAATTGCGGCTCTGCACATGGAAAATGCATCGCAATATGTCAAATGCATTGTTCGGAACCGCAAATGTGCAAGCAGACAATGAATGTGGCATTTAATCTATCGAATGCACTATTCAACAACATATGCATCGTTCAACATGTCAATTGCATCGCAAATTGGCAAATGTGTTACAAAAACATCAATTGCGTCATAATTTCTTACTTGCGTCGTTTCAATTGACAATTGCGCAATCACACAAAGAACCTATCCTACCCATCGCACTTGCGTCTATTGTTACCATTTCTAGTAAAAGCAAAGTCATTTTAAGATAGTGCCTATTTGTCTTGCATTTGGAAAGTAAATACTCAAGCAATTTTTCTTTTTATTTCACTTTCATTTTACCAAGTCTTCATTTGAAAAGTATCTACTCAAGCACTTTTTCTTTTCATATCACTTTCATTTTACCTAGTCAAGCACTTGCAATCAAATGTGGCAAACGCAAAGGCGTCTGTGGATTTCATGATGGCATTTGTGTCGCACCGCAATTGTTTTCCCCCCATTTAACCCTCATAAATGCATAAAATTCAAAATTTGACAAGTTGGATAGGGTACTTACCGGTGCCTCTGCGCCCTCTGGTCGTCAGAATGTGTGCACATGATATCCACGATGTGTAGTTGTAGGGATCACCATCGTCTCTTAGAGCTCTGGTTTCTGAAATATTCTATATGACCAATGAGGAAATGACATTTGGATTGACCTTTTCAACCTATTTATAGACTGAAAATTAGGGTTTTGACCTAGTAGGTCCCACTGGAGGCTCATTTGACCACCTTTGACCGGCATTTTGGCTAGCTTAATGTCCTCCATTTCTAAATCAGATCGCACCATCACTTATCTAGTCATTAATTGAATTAGTCGGGATATTTTCCAAATTTTTCTAACCCCGGGTTGAAATTCAAAAATTTTCCCGAGGGGGCATAGGCACTCCATACATTCACTGGGGCATATTTTTTACTTGTTTTCTTTGCCACAACGCGACAAGCTGCATTATGACAAAGAGGGGCAAATGTAGACACATAAAAATGACCAAGACTTGCAAGCACTATTTTACCACCTTTCGTCATGACATGATTATAACATTTTAATTATGTTCCTAACCCACATTCAACTATTAATTAAATAATTCATAATTATTTAATTAATTCATAATATCTCATTCTGCATGATTATTAAATAAATAAATCTTATTTATTTATCTAATATGTCACTAATTATCAAAGTCTTCTTGCAATTAAATAAAATCCTATTTATTTAATTAATCCTTATCATTAATGTCCTCCTGATTATTAAATGAATATATTCAAAATATATTTATTTAATGTGTCACTAATTCCTAAATCTTCTTAATTAAATAAATTCAATTAATTAATTTAATTAATTAACTACTTCTTCTAAATTAAATAATTATTTTAATTATTTAATTATGGCATGTGACACTTTTATATTTTTAAATAAAACAAATCATTTAAAAATATCTCACATACTTAACTGATTCTTCATTTAGTAATTAATTTCAAAAATCAATTACTTATTATCTCACAAAATCCATATTTTGAATTAATTTAATTCAAAATAGAATTATTCTTCTACAAATCAAGTAATTTCTAAAATTACTGATTTTCTAAAATCCCATCCTCTTGTCTTCTGATTTTTACTAATTTCATCTCAACTTTCACTTTTAGTCTTGATTTAATTTATTTAATTAAATCTTATTCACACATATGGGTATTTTTCCCTAACCCTAATTGAGAGTTGCCTTATTGAATCTTGACCTTTGATTCTAGGGCATTCCTCAATCTCTCATCTTGTCCGTCTGTTCAAGATTGCATTTTCTATAAAATGACAATCTTGATTTCATTTTCGGATCCATGATCATTTACTTAGACTACTTTTATTATAGGCATTCTAATTATCTTAGGCTTTTATGATTACTACTTGCATATTAGGATTGAGTTTCTAGTTGCATAGTTTAGTTATTTAAATCCTTCAAAGGCATTGCTAGGGCTAGACACACATAATTTGCTCACAAATCTGAGGGCATAATTATCATAGCAATCTTAAGAAGGTACAATGGAAGTGAAGCATGGAGGAGAGAAGACATGGGTGAGATCAATCTAGTTTATTTCTTTTCTCGTTTATTCTCTATTGTATTCCATTGTTATATGATCTAATATGCAAGATTTTATAATGTTCAACTAACAATTCTGTGTTGCAGAAATTCATATGTTACAACCACCACTTAGACCTTCAATTTGGTGAACAATTTAATATTCCTTATATCACGGGTGGATATTAACATTATTCATATCGTTTAGATCTCCATTATTAGATAGCAGAATTGATCCTATAATTTTTATTGATTTGCATAAAGAATGGGCTTTAAGATAAGAGTGTGAATGGTTGAAATTCTATTGTGAATAACACTAGTGTTTATCCCAAAGGGAATGATTAGTTCAGAAATTATTTTGAAGTTAAAGATTTGAACGAGTGGGAGTTTGAAGGAAATTGAATGCACTTCTAGTGTGGAGAAGAGTTATCTATATGGTACCATGCTTCGAACAAGAGTGATCTATATGGTGCGGTGCTTCAATTCCCATAAGTCCATCGTAGTCATTAAGAATATGAGATCATAGTTTTGATTGCATCTACTTGTGTTGAGGAATTTTATTTATGCAAATGGTTGGTTATGGTTATTATTTATTTTATTAATGTTGTGAGCGATTGGTGGTTTGTGGTTTAGAGATTCACATTGGTCAATCAATTATTGATCATGGCCACACATATTATTTTTCTTGACTAGGATTATGGAGATTGTCTACCTATGGCAGGTAAGGATATTGATAGAGACAATTACATGTCTCCAATGGAAACTTGGAAGTATGGGTTTATCAATGGAGTGATTGATCAAGAGTCTATTGTATCTATTACCTCTCCATAAAGGTTGCAGTACTTCCTATGGTGCTATTTTTTGGTGGATTAGTACTTTGTGCCATCACACTAGAGGCTAGTGGCATTGGAGGATGAAGGAATTTCCATCATATCAAGTCAGATTCTCACTTTGAGATGATGCTTTGCATGAGAAGCATTTTTTGGCTTTAATATTTTTCTTTTCCTTGTTGTTGCTAACAAATTTGAAGAATACATATATTGTGAAGAACTTTTTTTTTTAGAGACAGGTAAGGGGTTTGGTGAAGATTTTAATATGGATTGTTGCCTAGAGATTTCACAAGACTATGACCAAGGATTATACCTTTACGAGGGTCGAGGAGACAACTTGGAGGATGGTTGTCGAATAATTATGATCAAGACCAAGGATTATACGTTTACGAGGGTTGAGGAGACAACTTGGAGGGTGGTTGTCCAATAATTACAGTTTGATTCAGGAGTTCATGGGAGGAAGAACTAAGGAATTTAGCTCGGAGCTACACCTTTCCAAGGGTTACGAGGCAACTTGGAGGAGTTCCACCTAATTCAAGATTTGTTTCTTCAAGGAAGATCTTCACAAAGATGTATATATATATTGTAATCAGTAAGTTTTCTCATGTAAACCTTAAAGGGGGTCCCTTGGAAAGGTGATTTTGTGGTTTTAGGAACAATGTAATAAGGGGGGGGAATGTTAGCATGAATATTATTACATTATTTGTTGGAGACGTATTATACAATTAACTGATTTTAGTTAAATTGTTTTGATCAAGCTGTCACTTCCTTGCTTGTATATATGCATTCACTGGAGACCTAATAAGATATCAAGCATTTTTCCAACACCTCTCATCAGCATTGAGCAAGGAAGGGTCTTGGTGTCGCTCTATGCTCCTGTCCAACATTAAGTGGTCATAGGAAATCATAATTTCAAGTAGGTGGATGTCAAGTCTGGCCTCCACTTTCTTGCATAATGAAGGCATGTTGTGAAAGGTGGTCACAAAACTGATAGTTAAACCCATGGTAGCTAGTTTCTAATAGAGGTGCATGAAGGGGATGAGATGAACTTGCCCCAAATATGAAAAAATCATCACATACAACCCTATATCTTCTTCCTCTTCTTTCTTTCCTTCCTCTCTTCATCTTTATAATCCATAGGCTTTTGCTGGCATTCGCATAACCATTCCTCTCATGCAACTACATAACTTTGACCACATTTGTGTTCTTATTACTATACTATTAAAAAATATTGTATGTCTTGTCTTATTTTTTCTTATGACTAAGCTATGCAAGAGGGGCTGGTAGTCATTATAAAAATAACATGAATATTACTTAAATACAACTTATTTTTTTAAAAAATGGACCAATAGTTGAACAATAATTTTTTTTTTACAATCTTCTCATTTCATGGGAAAATACAAGGTATTTATTATTCTCACCTTTTATATTTGTGATAAGGACAAACTATTAATATGAAATAATCCAATTCATATACATTGTTACCCCAATATTTGTACACATAAGAATAATATTTTGTCACTATGACAATAATACTTGTTTAAATGAGCATCTTTTTTTATAAATGACACACTTATAGTGGATACTTATGAAATTTTATTTGAGATAGAAAATTTATTTCACTTGTTAATGAATATATTTTTTAATATAACATTCATAGGTTCTCATGTGCTCAAGTATGGGTCCATCTAGACCAACATTATGTTACTTTTTTATTTAGATGCGGACTATTTACTTACAATTTATAGTAAAAATATGTGGCAAAACTTATTAATATAATCACAAGTGTTATAACCACAATTGAACCTTGTACACTATTGGCCCCTCTCTCATATAAAAGAGAATGTTTAACATACACAAACTTCCACTCGAGTTACACTACTCATGTTGAATTAATACCAATAAAGAAAATTATTTAATGTTTTTTATTTGATATTTTGTTAGATTGCTCACATTGAATTAATATCAATAAAGGAAATTACTAAACATTTTTATTTGATATTTTAGGGCTTTGGCTACAACATGGATTGCAGGGATGGCTTTAATGTGCAAGTCTTCCCCAATAAAGAAATTGTAGGGCTACCAATGATATTTATGTCAAAATGTGGGATGCAATTTGTTTGACCTATGGAAATCAAAGAGGGAATTACAAAAAATAGGATCCACAAATTGTAAAACTAAATTATTGAATAATTTTTAAAAATATTGTTGGAATAAAAAAAAGATAATTTTTGTGGTATTTTATTTCCATGCACATGAATGTTATTTACTATAGTTTTAAAATGTGTTTAATTGATAAGTCCACCCTATGCTGATTGTGTACATATAGCGGAATTTTTTAGTTTTTAAATGCAAAGCAACTACTTGGAGAAATGTTTGTAGCACTTCATAATACTCATAAAATTTAAAATAATTAAAATTATCACATCCATAAAATTATCGCTAAAAATCTATAAATTTGTTTAACTATTAAATTAATTTATTAATTTTTACACAACCTTTCATAAATTGGTTTGAGAAGGTACAAAAAATATACTAATTGTACCAATGGTTAGGGAGGAGATAAGCATGCCACTTTCTTTTGATTTACGAAATCAACATTTATAGATAGGGGCTTTTTCCAAGGAGACAAAATTGAGGACTAATGATTAGGATAATAATGCACATGCTATGCACTCAACATTAATTTAACTATTTATTTTACAAGATAAGCTATCAAAAATTAAAAAATGGATATCTTTGACAAGAAAAATATGACATAGATAGAAATTTTAGAAATTTTGACACAAATGCAAAAATCTTTCACAATATCATATTTTACATAATCACTAGTGACCTCATCATTATCCTCATTTCCATCTTTCATTTTTATCATTGTTTTAAACTCATTTTCCAAATGCAAAGGTCTTCATAGAAAACAACTCAAAAAAAGCCCTAAATTCTTCCCCACAAAACCATTGACAAAGAGATAAATATTTACTATGAAAAATGCAATTTAGCAATTATATTAAATTATTAAACTTACAAAGATAAAAAATAAGTATACTATTTGACCACTACACTTATATATTATTTTTAATTAATTGTAGTATAAAATTATTTTTATTATTTCTAATTAATTATAATATAAAATTTATATAAACTATATCACTTGAATATCAAATGTCAAATGATTCGACACATATTTTATTAGAATATTAATAAAATATTATATTTTACTAAAAATATTATCACGAAAATTTTAAAAGCTGACAAAAAAATAATAAACATAGTACATAATAATAGTTAAAAATTAAAGGGGTTTGGGCCCTAGCTCAGTTGGTTAAATCTTTCTTGTTGCAGGAGGTTGGTCACGAGGTCTAGTCTCCCCCACCCCTGTGGTACCAGAGGGCGTGTCGCGCCAATGTCGCCGGTCACGTTAAAAAGTTTACCAGGTGCACTGCAGTTTATAGGGGGTCGTGCTACCCGATTCCTATAGTCTAATAAAAAAAATAAAAATAAAAAAATAGTTAAAAATTAAAGAAATCATATTTACATAATCCATGACATTGTATAGAATAATTTTTTATATTTACCATTGTAAGAATTATTATTTTGTATCACTCTCCATAATTTATTGTCAGATTGACAAAACAATACATGATTTGCATATATCTATAAAAAGTATGCAATACAACATATCGGTACAATGCCTTGTAGAGATATTGCCACTTTTTAAAAAAAAAATCAAAAATAGTTTTTTATACAAGTCTTTAAAAAATATTATCAAAAATTGGAAAACTCAAAATAATTAAATACCATATATAATACTTTCTCACCCTATTTTTGTTTTTCTATGTTTTTTGGTCAAGCGGTTGGAGGAAGTGGATTCAATATTACATACTTTTTTTCCATTTGAAATCACATATAACCATGTGTATAGCTAATATATATAAGGGTGTATTAGAGACATATCCAATTCAAATTTTACTTGGATCGATGTAAGCTATTCACATACAGAGTATATGACATTGAAGACATTTGATACTTTGAATAGTTCTCCAATACCAACACCCTTTGAACAAAAAGTAATGAATGTCATAGCATTTCTCCATGAATACCATGCTTGTTTATAGAGGATTAAAGACACCCTTTAACATATTTTGGCATAAGCTTCATCCACATTCTTAAAGTTTATAAACATGAATCATTATGATATTGCTATATAGATTCAACAGTGTAGTTTTGTGAGTCAAACTCATGAATCATGGGCGATGAAAAGGGAGACTCTCCCTTTCAAACTTGATAACAAAACCTCACAAAAAACAACATGCAAAGGCTACAAATACATAATATGAACAAAAGTAGGAAGATAAAATCTGCAACTTTTATTATCTTCAAACATTCAAAAGATTACAAATATTTGAATCTCATGGGATCCTCTATAATCTCACATGCAACACCTACAAAAAACTTGTCTTCCACAATCTGGTGCAATTCCGACAACATTTCAGTATGCTAGACATCACTTCTCCAAGCCCCCGCTCTTCTCCAAATGAAAAGGCATGAATAAATAGACAATTAAGAAGGAGAAAAAAACCATGGTTTTCCCAAAACCATCAACAAAACCTCCTTGAAGAAAGTATGCCCCTCCTTTGTATTTTTGAAAATATTACATAATACATGTGGCAACATGCATGCCAACCTTTCTTGGGAACCTAGACTCTTGACCAACCAAGTTTGAGATTCTATGACAACTTACACCTCTTACAAATTCCTTACAGTGTGTCATAATGGTTTTTGCATGCAAAGATATTCAAGAAACATGCAATATTCCTTTGGAAGCCCATTTTATGACAAAATATGACACCTGTACATACATTTATGACCTCTTTTGACCTCCTCCAAAGGTGGGACACCCAAGGACTTATCCCTTTACAAATTACAATTACTAAGTTACTGGAGAGTGATTTCCCATCAAATTTACATTACATTTCAACCCATGGGAATTCACAATGTTGCAAATGAAAAATATTATTTTATAACACCTAAGCCCTTATTAAAATGAACAAAATAAAATAACAATATTTGTGGTGATACAGGATTGCTATTACCCTAGAGATGCTCCTGCATTGAACACTCGGGGTAGAATTTTTTTTGTGAATATGGATTCACAAAATGGAGTTGAGTGGTAGTACCACCCTTTCGAATTGCAAGTAATCCTCAACAAACTCCATCACTAAATTTGGTACCTATGATTGATTCTTCTTTATCCTCTTCCAACACTTAACTAGATCAAACAACCTCCTCCTTAGATATCTCTACTCTACACTCAACTTCCTGAATGAGGAATCATTTCCACCATAAACTAATAACCTCCTCTAGTCTTGTGGGATTCAACCCACCATAGTCCATCCACCTCCACCAATTTGCACCTAAACTTAACTCTGCAACACCATACACATCCTTCTATGTATACCAATCATCTCTAACAAACTCTAACTGAACCATCTCATATGAATCCACTAACTCATCCATTTCAACATGAAAATAATTATTCTCAAATTCAATGACATTTGAATTTACCTTTTCATCACCTATTTCATCTTCAACTTTATTTTCTTCTTCCATGCCTTCTACAAGGCATGCAACTATATCACTTCTTTGTCCAATAACCAGTGCTACAAATTCAATGTTAGTAACAAAATCTAGATACTCATCCTTTCCATCTTCTTCTTCTGCATCCATTTCAAAGTTAGTAACACAATCAAAATATTCATCCTTTCTATCCTGCAAAAAATTTCCATTCAGACAAATCTCTTTATCAAAATCCTCTTTTACCTTCTGATTCATTGTTGTAGAAAATTTATCCATTTCTACATTATTATCCTCATCAAAACATACATAAATCTGATTTTACCTTCATGAATTTTTCTCTCACAACATCTTCATCCTCACTGTCGAATTCCACTATGTTTGTTGTTGTATTGAATAACTTCTCTATCTCTGTGATCTCTTCCTCAAGAAACTCTTTGTCTTCTTTAGGTTCCTCATTGAACACTAGATCCTCATACATCACTACATACTTTGTTTTAACTACAACATCCTCAACTACTACAATTTTTACTCTTTCACTTTCAGCTGCAAAAATTTCACCTTCGCTACTCACTATCATCACTATCTTCATGTCCTCTAAAGTATTTAACTCTGCTACAACATAAATTTCCTTTTTTTCACTGTCCTCCTTTTATCTCAACTCTTTTGTTGCTGATGCAACCTTTATAATTTCATCCTTCATGTCTTCCAATAAACATCCCTCAGATTCAGTTTCATGGATTTCTTCCCATTCATCCTCTTCTTCTTCCCCTATGCCACTAGCATGACACTCTGTTGCATCTTCTTTCTTTCCTGCAATAAAAATATCATTAGAAGGATAATAAAAATTACCTTCAAATCTTCTCTTTTCTCATTTTATTTTTCAACCTCTTTTTTTAATTCATCCACTTGTTGCTACAATTCTATCATCTCAACTCTTATTTCTTCTTTCTCTTTCTCTCTAATTCTTTCTCTAATTTTCTCAAGTCTAGGAATCCTCAAAATCCATCCAATGAAAAAAGTCATTTTATTTTTTCTCTTTTCCATTTTAAAGGCCTCACAAAGCCTCAACAAAAATCTTCAAATCCTCAAGTCCTCAAGTTTTACTTGTGTAAATTGCCTCACATTCAGTGAGTTGTTTACAAAACCCTCTTTCAATATTCACCAATATTATTGTAAAATGCCTCTTTTAGTGATCTATCTACAATCATGGGAACCCTAGTTCCTCATGTAATAACCCTCCATTTTGTTTCTTGTTCAAGTTGCTTTATGCTATGTTTGGTTGCAATTACTTTGATACTGGATACATTTTGTTATGATGTTTTGATCGTTGCTATTGAGTGACAAATATTTTTGTGGGATGTAGTTATCCGATTTTGTTTTACATGCATTATGGACTAATGATATTGTAGAATTAACATGAGATGTTATTATGAGATTACTGGATTATGATGGAAGTGTCAGTTTCAATGAGTGTATTGGTGAAGAGGACGATTTCGCATCACTCACTTGCGAGCGCCCTGCAAATCCGTGATTTCTTCTTCACGATGTGTATTATATGCTGGATATATTATATGATGTTGTTTACTTGGTTGAAGGATTGCAGGTACATTACACCGACTCCACCTGGTTTCATAGGTTTGAGCGTGTCAATCCAACGGTTAAGTTGAACGGGAGATAGTAGCTAGGTAACATGTGTCAAGTTTACACCCTAGCCTTAGTGTGTCGTCAGTTGTGTGTGTCGAGTCATTGTCTGTCTTGCTTTGATGTTATTTAATTCTGAAGAATTCTTGATTTGGGAAATAGATATTTAGAATAATTGCATTTAAATCATGTTGATGGTTATTTAATTTAAATAATGCAATGTGGATAAAAATTTATACTTAAATTAATTAATTATATTTAGTTTATTTAATTAATTAAATTTAATCCAAAGGGGTTGAATTTAGTTATTAAATAATTAAATTAATTAATTAAATGTGATTCAAGAGAATGAAAGGAAATAAAAGAATTAGAATTAATTTTGGAATTTAATTCCAACGTGTGGGAATTAAATTAGAAATTGTAATTAAATGTTTATTTGGGAAATTGGTTGCAACTTTGGAAATTAATTGGTTGCATTTTAAATTAAAAGTGGGTTTTCGAAAAGTGAAATTGAAATTGAAATTCAAATTCAAATTGATATATCTAATTTGTATGCAATGTGAATTAGGGTTGTAGAAATTGAAATTGAAATTGAAATATCTAATTTGCATGTAATGTGAATTAGGGTTGTATTAGGTATTTTTGATTTATAAAGAATACATATTTTAATTTTAGGGCAGAAAAGTCTTTAGGAAAATTCATTTTTACAGTAGGGAAGAAATTTTGGAAAAATTTGCACAAGGGTTTGAAGAAAGTTTGATTGTAAAATTGATTGAAGGAAAGACTGTTTGCATTTGTTGGATTTTGGATTGAATTCATTAGAAGATTGAAGAAAATTCAGGAAATCTTTGGAGGAGGCTTGCATCAAAAATTCATCTCTTCCTGTAGCTTCTTGTACCAGGTTTTCCTCTTTGTGTTTTATTGTTCTTGATTGTTTTTCTTTAAAATAGTAATGATTAAAGATTTGTTTGTTAAATCTGTTTTAGAAAATAAATTTGATATTAGAAGAAAAGAATTAAACAAATTTACAGCCTTTGCTTGTGAAAATTCTTGAATGAAAATTGTGAAAACTTTTGTTGATTTTAAATTATTTGGGGAAATCGATTTTGTTGTTATTGAAATCAAACATAGAGATTGAACAATGCCTTTAGAATGTTTTTAGAAAATGAAATCTTTTGTTTATTATTAAAAAATGAATTTTAAAATTTGCAGTATAGTTATATTTTTCATGGTAAAATGGTCTGATTGCGTCGCCTATAACTCCATTTTCACAAACTGGGTTGTCAGGAAATTTAAAGGGTTTTTGCATTTTGAAATTTTCTTATCCTTGTCAAAAAATCGCAAATACCTAGATCGTAATTTTTGAGTTATGCTTGAAACATGAGACTGATGTTAAGTTATTTTTCCCATGGCTGTTCTGAAAATAAAATAATAATAATTTGATATTTATAAATATTAATATTTTATGTATTGTTATTATAATATTAAAATATTATTTAATAATATTTTATATTATAATTTATAATACTAAAGTATTGTATTTATTTATATTATTTTAAATAAAATTTGTATATTAGATTAGTGGAATTAAAATTATAAACGTATGGGGAAATTATTGTTTATTTTAAAATGGCATGTTAAAGTTTAATTGAAAGAGTTAAATATTTGATTAAAAAATGCATAATTTAAAATTTAATTGTGGAATTTAAATTCAGATGTAAAAGGTCCAATTATTAATTTGATTTAATTGAAAAAATATATTTATATTTTGGAAAATTGATGATAAGGGATATTTTATTTTGAATTAAACAATTTGATATTCTGTAAAGAATAGAAGATATGTTAATGATTAAATATATTTAAATATATTAATTTATATTTAGTATATATATATTGAAGGTATATATCCATTTGAGAGAATAAATAATATTTTATATTATTTTATTCTGTTGTTGCAAATTGGGTATTATTAGTGTTCTAAAAGAAATGATTAGTATGCGTAGAAAATGAATAGAAAAAGATATTTTTTTAATAGAAATAATTACTTGATTTAAAAGGAAACATTTATTTTGTTAATATGATTGAAGAAAATATATTGAAATGCATATATATATATCCATGAGTATTTTCAATCAGTATTTACCTTGTTTTATTTAAGTGCGTGTAATTTAGCTTTGCATGAAGAATTTAAATGATAAGTAAAAAGATATTTAAATATATTGAAGAATTATAGAAATATTTATATTTAAATGCTTTTTTTAATTAATGAGATTAAATTAGAAACAATATGAATGCGTGGTCAATTATGTTATTTATTAATTTCTATTTAGATTAATCGAATCATTGTGATTGGATTATGAAAGAGGTATGGATTTAGTATATCCAAAAGTAGTATCTTCCTCATGATTATCTTAAAGGATTTAATTCTCTGTATTCAGTAAAGGGAAGTAAGTTTAATTATTTTAGATTTTCAATAATGAAAAGGGAAATAGGGGTTATGATTATTTTAGATGATCTAGTTATCATGTCTTTGACTTTGTCAACACTACCTATTGAATGAGTATGGATTTAGGAAATCCAAATATTAGATTTAATTGATGACTTGAATGCTTTTGTTGCTATGTCGTCAAGTTGCATTGTTGGTTTTGGGATTTAGTGTTAGTCCTAAATTATAAGTCTTCCAGAAGAACTTAGAGGATAAGGGTTGTTGAATCTTTATGCCATCCAGTTGTTTTCCCTTGGGTAGTGCATGGCATCTTTTCAGTGTTACCCGGTTTTCATGAACGAGGATGTTTGCACTTCCTTGGTTTAGGAGCGGATTATGGGATCCGTGTCTCCTTGTATGGAGTGACCTTGTGATGTGGTTTCATCTTGTTGACTCCTGTGAAAGGAGTGGACTATGTGTTGTTGCCTCCAAGATATTTGGAGTGAGATCTTTTGTACCTCTTGTGAAAGGAGTGGACTATGTGATTGTTGCCTCCAAGATGTTTGGAGTGAGTTTCTATTATTTGCATCCTCCTTGTGTTGGAGTGTATTATGATGCCTAGTTGGTATGCACTTGTGGTTCCCTTGGTGGATTGTTTGGGTGTGTGTTGTCGAATAGAAGAGTGGCTTCTATTAGGCACCAGAGCCCAAAGAGGTAAACTGGATAACCTTCAGGAGTGATTTAAACAAGTAATAATTAAAATAATGTACTTAGAAGATTAGGACTAACTTCTCACTAATCAAGATAATTTAATCCTTACTCATAGACACAAGGGCTTGTTTAGACTTGGGATGAGTGAGAAGGCCTGGAATGGCAAGATCAACTATCTAGTTCTTGCGAGAGGTAGTTGATTCCGCATGAGTGAGTATGAGTGTTGGGATTCGGTTGAGGCCACTAGGATTACTTGTGCCGTAGCCTATGAAGAATGCCCAGAGGAGATCTCATGACAAACCTTGCAATGACACTCTATCTAGGACAACTGTTGTTAATTATTTTATGTGTATGGTTTCGTGAACATACTTGATCTATTTTATGTCTGGAAGCAATGTGACCTATGTCAGTGATGTGAATGTTGTACTTGATTTGTACTTGTATTGTACTTGTATGGTGAATGAGTTGTACTTGTTAATTCATTTGGTGGGTTATATCAGTATGAGTCAGTTTGAGTCTGATTTTGGTTAGAGGTAGTAGAATCTTTTTCCATGTTACTTGGTTACTATCTCCTAGCATGGGGGGTGGGCCTTCGGGTACCACATTGGTTGGGTGGAACATGCACCAAAACCGTTGGGTCCCCATCTATCTTCAGTACTTGGTGGTGAGACATCCAGATGGACAGCTCATGGTTCTTGTTGTATTATCTTGCATTGTAATATTTTATTTTGTATAAGTTATTTTATACCTCTTATGATTATGAGGTGGAATTTTGTAATTGTAATCTTTTGTACTAGTGTCTCATTCTAGGAATGAGTGATGTAACTATTCGTTTAAGATAATGTTTATGAGATTGTATCATGGTTGATTATCTTATTATGTTATGTGGTATTTTTATGATGTATGATGTTTATATCATAAGGTTCATAATGCTATAGTTATATGTAATATGTATGTGTGGGTTTAAGTAATCCTAACCTTGTAGCCTTAGAGGTTGTTGTTAACTAGTAAGTGAATGTGTATGTTAAATGCACTTTATAAAAAAAATTGGTTCACTTAAGATGTTAATTGCAACTTCCTTTAGGGTTACTTGGCGGGGCATTACACCTCAAGTCCTCTAAAAAATTCTTCTTACTACTTGCACATTCATCTGCAAGAAAAATCCACACATTCTCTGCCCTTAGGTCTTGGTACAAACTGCCTTGTAATGCCCCGCCACGCAGCCCTAGGGGAAGTTTCAATTCAGAATAAAAGCATACTAAATTTTTTTTATTAAAGTGAATTAGACATAAACATTCGCCTATAATTGACAACAACCCCTAAGGCTATGTAACTGAGATTACTTAAATCCCCATTAACATATATCATTTAAATTACATTGCAATTAATAACTCAAGTAGAAGCATTCATTCAACATAAATAAAGAACAAGATAAGAATAGAATATCCATAACATATAATCATTACATGAATAACTGATTACAACACTCATTCCTAGAATGAGTCATAAATACATAAGTGTTACAATTACATACATCCACCTCATAATTACAAGAGGGGTACAAACAACTCATTACAATTTGAATTACAACAGTGCTAGAAAAGAATAACAAGATCCGCGAGTTGTCCATCTGGATGTCTTGCCTCCATGAACTGAAGATCAATGGGGACCCAACGGTTTTGGTGCATGTTCCACCCAACCTAATGGTACCCAAAGGCCCACCCCCTAGGCTAGGAGATAGTAACAATGCAACATGGACAAAGAATCTACTACCTCTAACCAAAGGCAGACTCATACTGACACATACTGACTCAACCAAACATATGCACAATATAAGTCTAACACTAACATGGTTACATTGCTTCCAGACATATTATAATCAAGTATGATAAAGAATCCATACACACAATACAAAACTCAATGTTATTCTAGACAGAGTGTCATCGCAAGGTTTGTCATGAGATCTCCTCTGGGCATTCTTCATAGGTTTCAGTAATCCTGGTGACCTCAACCGAATCCCGACCCTCACACTCACTCATGCGGAATCAACTACCTCTCGTAAGGACAAGATGGTTGACTTTACCATTCCAAGCCTTCCCACTCATCCCAAGTCTAAACAAGCCCTTGTGTCTATGAGTGAAGTAAAAATTATCTTGATTAGCGAGAAGTTAATCCTAATCTTCTAAGTACATTACTTTAATTATCACTTATTTAAATAGCTTCTGAAGGTTACCCAGTTTACCTCTTTGGGATTCGACGCCTATTGGAAGCCACTCTTCTAATGGACAACACACCACAAAAACCATACTCTAAGGTAAACACAAGTGCATGCAACCTAGGTATCAAAACCACTCCAACACAAGGAGGAAATAAATAATACAATTCACTCCAGACATCATGGAGGCAACAAACACACATAGTCCACTCCTTTCATAGGAGGTACAAAACATCCTCGTTCATGGAAACCGGGCAAAACTGAAAAGATGCCATGCACTACCCAAGGGTAAAACAACCGGTTGACATAAATATTCAACAACCCTCATCCTCTAAGTTCTTCTGGAAGACTTACAATTTTGGACTAACACTAAATCCCTAATTCCACAATGCAACTTGACAACATAGCTACAACAAGCATTCAAGTCATAATTCAAATCTAATATTTGGAAAATCCATACTCATTCAATAGGTAACGTTGGCAAAATCAAAGGCACGATAATAAGGTTAACTCAAATAATTATAAAAACCTTTTTCCCCAATCACGAATATAAGGAAAAGATAACAACAATAGGCAAAGGCAAGGAAATACGCTAATTTCGGATATCTTAAATCCATTTCCCTATTTAATGCATTTTGCAGAAATTAAAATAATATCATTCTAATTTTTCACTAAAGTGAATAATAATTTCTTTCATTAAATTAAATATCTTCTCTCTAACTTAATAGCCAAATACTTCAATAAGATAAATAATAAGCTAATGTAATTACCCTTACTTTCTCAAAAGATAAATTCAAATTTAACATAACAGGATATTCAATTGCACCTAAATCATATTAAATACATGCAAGAAAGTTCCTTTCTGTTTCTTAGCTAACTTATCTAATTTCAACAATTTGCAATTGAAACAATATACACAGCCACTTAAATATGCTCTTTTTTACATATAAATAAATAAACTGAATTTAATAATTATTCATTTAAATTTCTCTTTTTCATTTAATCTCCTATTATTCCTTAATCAAAATATCATATTACAAATTAATTAAAAATACTATTAATAAAAACTTCTACAACAGTATTTAATATATTAATATATATTTTATATATTCATAATATATATATATATAATAATTAAATATAAGCCTAATAAAATACATACCAAATAAATATATATATATTTAAAACATAAAACATACACATAATTACATATCACATATATAATTACATATATATTTTATATATAAAAATATTAAATATATATAATATTTTATACCAAAACGAATTAAATCCATGCATCGCAGTTACCAAAGGTCCTTTTAAAGACCTACGAAATCCATTAATGACTAACGGATTTTAAATCAAATTGATGAACTTTCATTAGTACAACAGATTTCATTGGTACCGGCGACCTTCAAAGTATCAACGACCATTTCCAGCACTAGCACGGACGGTACCCTTGCCTGTCGCCGGCTGTACATTGTACAACGGCCAACGTACTTTGGGGTGGCCGCACCTCCCATGGGGAGTGCGTCCCCCAAGTGGTGGGCACACTGCCCATAGCAAGTGCATCCTTCCCTTGGGAAGAGTGGGCGGTGGGGTACATCCGTCCCCACCTACCACTATCAACCCCACCCTTTCCAAAACAAACATTCATTTGGAATTTTTGAACTTAAAAGAAAAAATTTCATAAATAAAATGCAATGAGTTTGGAATTCCGAAATTAAATAAAATACTTTCTTAAATAAAATACAACGAGTTTCATCAAAATTCGTTCCTTAGGAATGCTGTATGGATGGCAATTTTAATAACAAAAAAATGATATGAATTTAATCTTTGACAATTAAATAAATATATATATAAATATATTATGTGTATTTATATTTAAGAATATAATACATATAATATATAATTATATATATATTTAATCACAGAATAAATTTACTGATAAAACTAAGTAAAATAAATAAAATAACCAGTAACAGGAAATTAATTAAATTTTTCTAGAATATTGTTCTAAATTCAAAAGGTGTAAATTTAATTTCTTTTATACTATTCCTTCAAATTTTCAAATAAAATAAGGTAGGAAAATTTAATAGATCTTTATTTTATTTTATTTTTTAAAATTTTTTTCAATGGAGGTTTTCTACAGAGGGTTTGTGTTTTTGAAGAACAGATCTGGATGTTTTCAAAAAGGTTAAATTCTTCATGCTACAACCTAAATGTTTGAAGCACAATTCTAAGGTTTAATTCAAACAAAGAATTTCAACAATCAGATTCATAAACATAATAAATTGCCTTGAACAAAACAAGAATAAAACCTGGAATCTGAAGCTACAGAAGAAGATGAATTTTTGATGCAAGTCTTCTCCAAGAATTTCCTCAAACGTGCAGCGAATCCAATCCAAAACCAAAAATTATTTCAAACCCTTCTTTGTGCAAATTTTCCAAAATTCCTTCTTTGCTTTGAAAAATGAATTCTCCCCCAAAAACTTCTCTCCCCAAATTGAAAACATGCATTCCACATAAATCAAAAATATCTAATACAACCCTAATTCACATTGCATGCATTCATAGTTGAGAATTAGATATTTATTTCTTTTTCCATTTTCGAAAACACAAATTGAATTTAAAATACAATTTCAATTTCCTTTCAATTTCTTATGATATAATTTTATTTAATTTAATCCAATGAACTTAATTAATTAATTTTAATTATTTAATAACTAAATTCAACCCTTTTTAAGATTAAAATTTAATTAATTAAATAGATTAAAATTTAACTAAATTAAATTTCATTATCAACTTTAAATATAACATAATCACTACTTTTTCCAATGCAATTATTCTAAACATTGATTTAATAATAAGGCAACTAAAAAAATCAAATAACCATTAAATAAGGTAAACATGACTCACTAATCAGGACTGACGACACACTAAGGCTAGGGCGTAGATCTGACACATGTTACCTACCTACTATCTCCCTTTCAACTTAACCGTTGGATCGACACGCTCAACTTGTGAGACCAGGTGGAGTCGATGTCATGTACCTACAATCTGAAACCAAGTAAACAACATAATACAGTATATCCAACATATAATACACACCATGAAGAAGAAATCACGAATTCATAGGGCGCTTGCAAGCGAGTGATGTGAAACCATCCTCTTCACCAATCCACTCATCAAATACTGACATTAACATCGTAATCAATAATCTCATAATAACATCTCATGCTATCTCTACAACATCATTAAACCATTAAAGCATATGAAACGATAATCAGATCAACACATCACACAATAATAGTTGTCACTCAATAGTAGCGATCAAAGCACAAATAACAAGGTGTGTCCAATATCATAGTAGCTGCAACCCAAACATAGCATAAGGCAAAATGAACAAGAAGAAAAATGGAGGGGTATTACATGCCTCACATCGATGGTTTTGTCTGCACACTCAAGAACTCCCACTCTGATACCATTGATAAAAAAGGGAGAATCTCCCTTTCAAACTTGATCACAAAACCTCACAAAACACAGCATGCAAAGGATGAAAATACATAATATGAACATAAATGGGAAGATAGAATTTACAACTTTTATCATGTTCAAACATGCAAAAGATTACAAATATTTGAAGCTCACAAGCTCCTCTACAATCTCGCATGCAACACCTATAAAAAACTTTTCTTCCACAATCTGGTGCAATTATGGAAACATTTTGGTATGCTAAACATCACTTTTCCAATCCCCCCCCCTCTTCTCCAAATGAAAAGGCATGAATAAATAGAGAATTGGGAAGGAGAAAACAAACCATGGTTTTCCTAAAACCATCAACAAAACCTCCTTGAAGAAAGTATGCTCCTTGGTATTTTTGAAAATATGACATAAGATATATGGCAACATGCATGCCAACATTTCTTGGGTGCCTAGAGTCTTGACCAACCAAGTTTGAGATGCTATGACAACTTACAACTCTTATAGATTCCTTGCAGCCTATCATAACGATTGTTGCATGCAAAGACATGCACGCAACATGCAATATTCCTTTGGAAGCCCACTTTATGATAAAATATGGCACATGTACATACATTTATCATCTCTTTTGACCTCCTCCAAAGGTGGTACGCCCAAGGAATTATCCCTCAAATTATAGTTATCGGAGGGTAATTCCCATCAAATTTACATTACATTTCCCCCTTGTGGGAATTTACGATGTTGCAAATGAAAAATATTATTTTATAACACCTAAGACCTTATTAAAATGAACAAAATAAAATAACAATATTTTTGGTGATATAGGATTGCTAGTGTCCCTAGATGCTCCTGCATCAAACACTCAACGTAGAAATTTTTTTGTGAATATGGATTCACAAAATGGATTTGAGTGGTAGTACCACCCTTTTAGATTGCAAGAAATCCTCAACAAACTCCATCACTGAATTTGGTACCTATAATTGATTCTTCTTTCTCCTCTTCCAACACTTAACTAGAACAAACAACCTCCTGCTTAGACATCTCTTTTCTACACTCAACCTCTTGAATGTGGAATCATTTCCACCATAAAATGATAACCTCATCCTAGTGTAATTCACATCCTCCTCTATTCTTGTGGAGTTCAATCCACCATAGTCTGCCCACCTCCACCAATTTGTACTTGCACTTAAATATGCAACACCATACAAATCCTTCTCTATATATCAATCATCTCTAACAAACTCTAGTTGAACCATCTCATCTGAATCCACTAACTCATCCATTTCAACATGAAAATAATTATTCTCAAATTCAATGACACTTGAATTTACCTTTTCATCACCTATTTCATCTTCAACTTTATTTTCTTCTTCCATGCCTTCTACAAGAGATGCAACTATATTTCTTCCTTTTCCAATAACTAGTGCTTCAAATTCAATGTCAGTAACACAATCCAGATACTCATCCTTTCCATCTTCCTCTTCTGCATCCATTTCAAAGTTAGTAACACAATCAAAATATTCATCCTTTCTATCCTACAACAAATTTCCATTCAAACAAATCTCTTTATCAAACTCCTCTTTTACCTTTTGATTCATTGCTACAACAACTTTATCCATTTCTACATTATTATTCTCATCAAAACATACATTAAAATATGATTTTACCTTGATGACTTTTTCTATCACAACATTTTCATCCTCATTGTCAAATGCTACTATTTCTATTGTTGCATTGAACAACTTCTCTATCTCTGTGATCTCTTCCTCAAGAAACTATTTGTCTTCTTCATGTTCCTCATCGAACACTAGATCCTCATACATCACTACATACTGTGTTTTAACTACAACATCCTCAACTACTGCAATTTTTACTCTTTCAGTTTCAACTGCAAAAATTTCACCTTCGCTACTCACTATCATCAATGTCTTCATGTCCTCTAAAGGACTCAACTCTGCTACAACATAAATTTCCTATTTTTCACTGTCCTCCTTTTCTCTCAACTCTTTTGTTGTTGCTGCAACCTCTATAATTTCATCTTTCATTTCTTCCAATAAACATCCCTCAGATTTAGGTTCATGGATTTCTTCACATTCATCCTCTTCTTCCTCCCCTATGCCACTTGCATGACACTTTGTTGCATCTTCTTTATTTCCTACAATAAAAATATCATTAGAAGGATAATCAAAATTACCTTCAAATCTTCTCTTTTCTCATTTTCTCCTTTCAACTTCTTTTCTTAATTCATCCACTTGTTGCCACAATTCTATCATGTCAACTCTTATTTCTTCTTGCTCTTTCTCTCTAATTCTTCCTCTGATTTCTCAAGTCTAGGAATCCTCAAAATCCATCCAATGACAAAATTCCTTTTTTTTTTTCCCTTTTCCATTTTAAAGGCCTCACAAAGCCTCAACACAAATCTTCAAATTCTCAAGTTTTACTTATGTAAATTACCTCACGTTCGACGATCTATTTATAAAACCCTCTTTCAATATTCACCAATTTTATTGTAAAATGCCTCCTTTGGTGATCTATCTACAATCATGGGAACCTTAGTTCCTCAAATCCTTTGAAAAATTCCTCTTACTACTTGCACATTCATCTGCAAGAAAAATCCACACATTCTCTGCCCTCAAGTCTTGGTACAAACTGCCTCACATCGACACTTTTGCTTGCACACTCAAGAACTCCCTCTCTGATACCATTGTTGAAAAGGGAGACTCTCCCTTTCAAACTTGATCACAAAACACAACATGCAAAGGTTGCAAATACAATATATGAACAAAAATAGGAAGATAAAATATGCAACTTTTATTATCTTCAAACATGCAAGAGATTACAAATATTTGAAGCTCATGGGCTCCTCTAGAATCTCACATGCAACACCTACAAAAAAATTGTCTTCCACAAACTAGTGCAATTCCGATAGCATTTTGGTATGCTAGACATCACTTCTCCAAGCCCCCCCACCCCCCTCTTCTCGAAATGCAAAGGCATGAATAAATAGAGAATTAGGAAGGAGAAAACAAACCATGGTTTTCTCAAAAACCATCAACAAAACCTCCCTGAAGAATGTACGCCCCTCCTTGGGATTTTTGAAAATATGACATAAGACATTTAGCAACATGCATGCCAACCTTTCTTGGATGCCTAGACTCTTGACCAACCAAGTTTGAGATGCTATGACAACTTACACCTCTTACAGATTCCTTGCAGCCTGTCATAACGGTTGTTGCATGAAAATACATGCAAGAAACATGCAATATTCTTGTGGCAGCCCACTTTATGACAAAATATGACCCATGTACATACATTTATGACCTCTTTTGACCTCCTCCAAAGGTGGGATGCCCAAGGACTTATCCCTTTACAAATTACAGTTACCGAGTTATCAAAGGGTAATTTCCCATCAAATTTACATTACATTTTTCATCCCATTCGAATTTACAATGTTGCAAATGAAAAATATTATTTTATAACACCTAAGCCCTTATTAAAATGAACAAAATAAAATAACAATATTTTTGGTGATGCAGGATTGCTAGTACCCCTAGATGCTCCTGCATCAATGGGTCAATGAGTTTGACTCACAAAGCTATACGATTGAATCCTAATAGCAATTTCATGACATGAATCATGTTTGGATGCATGTTATAATCATTAT
The DNA here is from genome assembly GCA_007115665.2 of Sequoiadendron giganteum. Taxonomy (NCBI): domain Eukaryota; kingdom Viridiplantae; phylum Streptophyta; class Pinopsida; order Cupressales; family Cupressaceae; genus Sequoiadendron; species Sequoiadendron giganteum. The sequence continues at coordinate 631,246,224 of CM021104.1, forward strand.
GTAATAAAAAAGGAATGCATTTGTTAAATTTATGTCATATTATTGTAATGAGAAGGATATGAATAAAGATTCATATTAATATATGTTCTAAATTGTTCTAGAGATATTGAACTCTAATACCTATATATTTGATCTTTTAAAATGAAAAGATTTTCCAACTATTGTGCATTTATACAAACTTCTCTCCATCAAATTATCCTATTTATTTCATATAGGATGCATCCCCATTATAGTAGGAATATGTTGTACTCCTAGACAAGGCAATTGACGAGGTAGAGCTCAATTTGTGAGAACTAGTAGCTTGTCTAAGTTATAGACAATAGAAGATGGCTTAAATGACAATAAAAAATACCAATTTGTTCACATTAAACCAAACTAAAACAAACATGCAATAAAGATTACAACTTTCGGCATCCAACTACTTATTTATACTCTAAAAATTCATCCACATATTCATTTGATGCCAAAAAATGGGAAATAAAAAACTATATCAATTGTGTTGATTTTTAAGGATAGAACAAAAATATGGTGTGGACTCCACTTAAGAGATGAATTTGATCATGAGTTACACAATTCCCTTTATAAATTCATCCCCTACAATTCAATACAGATCCACATGAAATTTTAATGTTTAAAACCAAGTTGATCAAAACTTGAATGAAAGATCATAAAATAGTCGAGACCATACAAACTATTGGAAAATAGAGACAATAGCATATGTAACCAGAGCTCTGATAAACATGAAAAGAAAGAGAAACATATTCATTTATATTTTCACAAAATGATGCAACTTAACGTGTGATCCCTTTGCTTACTTATTAGTCCTTGCTCCATATTTATTAAATATATGGTGAGCTTGATTCAAAAATTTAATGCCACACTAACAAACTTAAATTATAACAATACAAAATTTATGTATTATCATAAAGCCTTATCCTCCAAAATTATATCGCATCGACACATTACTTTCAAAAAATGTCATTTCTCATAGCTAAAATGGAAAATACTATGTGGTAGCAGATATAAAGTGAAAGGTTAAAATGCTAGTAGTTCAGTTAAGAACTAGTTCACATCATTTGAGCTGTGAAACGGGAAGATGGAAAATACTTAAAGAGGTGTGAGCAGATAGGATTTTCTGATTTTTCTCTTCGAATTCAGTGGAGACAAAGTGGCACTACATTATACAGTGTAAGATTTACAAAGACATCCGATGCACTCACTGGAATTTGCTAAAAGTCAAATTGTTAGCAGTCTTGTTTGAAGAGGAAAAGATTGCTAAAACAACAAGTTACCTGATCAAAATACATAGTAGAAGAAACAAAATCAACAAAGAATTAGAAAACAACAAGAAGTAATTGATGGGATCAATGGTTTTTTTGTTGTTTGGTAAAAATAGTTTTAGTTTCATTTTAATTTTGTAGATCCTTGACTGAACTTGCAGACGTAATGAAAAACATACATTAATTCATTCATTCAAAATAAATATTGCAATAATTAGAAGATCGGTAGCAAAACCCACCGCTTTATAGGGTAGCCAAAAATTCATTACTATCAATAATTTTAGTTGAGTTTGACGAAAGATAGGCATTTATGGAATATTGAATGTGATTCATGTGGCAAACTCTATTCCACCAACGCCAAATAAATATTTCATAGTTGGTACATCTCATTCAAGATGAGTTGGCTTACTTGCGCAAGAGGATTCATAATGTACTTTTGAGCTTCAGTGACACAAAAAAACTTATAGAGATTTTCTTGGCAGATGTTGACAATATTATAAAGACGACCATGAGCAATTGGGAGGGGTGAATTGTGTATGTTGAAGATGAGTCAAAAATGGTTGGATTTTATTTGTGTTTGCAACCTTTTTAATTACAATTACCAAGCTTTCTATGTAGAGTTGATTTCTTAGGGATATAGATAGTTTGATGCTACAATAGATCATCAAAAATTGACATACGAAAAATTCATTGCTAGCAATTCACTGAAGGAAAATTCACCACGATATTGAAAATTCACCAACAAAAAATTCACCACCAAGTAAAATTCATCACGATCAATTCACCGTAGCGAAAAATTAACCACATTAATATTTTTAATAAAATCAAAGTTTTTGAAATATATATTAAAAAATATTAATGCGGTTAATTTTCTGTTGTGGTGAATTGTTGGCAATGAATTTTACTTGGCGGTGAATCTTCCATGGTGGTGAATTGCTAGCGGTGAATTTTCCTTCGATGGATTGCTAGCGATGAATTTTCCTAGAGCCCCAAAATGCATCAAAGGAATGGAAAAATATAGGAACTTCTTTCGTTGGGTTTGATTTTTGCCTTGGCAAGAACTAGGCAATAATTCAGTTAGAAGATTATTGAGGAAAGGATAATTACAATGAGGAACTGGTCCTTAGTTGAGAAATCAACATCCTTGCTTTACCTTTAATAGTAGCTCCTAAGTAGGTTTTTTCATCGTGCTCCCAAGTTGGGTTGAACTTTTTGACATAATGAGTTTTCTTCCACCCAATCAACTTTTTCCACGTGGTAGTCCTAAATTTATTTGCAACATACCTTTTTATTTCCTCATTGGTGTTAGGGCACTCATACAAGCTAATGTCCTATTTTTTTAGCCATTTGTTATTTTTCTTCATCCATTCTTTCTTCCTACAGTCTAAAACCTCTTCCACAACAATTTTGGAACAACGGTGATTATCCATGTTTTTAACATTCTTCAAATAGCTTAGCAACCAACTTATAGTCGAAGCCTCCAATGGTAAAGTTTCTGATTCAACCAAGAGAATATCATAAGGGATTGTAGTTTTGACTTTGAGGTTGCAAGTGATTAGATGCTTTTGGATTCTTTCAAGTTGTCTCCAAGTATGATTTGACATGCTACTTCCCCACACCTCGTAGCCATATAGAACCACTGATGTGACTAATAAACCAAAGATGGTCTTCTTGGTTTTCCAATCCCAAAGTTCAACATTCTTGCACCTATTTTGCAGTAAGAAAGAAGCCTTCCAACCCCCTTGTATCCTTTTATCTCTAGCAGTCTCCTAACCAAGCTTATAATGAAAGTCAATCCAAAGGTATTTGAACTTCACCAAGCTTATTTTCTCCATCGATGGTGTATAATAAAAAATGAGGCAAACAAGAGGATTAGACTAATCGTCACTGTTCCCTATCTCACCTTTTTCTAATCGTTGTCTTTTATGTTTGTCGTTTATGATCTTTTATTAGTCAGACTGTTTTTCGAGGGTTATTCACTCCCACCTTATTTGTTCAATGAATGTCACCAATAAGGATTGTTCACTTTCACAGCAAAGTGGTTTTCATGGTGGCTATGTAAAGTTGAGAGGATAAAAAGTTTTTGAATAAAATTCAAAACCCTAAATAGAAAGAAGGTTTCATAGGTTGCGTGGGAATTTCTAAATGACACATTTTAATAATATGGTAACGTGCCCTTAATAGGGAAGGCAATGCTACTATTTTCAATTTTTATGTGGAAGTTAAAATGCTTTTAGAATTAAATAATATTTTATATAATATAAATTATAATACTATATTTAATATTTATGTAATGTAAATTTATTTTAAAAATAATAGTATAGTTATATTTATAAATATATTATATTTTATAATAGAAATTATCACATATAAATATAATAAATTTTTAATACAAGACACATTAAATTATATATAATATAATTATTTATTATTATATATAATTTTTGATATAGCATAAATTATTATTTGTATATAATGTAAATTATTATTATTTTTTTTATTTTTTAATTTTTGGTAAGCTTACCATTTTAGTGGGATGGTAAAAACCCTTTAAATTAATGAATTCCTATATGTAATTTAATTATTATCATTATTAGCCCGACTCCAATCCTTATAACTGATTAAGGGGATATGCTAATCCACCTTGATCGGATTGCCACTTCATTGTCAAACAGTCATTTGAGCACCCGGGGCATGTTTTTCAGCTCAGCCTTACGTGTCCATTTTCATTGGAAGGATTTTCTTGGAAGCAACAAGCATTACAGTTGATGTGACACTCCTCATGCCTTCGCCACCTCCAATTCAGTTTATGTACTTTAATTAATCTTTCCAAGTAAATATTCTGCTATCCCTCCCTGCTTAATGATTGCCATCCTTGTGTGAACCTTAAGTGAGGGAGTACTTCGATTTCATTCCGAAGATTTGCTCGTTTGTTTCATTATTTCTCATGTTTGGGTTGTGTTTTAAGTATGGCATTAGCATTAGCAATATGTTTTTCTAAAAATCCTGAATTATCCATGGCAATGGAGACCCCAATTGTGCTTCATAGCGATCGGAGCCAGTTATCTTTCATAGGCACAATTACAGAGCAACACATGAAGTTAGTGTTGAGGGAACAAGGTCTTCTTACCATGAAGATAATCCGCCTTATCCTAGGTGAGGGGTTTCTAGTTTCAGCAAAGCATTATCGAGTAAATTTTGATATACCCACTCGTTTCATTGCATCACTTCTAGATCTCTGTGTTTCACAGGACGTGGTCAGAAGTATGGTGCACAAATTCTCCAACCTCATCTTTTCAGAGATTTGGATAGGGTTTTGGGTGCTGCTCAACTGGTGTGGGAGTTCCACGTTCCCAACACTTAGGACACCCCAATGGAGCCCCACTGATGCCACTCCTCTTGGATGTGGAGGGGGATGAGCTTCTTTTGCATCGACAGTGAACACTCTATGGGTACCAGTTCCTACGCAAGCTCTACCAGTATGAGTTGTTGATGATTTTGATTGGCCGACGAGTTCCATTTTTATGAAGCTTTTTGAAATAGAAATCTCTTTATAGAAATAGGGTCAGTAGTATAGGACTTCACTTATAGAATAGATAAAGAAGACAAGGGTTTGACTCATTTTGAAAATGAAAGCTAGATTTTGAATGATTGTTAGGCATAAGGTGATGGGCTTAAACAATTAATATTCTATGCTGTTTGACTCTTTTGTTAAATTTTGCAACATGCCCTACTCTCGATTATGTTTCTCTTGAACCTCATATGTAAATATAAGTACCAATTTAAAGCTACTTTATAATGATGTATGAAAGACTCTATATTGGCCTATTTTCTTTTGGTGTTACTTTATTGGTTCATTTTCAAGTATTTAGAGTGTGGGTCATATTCTATTTTTATATAATGGAACTGATTTTTTCTCTAAAGTTAGAAGGGATGATTTTTTTTTTGAACTAGTTTCAATGCTCTGTTTCAAAAGCTAATTAAGTATATTCATTCTTTGCACTTGATCAAAATAACATTTTCATGCTATTTGGTTTGGCTAATCTAGTTTAGGATTTAGGTCTTTGGATATTCTCTGTTTCAGTTTTATCTCTTGGATTAACCAAGGCGGTAAATAGATAATTATGGTACTTTGGTTTAAGGGACATATAATAACTTTATACCTAGTTTGATTAAAAATTAACTGCTTTAAGATAAAAGGTTAGGACTACATACCTCTGCCTATGAATATTTGATACATACCTTGCCCTGAAGTCACCTTACCAATCATGTTGTTCAAGTAATTGTTGTTGATTGGCTTTTGATTTTCTCCTTATCTACTCTAAGTATTGTATTTCTTTTAGGCCTTCCCATAGACATGTCTAGTTCCCGGCTTTGGTGTCACATGTTTGCTCAATCCCATGATTTGCTAACAGATCAACTGCACTATTGGCCTCCCTGTATATGTGTTTTACACGGTGAATATTTACTTCCCTCATTAGTTCTCTTATTCAATCTAGCTTGGGTTACAGTTTTCAGTCTCCAATTATGCCACTTAAAGCAGCATTTATGCAAATTGCGGAGTCATATTCCACTTCAACATTTCTTACTCCATTTTCTTTACAGGCCAATAACCCTTGGAGTAAACCTTCTATTTCGGTTGCATTATTGGTGATTATTGGCAGCTTCTTTGATATTTTGGTTTATAGATCTCCTTTCTCATTTCTTATAATACATTTCACTCATGTAGGTCCAGGGTTACCCCTAGATGCACCATCTGTGTTTAGTTTCATTCTCCCCTGCTGAGAAGGCATCTACTTTGCATTTAGTCATTGTTTTTCATATTTTGGTGCCAATTGTACAAAAGGTGGTAGCTTGAGGTCTTTCCAGCTCTTCATTAGAATATTGTCCCATTTTATAAACCTTTCTTTCTTTTGTAGTTTCACATGTGTGTTCATCCATTCAATGGTATTTCCTTCTACCACTAGCCAAACCTCTTCTTCCTTCTTAAGTTTTTCTTGGAAGATTTGCTTATTACTCTCCTTCCATATGTTCCAAATAAGAATTGAGGGAGACACCCTCCATATCTAACCTCAAAAGGCCTTTGACTTGTGGATAGGCCAGCTAGTACAAAGATCTTTAAGGTTATTGATTCTTGGTGTCACCCAACCTAGCTTAAATGGCAAGGCCATATGGTTCTCAAGATGGAGATCCATGTTCAAACCCCACAAGTGACATCTTAAATTGGAATTCCAAGTGGTAGCTCTTGGACTTCCATTGTGGCTTCTTGGTTGAATAAAGTTGAATAAGTGCTTCTAAGTTGAATATGTTGAAGGGGAGGAGGTCCCCATTGTGACCTTCATTGGTGTGGGGCCAATCTAAATAATCCATCCTTACAAAAAACAAAGAAGAAATATATATATATTAAAAAATTAAATATATTATATTAAATTATTTGATTTGATTCGTAGTAGACACAAGTGCAACTATATCTCTTCATTCAAATCAATAATTGTTAAATATTATAGATGGTATGATTTTTTCAAAGTTCATGAATGATAGAGTAAACACTTCTAGATTAAACTATGTATGTTATTTTGAATTAACATTTTGAACCACACTAAATGATTCATCGTAGGAAAAGGATAATGAAGAATATGATTGTAGAAATGACCTTAAGAAGAGTTAAGTGGTGGGAGAGGGTAGCGAGGGAGGAGATTGGAAACTGAAGTAAAAGTGAAAATAGGCGAAAAAATGATGAAGACATAATAGAAGAATGAATAATGTAGTAATATGATATAACACAAATAAATGGATCAAAAAAGGTTAAAGGTTAAAAGTCTCAAACATGAATAAATAATTCTAAGAGAATTATAAAGATGAATTATATAACAATTGATTATAATATATATTAATATATATGAATATAGATTAAAGGAGAACCTACAAAATAAAATAATATATCATATATATTAATATAAATGTATAATATAAATTAATATATTATCTATACAATGTAAATTAACTTATTTATCTACAAAATATTACCTTCAATAACATAAGATATAAATAGAAATAATATATATAAATTCTTTATTAATATATATGTTATATATAAAAATTTATTATTATCTATATTAAAACAGGTTGTATATTATATATAATAAAGACCTAAAATAATATAGGTTAAATCTTATATACCTATACATTATAGGTTATAATTTTTTTTGGAAAACTTATATATACAAATTAATATAAAAATATACATGATGAAAAAAAATTATTAATGAAAAGAAGGAGAGCATATAATAATTAAATTATACCATAAAATATTAAAAACATAGATAAAAGGATATTAGTCTAATGGAAAGAATAATACAATTTTTATTTTATTTTATTTTATTATTTTAATAGTGTGAATCTAGATCTCTATAAAATATTTAATTGATTTTTGTGAGATTTTCAATAAAAAATAACAATTACATTCTTAAAAAATGTCAAAATAAGTAACATTTATTTATTTTAGAAAGATTTAATGAAATTATTTTATAAAGAAAAAAAGAAAAACCATTCTTTAAAAAATAGTTTACCTTGCTTTCCCTACAAATGGATCAATAACACACATAACTTTATAGCCAATCATATGCACACAAAATAATTTTTATAATTTGTAAAGTTAAATATTTTACAAGTTGACTTTACAAAATTGAATTCTATTTTTTTATTTTTTAAATATTGTTTTTGGTTGGTTGAAAACTAAATTATTAATAACTAGTTAACTAAAAAAGTCAAACTCATTACAATAGTACTATGCCAATGACAAGTACTAATAAATATACATATATATTAAATAAATAATTTTATAATATAATATTTTTTAATTTACATTCTATTAAATATTATATAATAATAAATATAAATATATTATATATTATATTTACAAAATAAGTATACTTGAATAATAAATATTTAAATGCCAAATATACATAAATATTAACTATATGATTTTACAATGTACAATCATTTATTAAAATATATTTATTAATTTAGATTATATTAAATACTATATAATAAGAAATACATGTCATTTATAAAAAAAATAACATAATTGCATATGTATACACATATTCTATTATAAGTATATTAAAAATATTATATATTAAATTTAAATATATAATTTTATAATATAATATTCTATTAAAAATATATAAATGCAATATTTTATATTAGCTATAATTGTACTGGGTTTATCTTTCTATTAATGTTAATATTGTTTTATATTAATTATACTTTTTATAAATATTTTATTTTTTACAAAGTTAAATATATATATATATATATATATATATATATATAATTATTTACTCTATTTTAGTTTCTAATTTAAAATTAAAATTAAAATTACTTTAATTATTTATGTCTATTTTTTTGAAATTAGAATAATAAATAAAAGCTATTAGAAGTAGTTCAATTAATAATTATATTTATTTAATTAAAAAAACAAATATTGTACAATAATTATACCTTCAACTTTTATCTCTCTCCTCTCTCTCCCTTTCCCCGCCTCTCTCTCCCTCCCTCTCTCTATCTTCCCCCTCTCTCTATCTCTCCCTATCTCTCCTTCACTCCCTCCCTATCCCCCTATCAATCTTTTTATCCTACCTCTCTCTATCTATCTCTTTATCTCTTCCTCTTCCCCTCTCTCTATATCTCCTTATATCTATGTCTCTCTATCACTCTATCTCACTATCAATATATATCTCTAACTCTCCCTCTCCCTCTCCCTCTTCCTCTTTATCTCTCTATTTCTTCCTCTCTATCTCCCCCTCTATCCATCCCTGTCTCTCCCTCTCTCCCTATTGTAAACATAACATTTGTTTATTGATAATGGAGCCTAATTATCTTCCTAATTCAAAGGTTTTGTTCCAAAAAAAATTCAATCTCTCTAAGTGTGCATAGTTCATTTGAAGGTATTACTTCTCCATTGAGACCTTTGTTGCAAAAAACATCATTTCCTAAATGTTCTATCAATTATCTCTTGTATTGAACAAATGTATGCAAAAAATAAATCATTTTTTTTATAATTAACCTTCCACACCTCTTCAACATACCCATTGCACACCTATTTGCAATTGCTAGTTATTATAGCTATGCTTATTTGACTAGCCACTAAAAACTATCAACTATTCTGATTAATAAACCTATACTTAATGGTCAATAACTAAGTGTAATTAATATACCTAAGTAGATTTAACACTCTTTAATGGGGAAAACCTAAAGGAAAATAAAGGTTTGATGTTATTTGACATTCTGTAGACTTTCTTTCTTAGGATTGATAGAATGTGCAAATTATTGTATAAAAACTTAAAGCAATTTTGGTTCTTTTATTATGATTAGCCTTTAGTTCTTAACCCTTAAGCAAGGATGATCTAAAATTTTAATCAAACGATTAGACTCTCCTGATAGAAGTTCGAAGATTTCATGTGCTAATGATGCTACAAAGTTAAAAACGGTTTTCAATCATTAAATTTTTATAATTAGTAAAATTTTAATCAAATGATTAGACTTGCTTAGTAGAATTACGAAGAATTCATGTGCTAACAATGCTACAAAGTTCAAATTGGTTTTCAATCATTAATTTTTTTTAATTAGTATTTGTAGTTTAAAGAGGTGTAGGGGATGTGTTGAGAGTAAATTTGAGAAATTTTTAAGAAGTTTTGGAGGATTTAAAGGAATAAGGGAAACATAGTGATAAATATTCATAATATCTTATTTAACAAAAGATATGAAATTTTGATTTTTTTTCAAACTATCGAGAAAGTTAATGAAATATACTTTCAAAGTGAAATAAGGGTCATGTTTGTTGTAATCAAATTTTCTAAAGTGGCTTAAAAAACTTTGAACAAGATAATGTACATACAAAAAAGATATATAATGAATTGTGGTAATAAGAACTAAATTGCCACTTGATTTGTGCCTTCATTATTTACATTATAAATTTATTTTTGCTTTCTTTAACACCACATCATCCTCTATAGAAAAGCACTCTCTGCCACCATATCTTGAAATATCACTTCTTCTTTCTACTAAAGGGATAAAAGGACTATCCACACTTAGACTTCACTTAGATTCTCTATAAATATCTAACACTTTAGTTTATGAACACATTCATTGAACAAACACTACCAACATACATACATCTGGGAAGAGCTTTCATTCTTGATTATATATATAGCATCTTATATGGGTAGGGGCCATTCATGAGTGAGATCCTTATCAAGAATGGCATATCTTCTAATGAAAAATATATATTCAACACGCATAAATAGAATATTGTAGATTGTGGTGAGGATGGAAGCAAAGACTTGCTTACAACTATAAATATCATATGTTAAGAAAGGAATTTAATTTACGGTCAATTTAAAAGGTAATTGTAGCATATAGTGAAAATATATGTATATCAAATAACTTTATAATAAACTCATTTGTATATTATGAAGCATTAATGAGAATTATATGTGACTACATAAAATTTGATTTGGTAGGTTTTTGTTAAAAAAATCCAAATTTTTGAACTATAATATTTCAATCTTAAGTATTAGATTTTTTTATTTCTAATTTGGTGGCATAATTTATATAGAGAAATTGAAAAAGAATGTTATTTTGAAGTGAAACTAACAAAGTTAAAAATTAGAAAACAAAATAGAAATCAATGATTATCAGTGTTGGCATAGTCATGTTTGGGCCTCTAGCCATCCCCTACATAGAGTGTGTTTGAAAGGGAAAAGAACATTTGAACGCCCAATATAATGTTGGAGTATGTGAAACACTAAGAGGTGGGGTGAATCAGTGTTTCAATAATCAATTTCAACTTAATGACTCTTCAAAACACTTAAACTCTTTGAAAACAATAAATGTTCAGTTTCAAGAGTATAATCATATGTGATAACCAGACTTCATATTCTTAAACAATATGTAAACTCAAATGCTGCAATGTAAATAAAGGAAATAGAAAGACCAAAAATCATCCACAAAAGAATCATAACACAATTTTTTTCATGAGTAGAAAACCCTCATAGGGATGAAAAACCACTCGTAAAATGTCTCAATGGCTTATCAAAATTCCTCACTGGCAGAGCCTCACTAGCTACAAAATGCCTCACTGGCAGAGCCTCACTGGCAAAGCCTCATTGGATACAAAACGCCTCACTGGAAAAGCCTCACTAGCTACACAACATGCCTCACTAACAAATACAACCTCACTGGCCAAAGATCAAACATGTCTCACTAACATGATCGTATACAACACATTCTAAAACATGAATAAATCAATTACAAAGGGTTACTTTGTTTCACTACATAACATTTTTTCTTTCCATCTTAACACATTCAATGTCCTAAAGATTCATTAAATTGGAATCTTCAAAACATAAAATGTATTAGATTATACACTACATTGTTTTGCATATAGTTTTATAAAACAACATTTCAAAATTCTGCTCATAAACTCAACATGATATCTCTATGAAAGCACTGAACCAATAATAGTAACATATCACTATTTTTATAACAATCAAAAGTTCACATAATGCTGCCATTTGTCACTCACTGAAACTATCAAATATATCTTGTTCAAACTATTTTCATAACTGCCTCTGAAGTCATTGAGATGCTTTTTCCTTCAACAAACTAAACTGCCTTTGATATATGGTCGACACATAGTACAAGCTATGTGTAAAAATTAAACAAAAGACACATATAAATGTGACATAAAACCCATGCTTCAAGGTCAACAACAAAATAGCAAGAAATGACCTATACAAAGACTTTTAAAAAATCTACTAAATGGTTTAAACCTTGTGCCCTAAGCAACAATAGAGGATAACACAAGACATGCTTATGGTGTGCCCTATCAATAGGGTTTGGAAGACTCAAAATAATAAATCCATGCATTAAAGAATAAACAACCCCTGTGACAAATAGACCAAGGTCGAAGCAATAAATGTCAAAGATGAAATTATTTTGACACCCATTTTCAAAAATTCAAAAACCCTTGAGTTGACTAGATGAATACACAAAGAAACCTAACTACAAACAAATGGGGAAACAATATAATTTTAGCAACAAGCAAAGACCAACAAACCCTTAACAAATTTTTAGATAATGCGCAACAAAGTTACCACTTTGAGAACTTTAATTGTAGACACATAAAATTGACCTACCCCTGCGAACTCAATTTTCTCCATAATTCTTCTAAACATAATTAAAATATTTGATTATGTCCTATCCAAATTCAATATTAATTAAATAATTATTAATTATTTAATTAATTCATATATTTTATTCTTCCTAACTATTTAAATGAATAATTACATTTATTTTATTTAAATACGCCACTAATGTCTAATGTCTTCTTCAATTAAATAAATTTTTTAATCTATTTAATTAATCCATTATTCCCTCTTGATTATTTAAATAAATAAACCTTATTTATTTATTTAAAGGTGTCTCTAATTCTAATATCTTCTCATAATTAAATAAATTCCCCATAATTTATTTAATTATTGGTCCACTTCCTCCATAATTAAATAATTGAAATTAATTATTTAATTGGCCCATTTATTTCTCCTCCAAATTTAAATAAAATCATTTATTTAAATTTCTCTCTTTCCAAGCAAATAATTTTAAATTATTATTTGATGTCACATGACCCCACCTTTTTTGAATTAAATTAATTTTTAATTCAAAATAGTATTTTCCTCCATAAATCAAGTAATTTCTAATATTATTTGATTTTCTAGCTCCCTCTTTTTATGTGCCAATCTTATCTCCTTGTCACATGCTTTCTTGTCCCTTGATTTGATTTTTCTCAAATCAAATCTTGTCCACTCATTTTGAATTCACCCTAATGTTTCCCTAACCCTAATTGTGGGTTGTCATATTGAATCTTGTCAATTGATTTTAGGGCATTTGTCAATCTTCAATCTTGGCCCTTCATTGAAAATTGCATTTTCTATAAAAAGGCAATTTTTCTTTCATTTTACCATCTCTTAAGCTCATGCAATCTTATTTTAGGCACTCCTGACATTTTAGCATTTTGGCATCTTGTCATTTTGGCATACTTTAGGCATATTTTAGGCTTTTCTTACTAGTTGCATAGTTGCATAGTGTAGCATTTTCATTCAAATCCTTCAACATTGTCTTTGGTCTTGGTATAGTCATTGTTGCTCACACAAAATCGGAGGGAAAACTACATATTGCAGCAAATAGAGAAGGTTTAATGGAGGTTAATCATGGAGGTTGAAGACTTTTGGTAAACTCTTTCCTTTTGTTTTTATGCTCTTCTCCTATTCGCTTCATTATTTACTTTGGGTTTGATTTTATTATGATCTAATCATACTAACCTGAAATTTTACCCTTAGTTACATTGGTGAACCCGACAATCAATTTTTTTGTAATTTCCGTATGGATTTGTTTCGGCTTTTTTTGTAGGTATAGGTACGAAACGATGCAATCGTAGCTTCCTGAGATGCAAACACTCTATCATGAGACAATAGCTTTTGAAAATGATGCATCTGCTATGTCAAGCCACATATGTTAAGCCAAACGACACATATGATCTGTTGAACTGCATTTGTGAACCCGAGTGACGCATTTGATTTTTGAGTTGCATTTGCTCTGCATAGCAACACATTTGCCTATTGCATTCCCAGCATTCAGTCCCAAGATGCATCTACTCTGTTGCAACGCATTCGCCTGGGTAAATTTTTATTTTGGATTTTGGCTGTATTTTCCAGATTTCATTTTCTGCATTGTAGGTTAGGGGTTTTTTGGTTACTAATCTATTTGTTATAGCATGTGACAAGTTGGAAAAGGAGTTAACCCCTTGTTTTTTTATTAATTTCACAATTCTAATAAAACAAACAACTCTACATCTTTGCATTTACATTTCATGAGTTAAAATGATGATGCATGCACATTCATGGGATTAAAAAGAACACAATCATGCATTACAACTCATTGGATTAAAATGAACTTACATTTTCTCATGGCATTGGCTTAAAATAAACATTGTTTGTCTCACACTAAGTTGGGCTTTAAAATGAACAAGTTTCTTGTGTGTCTTGTGGTATAGTGATATTCTCTTAAGTGTGTATGCAATTCTCATGCGCTTTGTGCGATCTTGAGAAACAAAAACACTAAGAGATTGCTACTTTATCACCCCTCACATTTCATTTTGGGTTTAAAAATCAACAAATCTTGCTAGTGTGAGTTAAGTATATCATGTGTGCTCTCTCTTTGTTTACCCAAACAAAGATTGATTGAACTATGGATGTGCTTACTTTCTATTGTTTATCCTTAGAGGGCCTGCCTGGTGGGAAAAAAATAATCACCCCAGGGAACGACTCAATTGGGAACATGCTAAAGCCAAGCGACTTCCAACCAATATATAAGTGTGGGTAGTTGAGGAAAGTTCAAGTATCATGAAGATTGTTTTGACAAGAAGGGTAGCAATGGTCTCTTTCTGCATGGATGGTCCCCCATGAATGGAATGCCCATACTACAACCCTTGTTATAGTAAGCCAAAAACCTTTACCTATTCTTTGGTGTAGCAACGGTCGTTACCAAGGCATCCACATTCTCACAGTTCTTAGTAGAGGTGAAACGCTTGCCATGGGAGATTCATGGGAGCTTGAAGCTTGGTTGACCCGAGAAGTGAGTGCAATGTAAGGGGGAGCCTGTGTGGCCAAGCTTCTAAGTCACCCACTAAGAATAAGTGTGGTTGGAGTAAAATTTGTGTGGAATCCAAAGAATATAGTCGTTGTAAACCATAGGGTTGTACTTGTCTTCTATGTGCTTGTTTTCACAACTTTCAAAGACAATGTGTTTTCCAAGTGTTTTTCAGACCAAATTAACATTTAAACACCTTTTTCAAATCTAGAACAACACCTGCAAATTGAAACAATCTACCAAATTTTTTCAAGAAACTAGACTCTGCAACGCATTTGCTAAAACCGCAACGCATTTGACATTCAAGACCGCATTTTATGATTTCCACACCTCAATCTCTTTGATAAACTACATTTTCTATCTCAAACACCACATCTACTATTTTGCAATGCATTTGATTTCTTGAGAATCGCAATTGCTTTGTTGAACCACATTCGATTTATGAAACGCCACATTTTCTTAACCTGTGATGCATTTGATCCTTTGCAATGCATTTGAAGCCTGAAACAACTCTATTTCCTATGTCTTGAGAAAACATTATCAGTGTCAAAAACACGAGGCTAAACATTTGCAAACAAATTCTAGACATCTTTTTTTACAATCTTTGTCCACAACCAGACCAATAATTTCTCAAATTCCTCCATCCTTGCATTTTAGGTTGCATTTTTAGTTTTCCATAGGTCTATCATTTCATTTTAGTTGCATCCTTAGGATTCACTATCATTTTAGGTCCTCATTTTGTAGACTTTAGGATAGGAATCCTTGCCATACTTTGTTACATCTTTGCCTCCAAAAATAGGTTGTCATTGGACTTAGTCACATCATTTCCTTTAGTCTTTTTTCCTTTTGTGAGCCATTTCCAACTCAATAGTCTAGTGTGGAAACCTCACTTTTTCATATTTTTCCTTTAGTCCTTTTAACAAGTCCCTTAACATTCCAAAATTGAGACATTGCCTAAAATTTATATGGTTGAGTGTGCCTCTCCTTAAGTTTGTCAATATTGAGTGCATCCTAGAATCCTTTGCATTTGAAAACCTTTAGTCTCCTCATTTTAGTCTCATTTGCATTTACCTTTGGACACCATCATTATGATTTTATAGAATTCCTTATTTCAAAAATCCAAAAATATAGTCGCATATCATTTGCATTTGGTCATCCTCCATTCTCCCCCTTTTTGAGCAAAAATTTTATGGTTGAAACAAGACTACAAAGAAAAAGAAGACTAATGGATCCCTTTGGTCAAGGTAACAAAATATATAATTCCCCTAATGACATGAATGCAAATACAAAGATGGGGAATTATTTCATCAATCCATTCAATGAAATGAAAATTCCATCCTCCTCCCGCAATCCTTTTGAACCATTCATCTGTAGAGATGAAAATGGACATGTATTTGAGGAAGACATTCAAGTTTCTGCACAAAATCTTGAAGTGGCCTCCTTTGTGGAAGAGTTAGTCTTGCAAGATTCAGACAAATACCTATCCATGCTCCTTGACCAAGGGGCTAGGTTAGCAAAAGGATTTGACATTAACACCATAAGATCGGAATATGTCGATCATACCAATCAAACAAGCCAAACACATGATGCAAAAAATACCTCCATGGGAGCCATAACACAAAGTGTCATCAACACCATTAATGCTACCTCCATTGGTGCTACGAACACATCCAATCTGGTTAATACAACATCTATTGAGGGAAAATCAACCCTAACAAACACCACATCACATTAAATCCCTCAACAAATGTCCACAATTTCCTCACAAACTATTGGATCAACATCTGGGACTTCATCTAATAGAATGGGAACAAATAAATCAAACCTCTTTGTAGCTTTTTCTAGCTCTATGGGGACATCAACAAATCTTCTATTGGGATCCTCTACTAATACAATGGAAACTAACTCATCAAACCCCTTTGGGAAGAACAAATGAAGAGTTGTCATTCAAGGATCTCGATCTAATGTCCCTAATTCATCAAAAATCAACACCAACATTCCCTTAAGACAAAATACAAACATTCCACAAGGCCACAACTATCAATTTGGACAAGGCAATCAAGTCACCCAACATATGACTCCATTTGGTCACCAACATGTTTAAGGACAACAAATTCCACAAATTCAATCCAACATAGATGGAACCTACATCCCCACATATGCATCTCAAATCCATACACATCAAAAAATCCTTAATCAAAACATTCATTATCAACAAACTCAAAACCAAAACACCCAATTTGCTCATCAACAACACATTCCAAATAAAAACACATCATCACAACAAGTGGGAAATCAAGCCATACCTATCACTAGTCTATATGATGCTATAAACAACCCAATTGTGGAGGCACTCACACTCAAACTTGTTTCCCTTCAAACACAAGTGGAAACCTTGCAAATGTCCAACAAAAATCCTTACATGTCCTATGACCTATGTCCATATCTGTTTGACACAAATTTGTACATGCCACCATTACCACTAGGATATGTGGTACCAAATTTTCCCAAATATAGAGGCAAAACCAATCACATTGAACACATAAGAGAATTCACAAATATTTGTGTGGATGTTGCATATGAACATACTTATCTAATGAGACTCTTCTCTAGAAGTCTCGCAGGTCATGCACTAGAGTGGGTCACACTGTTGCCTAAAGGAATAAAAGCATGGGATGAATTGGCCAACAAGTTTGTCTAACATTATGCCTACAACATTGATATGGACATTGGCATTGCATCATTATGCAAGCTCACTGAAGAGGACATAGGTGAGACATTTATCCTATTCTTCCAAAGATGGAGAACCCTAGCAAGCTGATGTCCTATGGAGATACTCGAAAATGAAAAAGTCACCATGTTTGTACAAAATCTCCTTGGACCACTACGATATGGCTTACAAGTCCATTGTTGCACCACCTTCATTGACCTTGTTGAAAAAGGGGTCCAACTTGAAAAAGCTTTAATTTCCAAAGGAAAACTCAAGTATGGTGAAAAAACCATCAAAACTACCACAAACACCAACACAAGT
The DNA here is from genome assembly GCA_007115665.2 of Sequoiadendron giganteum. Taxonomy (NCBI): domain Eukaryota; kingdom Viridiplantae; phylum Streptophyta; class Pinopsida; order Cupressales; family Cupressaceae; genus Sequoiadendron; species Sequoiadendron giganteum. The sequence goes on from CM021104.1 coordinate 631,264,245, forward strand.
GCTTCCACTGACAAAAACAAATACTGGGTTAAAAATAAACACATCACCAATGATGGAGTGGTCGACACAAAAATAGTAAACAAGAAGTCATGTGCTCACAATTAAAGGAGTCCAAACTCAAAATGTACCAGTGAATACAACAACACCAACTACTAATGCCATTCAAAACAATCTTGCTCAATCAAATCAAAGGCAACCACGTCAAACAAGACAATTTCAAAAATGCACATACACCCCATCGGGTGAACCCATCGAAGTTGTCCTTAAGAAACTTATCCAAAATGGTGTCATCACACTAGAAGACCCTAAACCATATGACCCTAGTCAGTTCAAGCCATCATGGTGGGATGATAATACATTCTATGATTACCACCGTGTCAAAGGGCATAAAAATTCCTCTTGTCACTAATTAAGAAACCTTGTATAGGTTCTCATTGAAAACCATACCATTGAGCTTGGTGGTCAACCATTTATGTCTAATTCAGACCATACAATTCATAAGAACCCACTGTAGGATCATGGTTCAGGTAACCCCTCATCATCGGGCACAAATAATACTAACAACCAAGCCAATTACACCCGTGTTTCCTTCAACTATTATGGTGGTACTATCATTAATAACCTTTGAGTTGCTGATGAAGACAAATGTGTTAATACCATTACTATCAAGAAGACCGCAAAATTCAATGTCACTACTTGTAAAGGAAGGGTCACCATCCTAGGTCCTTTTGCTCGTTAGCCCAAGATTACCATACCTGGTCCATCTACCAAGTAGCCAAAACCCAATCCAAAATTTAACCTTATCGAGCAATTGAACAAAACGCCTGCCCAAATTTCCATCCTTGAATTGCTCCGCATTTCACCCTCGCATAAGGCCATATTGGATAAAGTCTTTCAAGAGTCCTCCATCCCAAATGATATTTATGTCAACCATTTTCAAACCATGGTCGACTATTTGACTTCCCCTCATCACATTACCTTTTTAGACCTTGACTATTCCTCACCAAAGCCATCACATAACGATGCCCTACATATTGAGGTTTTCATCCATAAGCATAAGGTTAGATGAATCCTACTAGATGGCAAAGCAGGATTGAACATCTACTCTCTAAAATTGGTTAAATCTCTTGGATTCTTTGATGCTTGTGTGGATGCTACAAAGAGTATTGTGATAAAAGTGTATGATGATGAAGAACGCTCTTCTAAAGGCATTATCACACTTCCAATTTGTGTGGGACCGATTATCATAGACACAACATGCCAAGTCTTGGATCATGATCTACCTTACAATGTCTTGTTTGGTCGCCCCTGGATCCATGCCTTAAAGGCCATTCCTTCCACTTATCACTAATTTTTGAAGTTCCCTTTCAATGGCACGTAAACCACTGTACTTGGAGACCTAAATCCTTTCCAATATTGCACCAATTTGAGAGCTACTTCCAAGCACCAAGTGCTTATCAATCATGAGGCTTCTACATCCACCTCATCTAAATACATTGACCCATCCACACTCACCAAGTCATCCACATCCACTCCATTGACTTCCACCACACCATCTTCCTTGGCTGCCATACCACGTACTGACCTTAAGATCTAGGACATTGGTTGTGGGGAATTCAAATTGAATACAACCTACTGTATCACAATAATACCCAAGCCACCTAAAGTATATGGTTAGCCTTGTTTCATAGTAGAGCCTAAGAAGGCTTTCAAGGTTCCTCGAAAGATGGTATTCACACTATGGGGAGACATGAATGATGAATACATCTTAGATTTATCTACTTGGATAGATAAGGATCGCAAGGAATTACCCCCACTACCAGTACACATCTATGGAAAAGGCTACAACATATGCAAAGCACATGGTTTTGATGGAACTAGTAGCCTTAGACTAGACAACATCGGAAGGAGATAAACTATAATACCTTCTAAAAGACCAAATTATCTAGGGATAGGGTGTGAGCAACTCGGAACTAATGATCAACATACCAATGTAATTTTGAGTGAGGACATAACGGTTCCTAAAAGTGTCAAGACAAGCAAAGATTCCTATACGAAAACTGATTCATATGAATGGGAATGGGGATCTGATAAAAACCTCAGCAACAATGACATTGATGAACAATTTATAGCACCCACGTGAGCTCCCTCTTGAGGAAAGATTCAGAAAAATGTATAACATTGATCCTCTAGATGCCCATTCTAAACAAAAAGAATGGGTAAGTAATTTTTGGGACCCAAATGTGAATAAATCTAAATCCTCACTGACAATGTCCGACTTCTCTTGGCCCATTCCCGAACCCACCCATGAGCCTGACATGCCTAAGCCTATTACCCATGTCTTTGAACTACTAGATATTGATCATGATTGAGATCCATTTTTCCCATACTATGACCATGAATATAACTCATTTGAGTCTGAAGATGGTCTTTAGATTGAATCTGACTAGGAAAATGAGGAAGACAATTCCATCTTCACACTTGAGGCTTCCATTTGCATGCTTTCTGTGTCCTCTCTTCCCTTTACCAACATTGATGATGGTATCACCCTATTGGGGTTACCGTACGAGAACATCTTAGATCTAAAATCTAAAACCAGTAGTGCCTCAGTGACTTTCATTTCTTCAAATCACTCTAGAAGTACTAACAACTATGCCATAAAGCAGAAATAGGCATAGTGGTTCTCCCCCATTGATCCAACTGAGAAAAGAACATGCAAAAATAAAGCCAGATTCAACACATTGAATAGAAAGACAAATGAACACACAGATTTACATGGGGAAAACCCTTTCAAGTAAAAAACCCCACTCCAAAAGATAGAGCCATTGTATTATTCAACAACTAGATGGTTACAATACAATATCAGGCTCATAGCCATTATAGGAGTTACATCTTGTTCATCTAGAGAAAACAAGAAACAACATAGATTTGCAACCTTGCACTATTACAATTTCTTCACAAGATGTATAGTGAAGATTCTTTTTAGCTCTTCAGCCCACTCACACAACCAACCTTTTATCCAACACACCTTCACAACCACCTCAGGTTCAGTGTGTCTCAATGTTCACGGTTACAATGCTTTGTGCATACTACTCGAACACACACACTCCGATCACTAACCAAGCTCACTAATCATGGATCTTCTGATCCGCTGATCATTCGATCTTTTGATCTAATCTCTATCAGCTTTCTCTGCTTTCAGCTTCAAATTCTCAACTTTGGCTTACTAGGGCCTTGCCTTTCAGCTCAACATCAATTAGAATTCCATTGGCCTCAAGTCAACCTCTTAGCTTCCAGTCAAAATCGCATTACCACCAAACGGCCATCAGGGTCTCATAATACCCCACCGACAAGCTTCACCATCTCAGGTTTTATGCACCACCCTAGTAGCTGACATCGAGCCACCCTGCAATCAATTTTGCACTTTGATCAAACCCTCGAGACAAGTGCCCAATCTTTTGGTCACTAGCTGTTGATTTGCAACAACGATGCAAAATCAACCAATGAGATTTCACCATGTGTCACACTGCCATTCATCTACCGCTTGCAGATCAATCACCCTGAGCTCCATCACTAACCATTCCATCACGTTTTGGGGTGGCAATCAACCACTATCATTAAAAACTCGACTGCCAGCTTTATCAGGTTCCACAAGCCATGTGTCCGCTACTAAAGGAAGTTTTGGGGCACCCAAGAGGGAATCACCAAGATTCGCTTGAGCCTGCCCAGAATCGGCTTCCGAAGCTACCACGTGTCCACCGCTTTCACTCTCTTCTTAGAGAATACTTAGGTCCCACCGAGCTACGTGTAAGCTGTTGGAGCTCCTTTGGGGAATCTCAAGCGGCATCCTCTATATTCCCCAAGGAGCTCCCAAAACGTTGACAAGTGTCCAAGGCTCGCAAACATAGTACATAAAGCAACTTAGGGACCCACCTTCTCTTCATTGTACTCACCACTTTAACAAGACGCCATGCATCAAGCACAGGAAATTCTACTTGGCTAAAAGGGTCTCTATGGTACTTACCACAAGATGCCACGAAATGCAACCAACACCGTTGGATCAAACCAATCATAACCATCGATCAGGTTTAGCACCGCTTGGTCCAACTTCAATCGCTCAATGCATATTAGCATATTGGTGGGACATGAAATGTCACATGCCAATATGAGATCGCCTCACCGTATCGACCCATTGGTGGAACAACACAAAGACTCCTGCCGATAGCAATTGCCAACCGATAAGAAATGTCGCCAAGCTAGACCTATCGGGCCGTCACCAGAACACCCCCAGGAGTCTCACCAACTAGACAGAGTCTCGGTGACAAGGAACAAAGTTGAACAAACTAAGTCCTCGGACCAATGTGATACAAGCCAACAAGATTGAGGAACATATTTCAAACAATTTTCCACTTGACGAAGACTTGTTGGCTTCCTCCAGAACCTGAAAAACAAGAATCTCTCTAGAATTCTTCTACGCTCCAACCAAGACACCTGTAATGACATTCAAGATGTCCACCAACATAGGCAATAGTTCCAGCCATCCTTCACAGGAAAAAGGAACAAGCCAAGGCTAAATTGCACCAATCTTCGAAACAAAAGCATCAGATCCTTCGAAGAACAAAGGGATCAAGTTGTCACCACTCCACTGTGCTCACTAGCTATACATAAGCAACTCCAACTTCAAATCCCTTGAATGCGAACACAAAATGTGAATTCATTCTCCAAAACAAGATAAACCACCAGCCAGAACAAGATAAACCACCAGCTAGAACAACAATAAGAAAACTGACTACTGCCATCCAACTGATTAAACCCACGTGACTGGAAATAACACACACAGCTTGTGCTAATCCATTCAATCACCCATACCTCCAAGGTATGCACATCAGTAAACTCATGCCATCACATACCCACCCATCAACTGTAGACCAAGCACCATGTGCCAACCAGCCAAAAGACCAAACAGATCCAGATACTCCCACTACAAGGGTAATGTCCAGATGAATGCAAAGAACTGGAATGAGTGCATTCAATGTGCCTCTTCATTAGCATCCTAGCAAACAAGGCACCATCACAAGTGATCTAGGCATACCAAGTCTAGCAATCACAACACATAGAAGAGCATAACCATGTAGTACCAAGGAAAATCCACAATGATATGCAAACTTGCAAACCAAACATGCCCTTCTACACACACTTCTATATGCCAGTTGTGTCCAATATGATCTCCTTCACATCCCAAAGGGAATCCACTCAAGGAAGATCAAACCAGCCCATATTCTTATCTCCTACTAGTTCTCAAAAGCACTAGGAGATAAACTATTCTTTCCACCTTTCACTATGAATCCTTTTGAAACTTAAACATCAGTTCAAGATCCATATCATGAAAGGAAGCATAAAAACACATCTGAAAGATATAATGGGAAAATACCTCTCAGAAGAACTTCACTGCTGAGAAGACAAAAGGGAAAAAGATGCTCCTCCATAATATAATAGCCACCATGACTCATCCAAGAGAAATCTCCTTATCGGTCTCTGTTGAACTCACATTCAATCAAGGTGTAGGCTACTCAGACTTTCAACTATAAATAGTAACAACAACCTCACCTTCTTCTCCATGCATCCATGAGTACTAGCAACTGATCATCTCATGCTAAACTCCAATCTACATTACTGCAATGAACATGAATTTCTCAAGAACATGACCAATGCACTCAAAACATAGAGAAACACCAGACCAGTATCAAAGCTCAAAACCTAGGAATAGGAACTTATCATGACACCATGATCTTACCATCCCCCTTAGGACATACCATGCTTCAGGTGACTCCACCACAGTCTCAAGAGTAAAGCCTCATGCCAAAACTCTAAACCAACATCACTTGTCAAGCACTGCCAACACCTCAACCAAAAACTCGCAAGAGTCCTCCATGGCTCCAAGATGCTACACATCCTCAAATAGTGCCCATACAAATGCGAAAGAGCTCTTCAGGGTCTAAGAGCTCCACCTGAAAAATTTGCAACACCACAAAAGATCACTAGTCGCTGCTAAAGCTCTCACTGAATGTGGCACTGAGCTTTCCAAGCATCATGACTGACCACTTGCTGACCCAAAAAACCTTCAGGTACAACCAACAACATGTCCATCAAACAACAACGTCGAACAACACCAAGATCTCAAGATCACACAAACCACATCATCACTGTCAAAAGCTTACACTAGCCAGTGTATCAAGCTCTCTATGACATCGTGATACTCTTGCTATAGGTCCCCATAACTAACTATTCAGGTACTCAAAAGACATTCCTTCTCACATCTCAAGATAGCTACACCAATGCACAAGTGGCCACAGACAAAGCCAACTAACTGATTTGCACCACCACTAAAGCAACCTCATGGATATTAACAGTCCACTTCAGAGTTGACTCACAAAAAACATGTAGGTAAAGACAACCCACAACATTGCACAAATTGTAGATGCAACCAGTGAAAACCTTGCAAATCTATCATTGCACTGGAAACTGCAAAATTGAGATCTCAATAAAAACCCATGTAGACAACATGACTCAAGCACCAGATCAAGATCAAATCTTATTCGCTAATCATGTCCACAACCCAAGCACCATAGTCTAGGAAACAACAAGAAAACACAAGAAGAATTTTGAGTAAGAAATACATACCAACACTCTTATGTAGAGAAGACATCACACCTCCTCAAACCATGTCAAACTGCAACTATCTCATCCAGTCACACCCCAAAAGCTAGGGTCTAGAAAATAGCTTAACAACAACTCCACAAACCACAAGTTTTACTTGACTGTGAAAAACCTACAAAACCATTGTGTTTCCAAAATATACATGCACCTCCATATTCACTGCACATCTGGATGACTCAGGAGTCTGCACACAACCATCATGGTTAACTAGAATACTGAACTGTCATGAATATGCATCATAGAATTTTTAGGAAAATCTATAGAAAATCCTTCAGAACCAGAGACATGAATCTGAAACATGCAAGTACAAGATACAGGTAGTACAGGAACTCCAGGCCCATTTTAGACCAATTCCAAAACCACACTCATGCACAAGCATATGAGAGACCCAAGCTATATAGAAGTTTCAAACCACCCAAATCAACTTCATAGCCTTCATGCAATCAGGGCAACAAAGAAAATGCCTTCAGTGCTAAGTTAGAACACCCAACACAAGCACAATAATCCATGGCTGCAAAACAACCCAAGCAAATCCATATTGCCAGTGGGCCTCTCACTCAGACACCCAGTATGAAACATGCTCTGCTGCAACACAACCATAAGCATACCTCACACCCCTTGCATCAGGATCATTTGATGCCAAACATGAGCCTTAGATCACATTGCCATAATATGATCAACTCCAAACCTCCTATGTCTTTCATGCTATGTGTTGAATCAAAAGAGTAGGAACTCTCACTCATCGGAAAGATCAAGCATCAACCAATTCCTTCAGATTTCCTCAAGCTTGTCAGGCTTAAAAATATTCACAGGAGAAATAACCAGAACCCCGATAACCAGGAGAAGGCTTTGATACCACTTGTTGGTATCATGAACAAATCTCGACCACCTTTAACTAGCTTTGATACCACTTGTTGGGGTTACTGTACGAGAACATATCAGATCTAAAATCTAAAACCGGTAGTGCCTCAGTGACTTTCATTTCTTCAAATCACTCCATAAGCACTAACAACTATGCCATAAAGTAAAAACAAGCATAGTGGTTCTCCCCCATTGATCCTTCTGAGAAAAGTGCATGCAAAACTAAAACCAGATTCAACACCATGAACAGACAAACAAATGAACACACAAATTTACGTTGGGGAAAACCCTTTCGGGTAGAAAAACCCACACTCCAAAAGATAGAGCCATTGTATTATTCAACAACTAGATAGTTACAATACAATATCAAGCTCATAGCCATTACAAGAGTTACATCTCATCCATCTGGAGAAAAATAGGCAAAAAAATAGATTTGCAACCTTGCACTATTACAATATCTTCACAAGAATACAATGAAGATTCATTTCTGCTCTTCAGCCCACTTGCACAACCAACCTTTAGTTGGCATAGCTTCATGGTCACCTCAAGTTCACATCTTCTCAAATTCAGTGTGTCTCAGTTTTCGTGGTTACAATGCTCTGTGCATACCGCTCGAACACACAAACTCCAACCACTAACCAAGCTCACCAATCATGGATCTGTTGATCCATCGATCCATCGATCTCTCAATCTGATCTCTATCGGCTTGCTCTACTTTCAGCTTCAACTTCTCAACTTTGGCTTACTATCAATCAGCATCCAGCCTCGCCTTTCGGCTCAACATCAATCAACATTGCATCAGCCTTGGGCCAACCTCTCAACTTTCGGTCAAAATCGCATTACCACCAAATGGCCATCAAGGTCTCATAATACCCCACCGACAAGCTTCACCATCTCAAGTTTTATGCACCACCCTAGTAGCTGACATTAAGCTACCCTGCAATCAATTTCACACTCTGATCAAACCCTCGAGACAAGCACCCAAGCTTTCAATCACTAGTCGTTGATTTGCAACAATGATGCAAAATCAACCAATGAGATTTCACCATGTGTCGCATTGCCATTCATCTACCGCTTGTAGATCGGTCACCTTGAGCTCCATTGCTAACCATTCCATCACATTTTTAGGGTGGTAATCAACTGCTATCACTAAAACACCGACCACCAGCTTTATTGGGTCCCACAACCTACATGTCCACCACTCAAGGAAGTTTCAGGGCACTCGGGATGGAATCACCAAGATTCCCTTGACCCAACCCAAAACCGGCTTCCAAAGCTACCACGTGTCCACCACTTCTACTCTCTGCTTAGAACACACTCATGTCCCATTGAGCTACGTGTAAGCCGTTGGAGCTGCTTTAGGGAATCTCAAGCAGCATCCACTATATTCCCCAAGGAGCTCCTGAAACGTTAACAATTGTCCAAGGCTTACCAACATAGTACATAAAGTAACTCAGGGACCCACCTTCTCTTTGTTGCACTCACCACTTTAACAAGCTACCATGCATCAAGTGCACAGGAAATTCTGATTGGCTAAAAGGGTCTCAATGGTACTTGCCACAAGATGCCGTGAAAGGCAGCCAACACCATCGGATCAAACCAATCACAACCGTCAATTAGGTTCATCGTTGCTTGGTCCAACTTCAATCTCTCAACACATATCGGCATATCGGTGGTACATGAAATGTCACCCGCTGATATGAGATCACCTTGCCACATTGACCCATCGATGGAACAACACAAAGACTCCCACCAATAGCAATCACCAGCCGATAAGAAATGTCGCCAAGCCAAACCCATCGGGTCATCACCGAAACACCCCTAGGAGTCCCACCGACCAGACAAAGTCTTAACATTAAGGAACAAAGTTGAACAGATGAAGTCCTCGGACCAACTTGATAAAAGCCAACAAGATTGAGGCACATATTTCCAACACTCCCTTGTCTACCTGCAACTTATTGACTGGGACCAACAAGACCCACCCAAGATGGAAACCTTTTAGAATGATGAAGCTATTATAGAATTCATGGGACTCCATGAGGGCATACCAATTGGGGATCACAAAGAAATATTTCTGCAGATCTAGATTGTGCAGCATACTTTGGGGAGACTGTACAATCCTCCAATCACAAAAATATTAAAAATAAAGCAAAAAAAGATGTCTTTAGGTAAAAACTGCAAGGTGCCTTCTAACAATACAAAAGTAAAAATAAAGGATGTATCTGAGGGTGAAAACCTCCCTAAGGTACCCAAGGATGGAGGATTGGACTTTCTCCCCATGACACAAGAAAAATTGGCAATTCTCATTGAGGACACTATAGAAGTTAACATAGCTACACCAGAGGATCCCAAGATGGTTCTCTTTCCCACATCATTGACATAAGAAGAAAATCCTGGATTCCAACAATTCTTCTCTGAAAGAAAAGTTAACTTTGCATGGTCTTATGTTGATATGCCAAGACTGGATCTAGAATTAGTATTGCACCATCTTCCTTTAATTCTAGGTATCATACCAGTCAAACAGAAGTTAAGAAAAATGCACCCACAAATAGCATTGCTTGTAAAAGTCAAGCTCAAGAAGCTACTAGATGTCAAGTTTATTAGATCAATAGACTATACAGACTAGAAATCCAACCTTGTTCTCATCACTAAGCCAAATGCACATATATGCATTTGTATGGATTTCAGAGATTTAAACAAGGCATGGCCAAAGGATGACTTTACATTGCCGAACATAGACATCATTGTTGATCTCACAGCGGGATATGAGATGTTGTCCCTCATGGATGGTTTCTCGGGCTACAATCAAATCCACATTGCTCCTGAGGATATCCAGAACAACGGTCACTTGTCCTTAGGAAACCTATTGCTAGAATGTCATGCCTTTTAGCCTCAAGAATGCAGGTGCCACATACCAACGAGCAATGACAACAATATTCCATGATCTCATGCATACACTGATGGAAGATTATGTGGATGAACTTTTGGCAAAGTCTTTGACATGCAAGGATCACCTCAAAGTATTGGATAAATTTTTTAAGAGGTTGGAAGAATACAAGGTCTATTTAACCCAAAGAAGTGTGTTTTTAGGGTGACTTTAGGAGAACTGTTGGGCTACATAGTTTCTAGACGAGGCATTGAAGTTGATCTCACAAAGGTTAAAGCAATACTAGAAATGCCTCCACCAAAAGGAATAAGTGAGCTAAGAAAATTACAGGGCAGATTACAGTCTATTTGATGATTCATTGCACATGCACTAGTAGACAAATGTCAACCATTTCAATACTTGTTGTGCAAGAGCATTCCCTTTGTATGGATTGACAAGTGTCAAACAACCTTTCAATAGATCAAAGAATATCTATTGTCGCCACCTATCCTAATGCCTCCAATTGAGGGAAAACCTTTGATGCTATATGTCTCTACAACCACTTCGATACTAGGAGCATTGCTTGCACAAGATGACTATGAGGAAAAAGAAGGAGAAATATACTACATCAGTTGCACATTGGTCAGATATGAATTGAACTACACATCCATTGAATGTGCATGTCTTGCAGTTGTCTTCGCAACTCAGAGGTTAAGACATTACATGTTGAACCACTAGACGCATCTTGTGGCAAAAATTGATCCATTAAAGTATCTTCTAAGTCAGGCAGCATTAATAGGTCAGCTAGCAAAATGGGTTATGATATTGAGTGAATATGACATCTAATATGTTGAATGCAAGGCAATAAAAGGATGGGTAATCATCGATCAACTTGTAGATGCACCTATGCAAGGCCATCATCCATTGGTAGTTGACTTCCCTGACGAGTCCATCTTTCACACAGAACCTGCAACACCTTGGAAAAATTATTTTGATGGGTCCCATACTAGTCATGGCTCGGGGGCAGGTATTTTGTTTATCACACTGCAAGGGGACTCCATTCCTAAGTCATTTTGAATTGCATTTCCGTGAACCAATAACATTGCAAAATATGAGGCACTTGTCACAAGACTTCGAATGGTCATAAAATGGAAGATCATGACACTTCTCATTTTTTGAGATTCTCAATTAGTTATAAACCAGGTCAATGATGATTATGAGACAAAGGATGAAAATTTGTTACCTTACAAACACATGGTTGATAGTTTCATGACATATTTCCACTTGATCGCTTTTGAATAGATTCCTAGGGCACAAAACAAGGCAGTAGACACAATGACAACAATTGGATCTTTCTTGGACATTCCCAACAATGTGTTGCAGTTCGAGTTCTTAGTAGAACAACTTTTGGTTCCTGCATATGATGTTCTGGAGTCAGAAATGGTTTATGTGCTTGTTGGTCCCAATTCAACTTGGTATCAAGAAATATATGACTATCTCAAGTCCTAGACTCTCCCACCAAACCTATCCAACAACCAACAAAACTCTTTCATACGCAAAGCTGCCTGATATACCATCGTTAGTGACACCTTATACCGTTGCATCTTTGACAACACCCTTCTTCGTTGTCTCAATGCTAATGAATCTCAAACAACTTTATGTGAGGTACATGAGGGTATATGTAGATCTCATTCGAGTGGCCCAACCTTAGCTAGGAAAGTTACAAGACTTGGGTATTATTGGCCAACAATAGAAAAATATGCTCTTTAGCTTGTTAGAACATGTCAAAAATGTCAAGTGCACAGCGATCTAATCCATGCACCCACACAAGAGATAAGACCAATCACTTCTCCTTGGCCCTTCACACAATGGGGACTCGACCTCATGGGAAAAATCCATCCCTCCTCTTCCAATGGCCATAAATTCATTATCACTGCCACTGAGTATTTCACTAAGTGGATCGATGTCATCCCCCTCACCTACATCATCGGTGAGCAGATTTCCAAGTTTATCCTTAATTATATCATCTGTCAATATGATGTCCCACAATCCATCATCATAGATAATGGTCATCCATTCAAAAATCAAGATGTTCATGAGCTTTGTGAATGCTTCCACATTCAACATCATTTTTCCACACCCTACTATTTGCAAGGCAATAGTCAAACTGAGGCATCCAATAAAAAAATCCTTCGAATTCTTAAGAAAACCGTCAATGATGTTGGTTGAGATTAGCATCTAAAACTCAACCCTTCCTTGTGGGCCTATCGCACCAGCATCCACACTCCCACTAGAGCCACCCCATTTTCCTTGGTCTACGGATCTGAAGCTATATTTCCCATCGAGGTTGAAATTCCTTCTCTCTGAGTCTCCTTGAAGGGATTGATTGATGACAAAGATTACAGATAGTCTTTCCTACATGAACTATACATGTTACAAGAAAGAAGACAAAATTCCTTGAACCACTTACAGGAATATCAAAATCACCTTTATAGAAGCTATAATAAAAGAGTAATGGTCAAAAAGTTTGAAATTGGCGATTTAGTCCTCATGCAGAATCCAATGAATCAAGCCAACAGAGAGAAACCTGGAAAGTTTGAGTCTAATTGGATGGGTCCTTACATCATTACTGCCACATTCAATTTTGGTCCTTATTAGTTAGCCATTCCAAACATGGAACAATTGAAAGAGCCTATCAACAGTCTGCATCTACATAAGTTCTATACATAGCATCAGAGAGCTTGGTTGCAAACCTTAAAAATATAAAAAATTGTCACCCTGATGAAAACCTGGCAAATAGGCATCTTGGTGACACCAAAAAAATCAAAAAATAGTAAAGAGAAATAAATTCGTCCAATAGTGAAAACCTGGTAAACAAGTGCTTTGGATAAGTACCATGGTGAAAACCTGGAAAATAGGCACCATGTGTAGTCAGTCTTAACTTCACCATCTACTATCATTCCATCTATCTTCAATCCAGAACGCATAACCATGACATCCCGATACATTCATGAAATTTGTTATAAGACTTGTCATTTCCATCCATGGCTAGCATTGGTTGACATCACGCCTTGCATATCCCCTCTCCCGTGTATTCCCCTTTCCATAATCCTTCACCTGTCTGGGTGCAATACCTTTATCATTTGACGACAGTGGGTATTGCACATGGTCCTGACATTCATAAAAAGTCCCTAAAAAGGTCCTAAAAATCATAAAAAGTCTTGAAAAAAGACCTAAAAATCATAATTTTTTTTGAAAAAACTTATAAAAATCATAAAAAGTTTTGAAAAAACTTATAAAAATCATAAAAAGTCCTCAAAAAAGACCTAAAAACCAAAAAATGTCTTGAAGAAAGCACAAAAACATCCAAATAACTCTCAAAAAAATTCAAAAACAAAGTCAAGTTCATCATGTCAATCAGTCTTTGTCATAGTCCAAGCTACGTTGCCTCTGCGCATTTGCTATGTAGGCAAGGCATATCTTAAATGGCCCCCTAAGACATTAGGTATGTTCCTCTAGGTTGTCAAAATAAAATCATGACTCAATCTTCTATCCTCCAGACAAATTCATCGGTCATGTTGAAGTATGAGGTCTCTAAGTGCATGATGTAGGCAAGGCCATCAATCGATGAGCCCCTGAGGCTGCACTAGGTCAGTCCATTAGGGATCATGGCACTGCACTTTCACATACAATCTTATGATAAACTTTAATCAATCATTTCAAATGGGAATCTTAATCAAATTTGCATGTCAACGTTGGCATGTGGTCAAATTGTCATCTAGTCAAAATCTATTAAGGCAAATCAACCTGTCAAAATATTGGTTCTTCTTTAGATGTGTCCTTCTGAGGAACAACTCTTGTCATTTATTTATGCTTTTGGATGTGTCCTTCCTAAGCATCATCTTCATCAGCTATAATTTTGAGGTTTTCTCTAGATATTCAAGAATCAATCCTCTTGACATCAACATCGTTCAGGATGTGTCCTTCTTGAATTCGGCATCTAGACCTCGTCAACATTGGCATCTTGACATCAAAACACTTGACATTTGAACATTGGCAAAACATTTGACAAACACTTGGCAAACACTATCTGTCTTTTTGATGGTCATCATGATACTAGTTTCTTGTGTCAGCAGAGCCATGACATACTATGATGATTGTCCTTGTCCCTTTTTATCAGCTTGCTACTAGTTCCTCGAGGATGTCCTGACATTAGCATTCAGAGGAGCAACCACGTAGTACGATGATTTTTTGTCATGGGGCTAGTTTTGTCAAGGATGTCCTAACATCAAGATTTAGAGGAGCAGTGACGTCTCATGACTAGTCTTGTCTATTTGTGGTTGGTTATGACAAAATGACTAGGGGAAATTGTGTTCCTCGTATGAGTCATGATCATCCTTATCTGCGACTACTTGTCCTATGTGATGGTTCAACCTTGCACACTATTGATCTATGTCATATCATAGCTTTTTTTGGCCATTATGACAATCCTCCCAATGATGATTAGAATAACACCTATTAGTACTATGGAAAATGTTGAAGGATTCTTTTTTCACACTAACATGCATATATTTTCTCTGTACTAACATCCATCTTCTCTTGTGTCTGGTCTCTTCTCTTCTCTCATCCTCTGATGATATCCTATGACATACAAAAATATAATTGCATACATGATCATATAACATTACATTGGCACATTTCACATTTACATAAATCCATTTCCGTAATAGCATTTTCATTCACACTGCATTCATATGACAAATAGGTTTATCATTTACATCCATCCATTTTGCATACATAAAAACATCAATTTGCATTAACATAGCATATAAAATCATAACCATCCATATCATCAGTGCATACACCAATGCCATAATAGCATCATGAGGCATAATCCATACATACATAAAAATATCCATAAATGCATCCATAATCATAAAGCACGGTATCCATTGGTCACATCATACATCAATGCATCCATCTCACCATATAGAATATCATTATCATCAACATATAAAAATATGAACATCATGGCACATAATAATAAGGCATCCATCATACATGCATTATCATATCATCACATAAATCAAATCACATCACATCACATCATATAAAGCATAAAAAAATCATAATGCATAACATCATAACACAAAGCAAGTAGGCCACATCAAAATCTCATCATATATATCTCAAAATAATCATGTCACAGGATAGAGTCTAGAGGAATCCCAAAAATGGAGCTTGCAGGCTCGCAAGTCAATATATCAAATGTCTCATCATAACAATAAATAATAACAAGCCCTAAGTTTTTCCCTCTTCATCCTGTAGAGGTGAGGAGTGAGGCGACCATCGCTTGCTCATGAGCTCAACTGTGACCTGCACTTTTTAAGTGGCTTGACTTTGGGAAGCTAATGGATCAATCACCGAGTGAGGTTGGTTGTGCTAGCTATGCTAACTATGGCTAGACATGTGCCCTGATGAATGTTTGTGGCTTTGATGAGACTTGTGTCCAGATGACTGCCTTGATGATGTGGACCCACCTATACTATTGTAGCTCTGACTACTATTGTGAGTCTGATTTCCACTACCTATCCTACTGTATGACCTAGATAGCCCAGGATCCCATCTCTCAGGTGGTATGAACTGCTCATAGAGTATCTTGTATCGGCCTCTACTCTTGCTAACCCTCGCTAGCTCCCTAGACATATCCCCTATGGGCCCCATGCACAACTCTACAAACTCCCTCACCCACCTCTCTGATTCCTACTATTGGATCATGTCTTCATCCCTCTCCACCCATACCACCTCTAACTCTACTAATAATGCTTTGTTCTGAGACAAGGTGGCATCTAGTCTACTCTGGAGGTCTACCAACTTTAGGTCAACTATGGCATCTCGAGAAAAAATTGGTGACCTATCACCCTCATCCTCCCCCTCAATCATCCTCTCCTAGAGCTGCCTCTTTGCCTCATTCATCTCATCACCAATTTCCAGCTCCTCCTTGTCATCACCCGTATCCTCCTCACCCCCAACTCCCTCCTCTCCTCCTCCAACATCAAGTGCCTCTACTTCTAGCTATATCACCTCTACCTCCACCTCTGCTCGGACCTCCTTCTGTCTACCCTCCATCTCTGCCTCCTATCTCCCCTCCCCCTCTGGCTGTCTCTCCTCCTCCTACCTGGGCCCCTCATCTCTCTCCTCCTCTTCTAGCACCTTTGGGATATCATCCAAGGCTGCTCTCTCCTCTGGTTGTCTCTCCTCCTCTTGCCTAGGCCCCTCATCTCCCTCCTTCTCTGGCACCTCTAAGATAGCATCCAAGTTTTCTCTCTCCACTCATTGTCTCACTCTCCTACCATGCCTCCCTCCATCCCCTCCTCTCCTCCTCCTCCCACCACCCCCGCCATCTCCTCCATCTCCTCCATCTCCTCCATCATATCCTCCCCCATCTCCACCTCCTCTCCCCCCATATCCTTGACCTCCATCTCTGCCTCTCCCTCCTCTCCGGCCTCCTCGCTGAACCCATGGTATAACTGATCTGTGATCCACAAGTGTCGGTCCATCAGGATCTGCCAAAGGAACCAGTCAATGTGTCTGCCACCATAAGTCAAAATTTGCAGTCATCCCTAGATCTACAAAACCCTCGCTCCAACCCCATGGTTGTGCCACCAACCCATCTATCTATTGCTTAGAAAATGATATGGTGGGACCCCATGTAGGCTCTCATGATGATCTAGCATACTTGGCAGTCCCCATAGGCATAACCTCCTACTCCCCGAACTAACATAGTACCCACTAGGGTAGGTACATCTCTATAATAAGTTGAGACTGTATTTTCCAGCCAATCAAATATCGAAATTGTTTGCAAAATGACAAATTGTCTCCGTCGCCAAACCACTACACACAATCCTTGTACAACCTCCATAAAAATGATTTCATCATGTCAATCCTGTGTCGCCTATATCCTGTGTCCCCCACTCGAGTCTGCTGAAGAGCACTTGCATACAAGTACACATATGGCATCCCCTCCATTAAATGTGGCCTCTGAATAGGTGGCCAAAAGGTAGGAATATGCTCCCAAGCCCATATCATAAGTAATGTCATGCCACAACTAATGTTGCTCCCCCCCTATATGCTACCTCATGCAACTAATGATATAGCATACCAAGTAGACAAGGCCCCCATGCAAAGATTTTCCTATCCCGCCACATCCACACTAATGCATCTCCCCATCCAATCGGGAACCCATGTCCCCGACAATTTGGAATCAAGACCCCTGCAATCAAAGTGCATAACATGGTGTCCCACCATGGGTAGTGCTCCACTAGGTACTCCCATCAAATCTCATAGTTTTCAACACCAAGTCTCACACCATCATCTGCCTCATATAACCCTATCATGGCCTATACACCATGGTGTGGATCATACACCACCCGCTCTCCTTTGATCGGAATATGTAAAATTCAGTAGACTTCCTCCAAAGTAATAGTGGCCTCCCCCATCAGCAAGTGGAAAGTGCAACTCTTAGAGTGCCATCTCTCATCCAGCACTATCATCAGCCCCCCATTATCCTAGATAATGGGCATATAGGTGATGTAATACAATCCCAGTCGCATCAGTCGTCTCTACTCATGCTTTGTCAACTGATCCCAGAATGCATAGGTTGATGGCCTACACTTGCACATATAGATCAGTGGTAGTCATTTCTACACATGTAGAAACAAGCATTAGCACATTATTAGATATCATTATTACCATCTATCTAACTAGGCATAAGCAAAAAAGTCAACCTAAAACTAAGTCAACTTTGGTCAACCTTGGTCAAATTCAAATGCATCATTTTCAATCAGTTGTGTCACTCCATAAGAAAATGCATCATTGTCAAAACTAATGCGTCACTTGGCTTCACACATGTGTTGCAATCTTGTGAATGCATCGCTATACTTGTCATTTGCGTTGCAAAATGGTGAATGTGTCTCAACATTTGGAAAATGTGTTGCACTAAATTGGGAACCTAATGAGACAGTTGTGTTTGTGTCCTGACACATCAAATGCGTCGAACGCGACTACGAATGTGACTAACGTGAATGCATATGCGTCATGGCGCATTCAATGACCTTCCTAGAAACCCTAAAAATGTACAAAAAATGATAAAATGACAAAGTGGGTATGAGGTACATACCACTGGTTCTGCGCCCTTTGGCCACCTAAAGGTCCTGACAATGTATCCATGGTGCTTGGTAGCAGGAATCACCATCTTTGCGTGTAGTCTACTAGCTCTGAGCTCTCTAAATTTACAAGTGTGAAAGTGAAAATGAATTGACTTTTAACCATTTTCAACCTATTTATAGGATCAAAGTGGGAATTTTTCTTTAAAATCTTATTACTGGAGGCTTTTTTGACCACCTTTGACCAAGATTTTCACTACCTTAATGTCATCTGATTTCGAAATTGATCGCGTCATTGATTTTCTAGTCATTAAATTGACTGGTTGGGACACTTTCCAAATTTTTTGACCCCAAACCAAAATTTGTAAAATTTCTCGAGGGGGAATACACACTCTATACCTTCACTGGGGCATGTTCTGGACTTGTTTTCTTTGCCATAATGCGATAAACTGCATTATGACAAAGAGGAGGAAAATGTAGACACATAAAATTGACCTACACCTATGAACTCAATTTTCTCCATAATTCTTCTAAACATACTTAAAATATTTGATTATGTCCTGCTATCCAAATTCAACTATTAATTAAATAATTCTTAATTATTTAACTAATTCATATCTTTTATTCTTCCTGACTATTTAAATAAATAAATTACATTTATTTAATTTAAATACACCACTAATGTCTAATGTCCTCTTTAATTAAATAAATCATTAAATTTATTTAATTAATCCATTATTCCCTCTTGATTATTTAAATAAATAAACCTTATTTATTTATTTAAAGGCATCTCTAATTCTAATATCTTCTCATAATTAAATAATTAAAAATAATTATTTAATTGGCCCATTTAATTCTCCTCCAAATTTAAATAAAAACATTTATTTAAATTTTCCTCTTTCCAAGCAAATAATTTTAATTTATTATTTTTTGTCACATGACCCCACCTTTTTTGAATTAAATTAATTTTTAATTCAAAATAGTATTTGTCCTCCATAAATCAAGTAATTTCTAATATTATTTGATTTTCCAACTCCCTCTTTTTTGTGCCAATCTTATCTCCTTGTCGCA
Source organism: Sequoiadendron giganteum (assembly GCA_007115665.2). Taxonomy (NCBI): domain Eukaryota; kingdom Viridiplantae; phylum Streptophyta; class Pinopsida; order Cupressales; family Cupressaceae; genus Sequoiadendron; species Sequoiadendron giganteum. The sequence goes on from CM021104.1 coordinate 631,283,925, forward strand.
TGCTTTCTTGTCCCTTGATTTGATTTTTCTCAAATCAAATCTTGTCCACTAATTTTGAATTCACCCTAATGTTTCCCTAACCTTAATTGTGGGTTGTCATATTGAATCTTGTCCATTGATTCTAGGGCATTTGTCAATCTTCAATCTTGGCCCTTCATCCAAAATTGCATTTTCTATAAAAAGGCAATTTTTCTTTCATTTTACCATCTCTTAACCTCATGCAATCTTGTTTTAGGCACTCTTGACATTTTAGCATTTTGGCATCTTGGCATTTTGGCATACTTTAGGCATACTTTAGTCTTTGCTTACTAGTTGCATAGTGTAGCATTTTCATTCAAATCCTTCAACATTTGCTTTGGTCTTGGCATAGTCATTGTTGCTCACACAAAATCTAAGGGAAAACTACATATTGCAGCAAATAGAGAAGGTGTAATGGAGGTTAATCATGGAGGTTGAAAAATTTTGGTTAACTCTTTCCTTTTATTTTCATGTTTTTCTCCTATGTGCTTCATTATTTACTTTGGGTTTGATTTTATTATGATCTAATCATACTAACCTAAAATTTTACCCTTAGTTACATTAACTTTGCTTGTATAACCTACAAACCATTATCCTATATAACCAGTCATCAAACCACTATTTTCCCCAATGTTTTACTTCCTTCACCAAGCTCTTCAAGCCCTAAATTGGCTGCTAAAAACCATGTTTCATTGTTTGCCAAATGATAAATTTCAAGGCACAATTATTGTGTTGATATACTTCACAAACAAACATTCACTTATAGCCATTCATTATGTCAATGCTACCACTCATCAGTTGTTTCCCTTTGCAAGTCAAAAAAATTTATCATTGTGTCGATCTTAGCTATTATTTGCACGACCACTTTAAACCTCATAATGCCCAAATATATATGATGATGATTAAAATCATGACCAACAACCACATGAATATAATAAACACCACCATGCCTTGTATGAATATAATGATACAAATGTGCTAAGTAAAGACCAAGGCTCATAGTCTTCAAATGCAACAAATGTCTAAGTAAGACCCATTTAACAGTGTCTCTCAAAGTCCCTGTATAAATGTTGCCTTAATACCAAAACCAACATAGATGTTAGTCACCAAGTGCCAAAACAATAATGCAAAGATGTATCAATGTGTATCACCTGAACATTTGCCAAGTTGAACACTCAACTTGACATCAATGCCAAAACCAATGTCAAAGGGGCAATATATAAAAATTGATCAATTTTTAGGGATGAATGAAGGTCTTAGCGACCAATGCATGTTGTAATGGTTGCTTCTATTTTTCCAACTCAATCTAACTACTTAATAAAAATAAACAATAAAATTAAGGGTGATTTTTAAAAAATCTCTAAATATTTAGAACAAATCTCCTTAACAAAGGTGGTCATGGCTAAATTGTTGCACATGAACTAATCTGCATGCATTTTATTCATGTATATGTTATTTGAGTGTGTTTTCCACTTTAATTAATGAAGCTTATCTTAAATAAATGTGGCAGAATTTCACACAAGAAAAAATTGAACAGTAAAACTTCTCCAAATCTTAAATTTCACATTATTCAATCTATGAGATAATTTTTACTTTCAAGATACAAACAAACATTATTTATCCTATTTATCATAACAATAATATTTCTAAATTTAAATGTATTTACTCTAAAAATATAGTAAAGTGATTTTATTTTAAAATATATTTTTAATTTGGTACTCTCCTTTATCAGGTTGCATTGATAAAGTTCACTGAAATATGAAGTAATGAGTAAAAGTTAGCATACATGTCAATTTAAAGCATGGATAACTAATCATTCTTATAGAATAATTTAATATGCACATGGTATTAAGATAAAAGGGAACAAAAGTAGGCATTTATAATTTGTATTCCTAAAAATTCATTGCACTTAAACCATACAATGATATTTTCTAATAATACTAACAAATGTTGTGTAATAATAAGTATCCACCTTATTTTTTGTTATTTGGATTGTTCTTATTGCTTATTGTATGATATTTACTATGAAAACAATTATAGAATCGATGAAAATAAAATCACTCATGTAAATAATAGAAACCTAAGCAAAGAAACCCCAATCAAGAAGATATGTTCAGTTTATCTTAAATAGAGATTAACTCTCTAATAATAGTATAATGACTTGTCAAGATGCAAATTCAATTGCTTTCCTACAAAATTGATCTTGTTTTACATGTGCCCTACCTATTAGATAAGGAATCTATTTCAATCTTGAAATTAGATTTTTAAACAAAATGATGTATATTGTGAAGTGTGATCTACTTTTAAGCTAATAAACAACTATAATAAAAAAACTGAAAGATACATGATAATTATGTTTCTAGTTTTATTACCTAAAAATAACATGTAACTACAAGATAAAAAGTAGGAAAACAAAAATTTCAATGTCAAATATTAAATATCACAAATAATGCAAATTGGGAGATGGTGATTGGTGACTTTGTGGGGGAACCTTAAAAATGATAGTGTTAATTTTGTCACATGTTTTGTATCCTCATTTCTAAGCCTTCAATATGTTTGTTCTTTCAATTTCCACTTCATTCTTCTCTATGTCTTGTTTTATTTATTTTACTTGGCTTGTCCCATAAAGGATGACGTAGTTTTTGGGAAGGAAATGGAGAACTTATTATGGTATGTGTTGTTAGAAATTTGAAATAGATACATAACCAAAATTTTTTTGAAAGAGAGATAGGCTATAAAAATGCAAATGAATAACATGGATATAGACCAGAGATTCCAAGAAGTATGCTAATATCAAGATGACAAAATTGCATTAGGATCTCACAAAGAGAAGTTGCATACAATATTGAAAATACAAGCTAGGTAGTGAGTTTTTACAGACTCGAGAGGGTGGAGGTGGAAAGTTTAGCCAATAGGGAGTGACCACCAATTAGTCTAAAAATAATAAATGTAACTTCCTTGTAGGATGATAACACCACAATAATACATCCATTAATTAAATTCATCTGATTAACCTAAGAAAGCTTAATAAAAGTGTAGGAAAACCCTATGACATAGGGAAAGTAAATATACCACTAAGAAAATACAAACCTACACTAATACCCCCTTAAGTGTTGCTTAGGTGAGTGAAAATATGTGTTAGATACATAGGACAACTAAGACAGGGGTGAATCAATTGTATACTTAAAAAATGCAATCCCTCAATATCATTCAAACCCTTATCAATCTCTAAACCCTTGTCATGCATTAGTATAATGTAAACATATGAAACAGTGATGCAAACACAACCAAACACATGAGAACACCAGATTTACAAGGAAAACCCAAGAAGGGAAAAGCCACAATGAGGATTAGCTCACATATATATGAATTGCAACATTGAATACAAGTAGGCTCACTACTATAAGGACTCACTATCTAGAAGAAAGAAGAATAGAAGAAGAATGTTACAAAGAGATTCACTATCTCAAAGCAACAAGAGAAATCTACCATTGCAACTTTATGCCATCCGCAACCTTTGGCTCACTACCTCCAACAACTTCAAGCACGGTGAAAATATAGACCCTTCTACTCACTACATTGGATTCATAGGAATTAAGATCGCACTCATATCACCACACTTGATCAAAATTGCATCTTTCACACTTTCCACATAGATCCACACTCATCTCCAATAATTAACCTTTCTTTTATACCATCCACAACCTAAAAAATCTAAATTACGTCGGCCTTAATGAAACATATGCACCTAAAACATGCAACACCAAAATAGGTCAGCACCAAACACTTCCATGGTGGAAATAAGTGAAGGTAGACCATGCCAAGGGTTGACTAGGACCCAAATATACACCAACATGCATCACCATGCTTCTAAAAATAGGTAACACCTACAATTAGTGCTATCACCCTGGTCAGCCAAACCTAAACTAACACTAAAAAGAAACCACATACATGCTTCTCCAAGACATGTGGACCAAAAAAGAAACACTTCATAATATCCACACAACATCTCAGTATATTCTAGCATCATCAAAATATTCTGTAACATTGCCACAATGACTTGAGACAATGACTACTTTCATTTTATGCAACCAGACACACTGGCACAGACATTCAACTTACTAACCAACCTTGTGGAACATCTCAGAACCTAAAACATCAAGGGAAGGAAGTTAAAGATAATATAATCATGTTCCCAAATCTGCAAGACAAGAAATCTCAACACAGAGAAATGCAGAGAAATCTCATTTCTCCATGACAACCTTCTTCATAGGAAAACACGCTGTCAAAGACATATTCTACCACACAATCCAGAACCTAAAACACTGGCTACAACTCCTTTTATCATCATACAAAACCTCACAAGCATATCTTCAACTATGAAGAAATGTGGAGCACAACACTAAACATACCTCTATCACATTGTACACTCTTTTATTCAACATTGAACACATCTCTATCACACTATACACTCTTTTATTCAAATTTTCTCAAAAGGACTTGGAAACCAAATGAAATAGCTGCATTAGCAACATCAACACAACACTACAACACCTCAATACATCCACAGTATCTACAACACCAACAATCTCCCCATATATAATATTTTCTCAACACCACACTAGAGGTTGATATTAGTGACAACACTTAAGACAACATAGTACAACAAAAACACTATTACAATCTTCCTGACCATATTGGAGGTTGAAATCAATGTTGTTTACATCAATGACAACACCAACAACATACTTGAAAAAATCTCCCCCTTTATCATTGATGGAAACATCAACTTTGAAAAACCATCAACAATAAAAGCAACTCTATATTAAGCAACACTCCCCCTTACCGGGCTACATTTCACTCTCTCCCTTTATCTCTATTATTCAGAAACCATTCAATAATAAATTTATCTCCCTCTACCTAGGGATATCTTTAACTATTGTTCTCCCCTCATTTTTTTCAAACCATACTCTCCTCCTTTGACATCAATTCTTTCCTTTTGTTTTTCAAACTTAACTCTCTCCCCCTTTGACATCAATGGAAAAGGGCAACATCCTTCTGTTTTGACAACACTTGCATAGAATTTTTATTTTCTTCTCTTTGACATCTGCATACATCACTTTGACATCACTTGAACTCTTCTCTTTAGGAAACACTAGCAAGCAACTTCTCTCTTTCAACTACTCTACTACAGTACATTCTACACTCCTCATTCTTCACTACTCCCTCTACTACTTTCCCTTTTCCTCACACTCCCCTTAGGGACACAAGATATACTCCATCTAACTATACCAATGATCAACACTACTACCTACTCCCCCTAAGAGGTATCCTTCAACACCATTCCAAGACCAATAATATATATTGAATTCTCACTTGGACAGATGCACCAACTTATAAATCTAGTTGAAATAAGGAGGGGAAATAGTCCCTATCTTTTTTCAGAGATAATCAAAATTATCTTTTGGTAGAGCCTTTGTAAATATATCTGCAACTTGATCCTTTGTAAGTACAATAATCTAGCTTCACCTCATTCTTTGCAACCTTTTCTCTTAGAAAGTGATACTAGATAGAGATATATTTTGTTCTTGAATGCATTATCAGGTTCTTTGCAATATTTAAAGCACTTGTATTATAAAACAAGATAGAAATATGTCCATCATATAATAATCTAATGTCCTTCAATGTTTTCTTTATCTACAACACCTGTGTGTAACATGATTTTGTTGTAATGTACTATGCCTTTGTAGTAGATAATGACACTAAATCCTGCTTCTTACTCAACCATGAAACCAATCTACTTCCAAGAAAGAAGACACCTCCACTTGTACTTCTTTTTTCATCTATATAACTTGTCCAATCTGCATCTGTATATGCATTCAAGGAGAAATTAGTATCCTTGGGATACCATAAACTAAAATTTGTAGTTCACTTAAGGTATCTAAATATCCTTTTAATTGTTGCAACATGTAATTCTCTAGGATCTTCTTGAAATATTTCCAAAAGAAAAACTACATGCATGCTATCCAATCTAGTGGCAGTTAGGTATAGAAATCCACCTATCATTGATTTGTACTTTCCTTCACTAGCCTTAGAAGATTCATCATTTTTTCTCAATTTACAACTAGTAACCATTGGATTACATACTGATTTAAAATTCTCCATTCCAAACTTCTTCAAAATTTCCTTGACAAACTTTGACTGAGAAATGAAAATACCTTTTTTTGATTGATTGATTTGTAACCCAAGGAAGAAATTCATCTCCCCACACATTGACATTTTAAACTCTTTTTACATATCCTCTACAAACCTCTTGCACATACCTTCATTTGCTCCAAAGATAATGTCATCAACATACACTACCATAATCATGATTTGTTCTCCCTCAACCTTGAAGTACAAGTTACTATCTAAAGCACCCTTTTTGAATCCTTGCTGCAATAAGTATCTATCCAACCTTGCATACAAAGCTCTAGGAGCTTTTTTGAGTCCATACAATGCCTTCTTCAATCTACTGACCATATTAGAATCATTTGATAATTGAAAACATTATGGTTGTTCAATGTACACCTCTTCTTCCAACTCACCATTCAAGAATTCAGACTTCACATCCATTTGATATAATTTTAAGTTTTTATGTGTTGCAAAAGCCAAAAACATTCTAATAGCTTCCATTCTTTCCACCAGAGAAATTTGTTTCCCAAATATATCCCTTCCACTTGTGAGTATCCCTTACACACAAGTCTAGCCTTATTTTTGACAACTTTTCCATCCACATTCAACTTGTTCTTGAAAACCCACTTAGTTCCTATCACATTCTTATTTCTAAGTCTTGGGACCAATTTCCAAGTCTAATTCTTCTCGATTTGTTCCAAATCTTCTTTCATATCCTTGACCCAATTCTCATATTTGTAAGCCTCAACCATTGTTTTAGGTTCTAGCTTTGAAATCAAACAAAATTTTACCTATTCCTCTATCATAGCAACTTTTCTTCTTGTCAACACACCTTTTCTCTTATCTCTAATGGTTTTTTCTTTAAAATTATTCTTCTACACATACTTAGGAGTCTTAAGGATCTTTTATGGAGCTTCTTCTTCTTCAGCTATCATCTATTTTCCTTTTCTTCTTCACTGCAAGGGGATTCATCAGATTCATATCCTTCTATCAATAGTGAACTCTGTAGTGGTTCTTCATCCACCTTAACACTTGCACTTTCAACAATCTTCTTCAACCTTCCATTATAGCACTAGTAATCTTTGCTTCTTGTAGAGTATCCAAGGAAGATTCCTTCATCAAATCTTGCATCAGACTTGAACCTAATTTTTCTTCATCTCTTCTAATATAGCATTTGCTTCCAAAAACTTTGGAATATTTCACAGTAGGAGGTTTTCCATAAGATAACTCAAAGGGACTTTTTGAACTTTTCACTCTTTCTTGACCTTTGTTAAGTATATACACTACTATATGAATTTTTTCTCTCCAGTAGACTTTCAATTGATTTTCTTCCTTCATCATAGTGCTTGTTGCTTCTTGAGTTGTTCTATTCTTTCTCTCCACAACTCCATTATGTTGAGGAGTCTTAGGAGCTAACAAATGTCTCTTTATTCTATCATCCTCACAAAAACTATTAAACTCATTGGAGGTGAACTCACCACCTATTTCAGACCTTAAGCACTTGATTTTCAAACTCATTTCATTCTCAACCATAGATTTAAGGGCTTTAAAATTATCTAGGGCTTCTAATTTTTCTTTGAGAAATGTCACCCATCATTCTAGAATAAGTATTAATTAATAACATGAAATACTTGTCACCTTGTCAGCTTCTTATTTTGGTAGGTCCATATAGGTCTATATGTACCAACTCCAAAGAGTATATTATTATTTTGTCTTGAAACTCTTCTTTGTTTGCTTTCCAAACTAACATTCCTTGCAAGTTTCATTGATAGGCTTTATAATCTTTGGCATATCTCTCACAACATCAATAGAACTGATCTTCACTAGGCTATATCAAAATTGATGTGACCCATTCTTCTATTCCATAGCTAACTTTCATTGATTTGAGATATAAAACATTTAACACCACCACCTTTGAGCTAATAAACATTGCCTTCTATCCTTGTTCCTACAACAACCAAAGTCTTAGATCTTCCTTTTTTGATCTCACAACCATCATCCTGAAACATAAGATTATATCCTCTACTACACATTTGTCCTACACTTAGAAGATTACGCCAAAGACCCTTGACATAAAGAACATCTATTTTATGCTTGCCATCAAAACTAATTGAACATTTTCCACAAATCTTAGCAAATGTGTCATCAACAAACTTAACAAGACCACCATCATACTTTTAAAGTTTAAAAAACTTACTCTTATCACTTGCATATGATTTGAGCATCCAATATCAATTATCCAGTATTTTATTTCTTCTCTTGCATGAAAGTTGTTACTATGTAGTTCCTTAAACCTTGTGACCTATTTTTGGAGCACTTTTATTCACACATCTTTCAGAATTAGTAGAATTAGTTCCAATATTTAGACCCATGAACAAGAATTCATCATTATCTTCATTAGGATAGTTAGATTCTTCATCATTAGATACACCATTGTCTTTTTTCACATAATAACTCTTCTTAATAGATTTACCTTTATGATCCTTAGGTTTGTCATTTGCAACTTTGATTGGAAATTTAGAAGCGTAATGACCTATATTTCCACAATTGAAACATTTAAAGGGTAACTTCCCTCTATATTTTCCAGTTCCCTTTTTCAATCTCCTTAAAAAATTCTCTTCCACCTTATCAAGATCATCCATATATGATTAATTATCCATCTCTACCTTACAGACATTAAAATTAGTTTATCCAAATTATGAACTTTCTTAATAGTAGAAACTTTAGAACTATGGGTGTGTGCACCAATTTGTGACACAAAAAAGGTGCCAAATTATAAAAAAACACGTAACAAGCCATATTGCGCTCACCAAATTTGGAGAGTGCCAAACTTGGCGCTCTCAAAATGGCTTGACCATTTGGAAAGTGCAAATTTTAGTGCTCGCCAAATGGATTGAACATCTAGTGAGCACCAAATTTGGAACTCTCCAAATGGCTTGACCATTTGGTGAGCACCAAAAATTTGTGCTCGCCAAATGACTTGGCCATTTGGAGAGAGCCAAACTTCATGCTTGCCAAATGGCTTGACCATTTGGAGAGCACCAAAAAAATTTCTCACCAAATGTTTTGACCATTTGGAGACTACAAAATCTTGCGCTCACCAAATGGCTTGACCATTTGGAGAGCACCAAATTCGACGCTCCCCAAATGAGTTTCATTTGAAAAAACTAACTTTTCTTTCTCTTTGTGTCTCTCTCCACCACTTTGATAACAATTAGAGTTTATGGTTTATGATAAATGATGGATAGTCAAGGTTTTACCTTTCAATCCCTCTCTGAATCATTCTCTCTTAACTAATACATACCCATTCTCTCTCCTACACTCTCTACCTTGTCTTCTATCCTTAGGGTTTAAGGTATAGGGTTGAGGGTTTAATGTATGGGATAAAGGGTTGATATTTTAATGTATATGATGACTTCCCCCTCTCTCTATCCCTTCTCCCACCCTCTCTCTCAAGTCTCTCCCTCACTCTATCCCTCTCTTGGATCTCTTGGATCTCTTGCACCCCCTCTCCCTCTCTCTGGTCTCTCCCTCCCACCTTAACTAGATAGATCTCTCTCCCTATCAAGTTTCTCTCTCTCCCTCTCAAGTATCTCTCTATCTTAGCTCTCTCCCCCCACCCTAACTAGATAACTCTCTCTCTCCCTCTCTCTCAAGTCTCTCCCTCAAAATATCCCTCCCACCCCCTCTCCCTATCTTAGGTCTCCCCCCCACCTTGACTAGATAGCTCTCTCTCTCCCTCTTAAGTATCTCTCTCTCTCAGGTCTCACTCCCTCCCACCCTACCTAGACAACTCTCTCTCACTCCAAACCCCTCTCTCTCACTGGACAACTCCCTCTCTCAGGTCTTTATCTTTCTCTCTCCCTCTCATCTCTCTCTCTCTCAGGTATCTCCCACTTAGCATTGAGATTTTAATGTATAGGGTAGAGGGTAGATGGTTGAGGGTTGAGGTATTACAATTTAAGGGTTGTGGTGTTATGATTTAAGGGTTGAGGGTTGAGGGATTAAGGTTTAAGGGATAGTGTTGAGGGATTAGGGTTGAGGGTTTAATGTATAGGGTTGAGGGATTAGGTTTGAGGGTTTAATATATATAGGGTAGAGGGTTAAGGAATTAGATTTTAAGGGTTGAGGGTTGAGGAATTAGGGTTTAAGGTATAGGGTAGAGGGATTATGGTTGAGGGTTTAATACCTTAACCCTCAACACTTAAACCCTAACCCCTCAACCCTCAACCTTTAAACCCTCAACCCTTAAACCCTAATCCCTCAACCCTCAACCCTTCAACCCTCATCCCTCGACCCTCAACCCTTAAACCCTCAAACCTTAAACGCTCAACCCTCAACCCTTCAACCCTTCAACCCTTCAACCCTCAACCCTTAAAACCTCGACCCTTAGTCCCTCAACCCTCAACCCTTAAAAACTCAACCCTCTACCCTTAAACCCCCAACCCTCAAACTTCAACCCTCAATCCTCAACCCTAATCCCTAAACCCTCAACCCTCAAACCTCAACCCTCAAAGCCTCATCCCTCAACACTCAATCCTAATCCCTTAAAACCTCAACCCTTAAACCCTCAACCCTCTACCCTATACATTAAACCCTCAATCATAATCCCTCAAGCCTCAACCCTATACCTTAAAACCTGAAGAATCAAACCTTAAACCCTAATCCCTCAAGCCTCAACCCTTAAAACCTAAAATCTTAAACCATCAACCTCAAACCTTAACCGTAATCCCTCAAGCCTATACCTTAAACCCTAATCCCTCAACCCTCAACCCTTAAACCCTCAACTCTCAACTCTCAAACCCTCAACACTCAATCCTCATCCTTAAACCCTAAACCCTTAAACCATGAACCTTTAACCCTCAACCTTGAAATTGAATCCCTCAACCCTATACCTTAAACCATAATCCTTCAACCCTTAACCCTTAAACCCTAATCCTGTAACCCTCAACCCTTAAAACCTTAACCCCTAAACCCTCAATCCTTAAACCCTATTACCTCAACCCTTAAACCCTCAACGCTAATCCCTCAACACTATACCTCAAACCCCAATCCCTAAAAACTTTCAACCCTTAAACCCTCAAGCCTTAAAACCTAATCCCTCAACCCTATAAACCTCAACCCTCAACCCTCATCCCTCCACCATATACATTAAAATCTCAACCCTATACCTTAAACCCTAATCCCTAAACCCTCAACCCTTAAACCCTAAGGAGGGAAGGAAAGGTAGAGAGGGTGGGAGAGGTAAAGAGGGAAGGAGGGAGAGTCATGGAGATAGGGAGATAGAGGGTGGAAGGAAGAGCTAGTGATCAAGAGAAAGGAGATAAATGGGAAAGAATAAATAATAGAGGGAGAGACAAGAAGAGAGAGGTAAGGATGTAAGGATATAAATGGGGTTAAGGACATAAGGCAACATAGAGATGGAGATAGGGAGAGACCTAGAGAGTGGAGAGAGGGAAGAGAGGGAGAGTGCAAGGGAAGTATCAATAGATGAGTAATAAGAAATGGAGGGATATGTACACATGGAGGGAGCAAGAGACATATGGAGGAGGAGATAAAGAGGTGATGACCTAGAAAGGGAAGGGAGAGGGGAGATGAGAGAAAGAAGAATGAGATGAGAGATAGAAGGGGTGAGAGGTGGGTAATGAGACAAGGTTGGAGAGACTTGGAGATGGGGAGTGAGAGAGAAGAAATAGGTGAGAGATAGAGGGGGAGAGAGGTGGGTTATGAGACAAGGAGGGAGAGACATGGATATGTGGAGTGCGAGAGGTTGGGAGGGAGATGTAGCAATCGAGAGAAAAGAGAGAAATGGGTGAGAAACAATAACAAAAGGAGATATAAGAAGAGAGAGGTAGTGAGGAAAGGATGGAGATGGGGTTAATGAGGTAAGGAAAGGTATAAAGTGTGTGAGAGACCTAGAGAGAGTTGAGAGAGAATAGGGTAAGTATTGGTTAAGAGGGAAGGAGACAAAGAGGGACTGAAAGGTAAAACCTCGACTATCCATCATTGATCATAAACAGTAAACTTCAAGCCTTATCAAAGTAGGGTAGTGAGAGAAAAATAGAAAGCAACAAAGTTGGTGTTTTTTTCAATACATCACCATTTGGTGAGCACCAAATTTTTCACTCACCAAATGTTGCATTGCATTCAGCGAGCACCAAATTTGGTGCTCGCCAAATTAGCTGCATTGGGAAATACCAAGCCTAAGGTTTGGATTTTTCCTTGGGCATCCAATCTAAAGGTTTGGATGACCATTTCATGCCAAGGACATGATTTTATTAAAGGGTAACAAAATTTCACATATTTTTGGCTATGATAATTGTTAGGTTTACACGTCTTTCAATGCATGTTTATAAAAAACTATGATGATGTTGGGCTCTCTCGTAGCTATCTAAATATATAATTTTTTTAATGTTTTGATTATGTTAAGGTTTTTATCCATAACTTCTCTTGTTAGTGCCTTCATTTTTCATCAAAAAATAACATGTGACAGTTTTGGAATAAATTTTTACTCATTCATCAAATTTTGAAACAAATTAAATTTTTATAAACTAGACTCCATTCTACACATAATGAAAAATAAATAAATTGATTTTTGATTAGTTTTCAAAAAAATTACATGGGAGAACAATCAAATTTTATCTTTTCAAGATGTGTCCACTTGGAAAATTCATAAAATATTTATATATTCATTAAAAAATTAGCTGAAATAATTGGGATAAACTACATGGTGTTATCTAATTTCTCACCATTCAAATTTTTCTAATTTTTTTAAAAAATTAATGAAAAAGGGAGGCCACAACACATGCTATGCATTTTTTTTTATAATAACAGGGACACTTTTGGTGGCCCCCTTTTTGGAACCCTTAATCTTCATTATTTAAAAAAAAAAAATAGTTGCTTAGAAAGTAGACTCGGAGCACTTCAACTCTTGTTCTTGTTACATCTTCAAACTTTGAGCATAACTATCTTCATTTTCTTGTGAGCATCAAACTTTGCTGATTTAAAGAAAAAAGTGGCATCTTAAGAGCCATTTTCGTGTCATAAATTGGTGCACACACACCTATAAGTTTTAGGAAGAGTTCTTAGTACATTTTTCATAACTTCACTTTCTTCTAGCTTGCCCCCAAGACCATTGATGGCATTGACAACTTCATCCACTCTAATCATGTTGTCTGTAATATCATCATCTATAAACATCCTTAGGGTTTCAAATTTGGCTTTGTAGTTCTACATCTTTTCTTGCTTTGATTTATCATCTCCTTCATAAATTCTCTCCAACTTTGTCTAGACATATTTAGCAGATTTTAGAATTATTACCTTTCCAAGTTAAAAATTAGAGAGACTACTTAAAATATCATTCCTTGCTTTACCATTGCTCTCATAATATTCGATCTCATCATCACTTGTCAGCCCATTAGTAGGCGTGGTATATCCTTTATCAACTGATTTATAGACACCAAATCTAAGAGATACCAAAAAGGATTCCATCTTGTCTTTCCAATAAGTATAATTCGTTCCATCGAACATAGGAGATTTGACACCCTTCCTATGCGTCATCCAGATATACCTCAAACGGTTAAGATTTCTCCAAGGAACCGCAACTCTAATGCCAACTATTAGATGCATAGGACAAATAAGAGGGGGGGTGAATCAATTGTGTACTTAAAAAATTCAATCCTTCAATATCATTCAAACCCTTATCAATCTTTAAACCCTTATCATGCATTAGCAGAATGTAAACATATGAAACAATAATACAAACACAACCAAACACATGAGAACACTAAATTTACATGGAAAAACCAAGAAAGGAAAAAAAAAAGTGAGGATTAGCTCACATATATGAATTGAAACACCCAATACAAGTAGGCTCACTACCAAGGGCTCACTGCCCAGAAAAAGAAGAAAGGCTCATTGCTAGAAGAACTCACTGTCTAGAAGAAAGAAGAATAGAAGAAGACTATTACAAAGAGATTCACTATCTCAAGGAAAAAGGAGAAATCCACCATTGCAACTTTATTCCATATGTAAACTTTGGCTCATTGCCTCTAGCAACTTCAAGCACACTAAAAATATAGACCCTTCTGCTCACTGCATCAGATTCATAAGCATTAAGGTCACACTTAGATCACAACACTTGATCAAATTCACATATTTTGCACTTGCCACATAGATCCACACTCATCTTCAACAATTAACCTTGCTTTTATACCATCCACGACATAGACAATCTTAATTAGGTCAGCCTTAATGAAACGACATATGCACCTCTAATGTGGAACACCAAACAATTCCATAGTGGAAATAAGTGAATGTAGACTATGCTAAGGGTTAACTAGGAATAAAATATACACTGACACACATCACCACACTTCCACAAATAGATAACACCTTCTACAATTAGCGCTAGCACCTAGATTGGCCAAACCTGCACTGACACTAACAAGCAACCACATCCAAACTTCTCCAAGACATGCAGACCACACAGAAACACTTTGTGTAGTATTGATACAACATCTCAAAACATTCCAGCACCATTAGAATATTCTACAACATTTACACAACCTCTTGAGACAAAGAATATTTTCATTTTGTGTAACCAAACACACTGGCAAAGACATACAACTTACTGACCAACCTTGCGAAACACCTTAACACCTAAAACCTTAAGGGAAGGAAGTTACAAAAAATATAAGAACATTCCCAAATCCACAAGACAAGAAATCTCAATGCAGATTGAAGTCACCCAAAATAATATTTAATTAAATACTTGTTATTTATTTAATTTAACCTATGTCAATTATCTTAATATTTAATTAAATAAATATTTGTTATTTATTTCATTAATCTCCCCATCATCCTTTATCCACCACCTTTAATTAAATAAATGTACATTTATTTAATTAAATTTAACCTTTTCCTACATTCCTCTAAAATTCCCTAACCTTTCTTAAGTTAATTAATCCTTGATTAATTAACTTTATTCCTTTTCTAATCATTATTATCCCATTCTCCAACTTTTAATTCCACGTAAGTTAATAAAACCTTGTTTTATTAACTCAACCCATCTTCATTAATCAATTAAGCCTTGATTAATTGATCTAAACCTCATCCCTAATTATCATTATCATTATTTCCTAATTTTAAATTCCTACCTCTCACCCACCCCCCTAAACTCTTACACAAGCTACCCTATGAGCCACCCTATCTCTTACACAAATTTAATGCCCCTCTTCCCAATGTGTGCTCACACATATGTGATCACACCTCCCCATTTCACCCCTATCCATCTTGTGACACTTGTCACAAGGCTAAACAATATTCATTCCTTGATCCAAACTACATTCTTCTTTCAATCTCAACCCTTATTAGCTAATCAATCTTATTTGTTGATTCCTCTCACCAAAATTCTATATAATGAGGCCTTGGGTCTTATTATTTCAACACAAATTCATATCATCCTTATTCTATCAAACAAACCCTTCAATACATCACTATCCTACCATCATCATGCTAAGATCTTGAGAAACCACATCCATCCCAATCTTTGGAGAAAATCTACAAGAAATGGATGCTTCTTGTGAGCTCAATCCATGAAGAGGAGAAGAATATGAAGGTATGATCTTATTTATGTTTATTCCTTATCCATTTCATCTATTCCACTTCATATCCATCTTTACCATCTTCATTTTGGAACACTCGATGGCTTCCCACCCCTTTCTCTAATATTTCATCAAGTTTTTGTGAGTTTTGAGGTTGCAGGATTCATTTTTTGGAAATTACTATAGAACTATGCCTCTATCACATAGAAAGGCACCTAAGTGCAATTATATTGTGCCTAAGTGAAAATTTGTGTCACCTATGTTCAAACTTGTGGCGCCTAAGTTCAAAACTAAGGTGCCTACATTCAAAACTGTTGCGCTTTTGTGTTTCGACACTTCTTTCATCATTTTCACATACATGTAGGGTTAGTTTGGCTTATAACATCTTGTTTTGTAGGTATTCATTATCCTAACACTTTTTTTTGTAGGTTCATCCATTATTTGTATGTTTAAACTAGGTTTTTTAAGAGCTTTGTGGGATTGGGTTTCATACGAGCTTTCTAGGCTGCCTAGGATTTCCTTCATTTTAGGCTCATTTCCATTGCATTAGGGGGCATATTTTAGTTAGATATTCATGTGTTTAGGTCCTCCACATGTTCTATCCATTCCCCCATCTGGGTTAGTGCAAAACTTAATTTTTTGACTTTTGGGGGTCATTTTCTAGCACATTTTGCAAAGTGGTGCCTCTATTCAAAACTGTTGCACCTATGTTCAAAAATATTGTGCCTCTATTCTAGAGGACATATTTTGGGGTTTATCAAGTCTTTTTAGCATCAAGTCCTCATTATTGGGCCCCTACCTACATTTTCCAACTATTTTTTGAACTGGGTCTATTAGCAACATAAGGGAAGACAACTTAGAGGGGGGGTGAATCAGTTGTCATATAATTTAAAACTTATTAAACTTATTAACCCTTATTATCAGATCTGATTAATAACCATGAAAGCATAAATCAACAACACATCAGAAACACACATAACACTAGGATTTTTATGTGGAAACCCTGTTAGGGGAAAAACCACGGTGGAGGTTAATCCACAAGTTTGTACTTTGTTAGAAGTATAAGAAGAATAAATGAGGAATGCACTTGCATTCAGGCACACTTCCTAGAGCTTACTACTCAAATATAGAGGAACACTCACTATCTTACATAAACATTTAGATTAAATCCATCTGAAGAATTTGAAATGAGAAAGTAGCATCTCCTAATGCCTGATTACAGTTCTGATTAAGCACATAAACACTTCTTCACTCTTCTCCACTCTTCTTCACACTCTGCTCTACCTTCAAATGATCTAAAATTTATTCACACATAGCACTCACACACTTTGCATCATACATGTCTCAAATGAGATAAATAATCACATATATATATCCACAACAAGTATTTACATCGCTTCATGTTGGCCTCAACAAAATAATAAGATGAATACAAACTTCAAGCATTATTCCTCAAAGATCCACAACACACTTCAATCACCCTGTCATCCATGAACATGAAAAACATGAACACACAAGAGAAAATCTTGAATCACAAGCACTACTATCAATGCAGACATGCAACACAGATAGATCATGATCTAGAAACATCAATAAGAACCACAGGAGCATACACAACAACTCAGATTACCAAAATCACATTCTCTTCTTTCAGGAACACCAGCTACAGTAACAGAATAACTATAGGACATAGAAACTCAAAAATTTCTCAAATCTTCATGCACACCTCTAAAAATTTTGGAGAATAAACTATATAGGCTTGACAACAAACCCTTTAATCCACAAATTCTGATCATCAACATACTAAAATTTGCATTGTACTAAAATTCACAACTTCACAGACAACAATAAGCTTTATTACAATTTTCTCAATATCCTCAACATATACAGTCTTAAATTCATTAATGCTAATAGTGTTGACATCAATGACAACCACAACATCCAACAATATCCCCCTTTGGCATTGATGGCAACACATAATGTGAAAAATACCATCAACACAACTAACTCCAACACTTACTCCCCCTTAGGTTTTGACTCTTCTCTCATGACTTCTTCTCCTCTTCTCTTCTCCCCTTTTCATAATTTTTCACATTACTCCTCTCCCCCTTTGAAATCAATAAAAAAGGTAAACAAAATATCTAAACTAGATATCTGAATCATCTGACTACTCCCCCTAAGCAGTAGCCACCATAACATCAATCTGAAACAAGATATGACTGTGAATGCAGAGACTGATGCAAAACAATGCATCTTAGTACTGATTAGGAGGGAAAATCACCCCTAACTTCCCTCTGAGATACTCAAAAGTATCCTTAGGAAATGACTTAGTGAAGATGTCTCCAATTTGTTCCTTAGTAGGCACATACTAACCTCATTATCACTAACCTTGTCTCTCAAAAAGTGATATTTGATAGATATATGCTTGGTCTTTGAATGCAACACCGGATTCTTAGAAATGTTAATTTCACTTGAATTATCACATAATATAGCAATAGGTTCATCATACATAACTCTGATATCTTTCAACATCTACTTCATCCATACTACTTGAGTACAATTGTTAGCAGCAACAATGTATTCTCCCTCTATAGGAGATAAAGAAATGATATTCTGCTTTTTACTTAACCATGAAATCAACTTCTTTCCCAAGAAAAATGCACCACCACTAGTAATTTTCCTATCATTAACATCTCCTACCCAATCAGCATCAGTAAAGGCACTCAAAGTAAGATCATCATCTTTAGGATACCATAGGCCAAAATCACCTGTTCCCTTCAAGTATCTGAAAATTCTCTTCACAACAGTTACATGAGATTCCTTAGGATCAACTTGAAATCTTACAACAATGCATACAGAATTCATGATAGCAGGTCTAGTTTGAGTCAAATAAAGTAATCCACCAATCATTGATTTGTATCTAGTATGATTTACCTTCAAAGAATCATCATCTGTTGTCAACTTACATTCGGTCACCATAGGTGTACCAACTGGCTTTGAATCTTCCATACCAAACTTCTTTAGCAGTTCTCTCACATACTTCGATTGAGATATAAAAATCCCTTTATCTAACTGAGTAATTTGTAATCCCAAAAATAATTTCATCTCACCAATCATTGACATCTCAAAATCATTATGCATCTCACTAGAAAAATTCATACACAAACAATCATCTCCTCTAAAAATGATATCATCAACAAATACTTCCACAATCAAATCTTTATCATCATCAATTTTGAAATATAAATTACTATCAATAGTACCTTTTTTAAATCCAAGCTTTAGAAAATACTTGTCCAATATGGCATACCAAGCTCTAGGGGCTTGCTTGAGTCCATACAATGCTTTCTTCAATCAAAAAACTATGTCTCCCTAATCAATCAATTGAAATCCATCAGGTTTCTCAACATATACTTCCTCATTCAGCCCACCATTTAGAAATTTTGACTTGACATCCATCTGATAAATCTTGTAGTTTTTGTAAGTAGCATAAGCAAGAAACAATCTCATAGCTTCAATTCTAGCAATAGGAGCAAAATTTTCTTCAAAGTCAATTCCTTCCATTTGTGAATATCCTTTGCACACCAATCTTGCTTTGTTTCTGATAACTTCACCTTGTTCATTCAGCTTGTTTCTAAAGACCCGTTTCGTTCCAATTATATTTTTGTCTTTAGGTCTAGGAACAAGAGTTAATGTGTCATTCTTCTTAATTTGTTGTAATTATTCTTTCATTGCTTCAATCCAATGTTCATCTTTTCATGCTTCATTAACATTACTTGGCTCAATCTTTGATATCAAATAGTACTCTTTAGCAATTCTTCTCCTAGTCTGGATACCTTTGTTCTTATCACCTATAATTTGTTTTTCTGAATGATTTAATCTCACATACCTTGGAGTCTTAGAATGTTCTTGAACTTTTGGCTCTTGTGATCTCTCTCTTCTACACTTTCACTTGTTTCTCCTTTCTCTTGATCTTCTTGATTCACTGGATTTATCTGAACTTGATTTGAAGTCTAACCTTTGTTTGTACGGTCATTCTAATCATCAGAATCATATCCATAGGTTCTGGATGGTCTAGCAATGTCTTCATCAACCTTAAAATTTTCACCTTCAACCATTTTCTTCAATCTCTTATTGTAGCACCAGTAGGCCTTACTCTTAGTAGAATAACCAAGAAAGATTCCTTCATCACTCCTAGAATCAAAATTTCCTATGTCTTCATCTCTTCTGATATAGCATTTGCTCCCAAATATTTTGAAATATCTAACAATAGGCTTATGACCAAACCATAGCTCAAAAGTATTCTTACCAATATCACCTTTGATTTGTACCTAGTTGAGGATGTAAATAGTAGTACTCACAATTTCTCTCCAATAGATATGAGGGACATTTCCTTCTAGCATCATAGTTCTAGCAACATCTATAATTGTCCTATTTTCCCTTTCCACAAATCCATTTTGTTGAGGGGTTTGTGGTGCAGATAATTGTCTCTTTATCTCATGCACTTCACAAAAGAACTAAACTCACCGGAAGTAAATTCACCACCTCTATCTGATCTCAGACATTTAATCTTCAGACCTGTCTCTATCTCAACCTTAGCTTTGAAAATCTTGAATTTCTCTAGAGCTTTAGATTTTTTTTTTAAGAAGGCAACCCACATCAATCTGGAATGATCATCAATTGGCAACATGAAATACCTGTCTCCTTGTAGACTTCTAATTCTAGCAGGACCACACAGATCAGTATGCACAAGCTCCAATAATCCCTTTGAGCAATGTTGTTTGCTTTTGAATGAAACTCTAGTTTTCTTTCCTAACTAACATTCCTTGCATATGGCATTAGTAGGCTTTACCAACTTAGGAAGATCTCTCATCGCTTGAGTAGAACTTATCTTGATAATATTGTCAAATTTTACATGACACATTCTTCTATGCCACAACCAAATTTCATCAACTTGAGCAATCAAACAACTTTTACTAGTAGCATTCAGGTGAAAAATGTTACCTTTTATTTTTGTACCTAAAGCAATCACATTTTTAGAATTTCCCAATATTTTGCACTTTCCATCCTTGAATTGAAGATTGTATCCCTTATCAACCATCTCTCCAACACTTAAAATATTATGCTTCAAACCTTCAACATATAGAGCATCATCAGTATTATGCTTACCATCAAAAGAAATACATCCTCTTCCATGGATTATACCACCATTGTTATCACCAAATCTTACAAAACCACCATCATATTTTTCTAGGCTTACAAATTTGCTTTTATCACCTATCATGAGATATGAACATCCACTATCCATTACCCATTCATCCTTCTCTTCAAATTGAGCAGCTAGGGCTTTCTCCACATTTGTACAACTAGCATATTCAGTAGACACAGGATTACTTTCCTTGATAGCAATAAACATAAACTCATCTGCACTTGCATTCCCTTTATCAGATTCATCATCTATCACTCCTTCATCAACAACATAATAACACTTCTTTTTAAATTTAGGCTTGTAAGGTCTTGACATAGGAACTCTTTTTGGACACCTTGATGCAAAATGACCTATCTTATTGCAAGAAAAATATTTAATAGGAAATTTCCCTTTATACTTTCCTTCTCCTCTAGCTTCCCTTTTGACAATAAGTGCTTCAAGCTCATTCATTTATCTTTCTTATTCTTCAATATGTCTCAATTCTTCCTCATACCTGGATACCTTTCTAGAAGAATTTTCACCCGGATCATGTCTCTTCTTATCTCTTCCAGAGGTAGTAGCTTTAAATGTAGATTCTATCATAGGAAGGGCATCATTGAATTCACTTAACTCAAAAGTAGTAAATTTATCAATCGACATATCTCTAGTCACATTTGTCACAATCTTGAGCTCATCAATAGATGTAGCTTTTACTTTGTATGCATCAAGAAAGGATCTAAGCACTTTAGCAACAATCTCTGATTCATCCAATTGTCCATCAACACATCTGATACCACACACAATTTCATTCACTCTTTGCATGAAAGTAGTAATATTGTCATCATTACTCATTTTCAACAATTCATATTTCCCTTTCAGACTTTGTAGCTTAGAAATCTTCACAAAAGAATCACCTTCATACAAGGTTTCCAATTTTTTCCAAATCTCATAAGCAGTCTTCAGTTCCATAACATTCATCATCTTAGAATTAGTCAAAGCACTCGACAATGCTTCCTTAGCCCTAATATTGTATTCAACATCCCTAATTTCAGCAATAGTAGTAGGACCGTTTGGAGGGATAACATACCTATTACATGTAATGTTCTAGTAGGATTCACCAATGCATCTCAGATGACACTCTATTCGAGTTTTCCACAGAGAATAGTTTGTTCCATCAAATCTCAGACTATTCTTCTTATATGTCACCATCCTAGATCACCTCAGGGTATTAAATTTCTTCTAAGGAACCCGCTCTGATACCAATTGTTAGCAACACAAGGAAAGACAACTAAGATGGGGGGGAATCAGTTGTCACATAATTTCAAACTTATGAAACTTATTAACCCTCATTCTCATATCTAATTAATAACCATGAAAGCATAAATCAACAACACATCATAAACGTACATAACACCAAGATTTTTGCGTGGAAACCCTATTAGGGGAAAAACCACGATGGAGGTTAATCCAAAAGTTTATACTCTATTAGAAGTATAAGAAGAATAAATGAGGAATGCACTTGCATTCAGGCACACTGCCTAGAGCTTACTGCTCAAATATAGAGGAAGACTCACTATCTTATAGAAACATTCAGATTAAATCCATCTAAAGAATTTGAACTGAGAAAGTAGCATCTACTAATGCCTAATTATAGTTTCGATTAAGCACATAAATATTTCTTCAATCTTCTTCACTCTTCTTCACACTTTTCTCTACCTTCGAATGATCTAAATTTTATTCACGCATAGCACTCACACACTTCACATCATACATGTCTCAAATGAGATAAAAAATCACATATATATATCCACAACAAGTAATTACATCGCTTCATGTCAGCTTCAATAAAATCATAAGATGAATACAAACTTCAAGTAGTATTCCTTGAAGATCCGCAACATGCTTCAATCACGCTGTCGGCCATGAACATGAAAAACATGAACACGCAAGAGATAATATTCAATCACAAGCACTAAAATCAATGCAAACATGGAAAATAGATAGAGAACGATCTAGAAACATCAGTAAGCACCACATGAGCATATGCAACAGCTCAGATTACTAGAATCACATTCTCTTAATTCAAGAACACTAGCTACAGTAACGGAATAACTGTAGGAACACAAAAACTCATAAATTGCTCAAATCTTCATGCACACCTCTGAAAATTTTGGAGAATAATATAGATAGGCTCAACAACAAACCTTTTAATCTGTAACTTCTGATCATCAACATACTAAACTTTCCATCGTATTGAACTTCACTACTTCACAGACAACCTGCAACTTATTTTATTATAATTTTCTTAATATTCTCAACATATATAGTCTAAAATTCATTAATGCTAATAGTTTTGACATCAATTACAACCAAATATCAGAAACACAACCACAACATCCAATAGGGTCACTCATAAATATTCATTTCCCACCCCCGAAAGCCCTCTTTTCAGCCTCGTCTGCAAAACTGCACCTCTGTTCATATAATAATGCCTTTGTTTTAATAGAGGTGTAAATATATCTACAAAACTAAACCTATCTTTCAAGCTACAATTTTAAGCATTCTTTCATCTATTTTTTGCATCTAATCTCTACTTTTGTATACTAATGCATGTTGCAAGGTTTTAATGCTTTTTTAAGGAAAAAATAATCAAAACCTATCATTTTTCTTATCCAAAAAAATTCTTCAGGGGCTTCGCCCTTGAACCCCCTTCATTGGGGGATTGCGTATGTCCCCCCACACCCCCTATCATTGGGTTAAGTGTACCAACCCCCTCATTGTAAAAGGGGTCCCAAATTTTATTTTTATTTTCATGCTAACATTCATTTCATGTGATCATTTTATCATCTAACCCCTTTATGATGAAGCTTGAAATTGATTGTCAAAGGAAAAACCATCAAACTACTAACATAACTAGTTCAAAAGGTGTTGAAAAGCTGATTCAGAGCTCTTCGCTATGGTGCAAGTGGATTTTCTTAATTTTTCTCTAGAAACCAAGTGCACTCAAGTCAAAATCAACCTTTGTTTTCAAACTTCAAATGCTCATAACTTTGTCATATGAATTTTTTTTTCAAAAAAATATATTTTTGCAATTATTTTTTTCTTTAAACATCTTTGTTTGCCTTATTTTCCTCACATTAAAAAATTGAGCTTAAAATTAACATTCACATTTGGATTTGGGTTTAAAATTAACAAGTGTCTTTTAATCCCCAAGATTCACTTGCTATACTCTCCTCTCGCACCTTAGTGTGATCTTGAGGATAGAAAATAAGTGCTCTTTTTTTATTTTTTAGGGGGCCTGCCTAGGGAGTTCATCACCCTAGGGGATGACCCCAACTCCCATGTTTTGGTGGAGTATAAAGAGCAGGAGGAAAATCTAAAGACACCTCTCTTGGAAGTGGAATCTTGTCAATCTAGGCTAAGCCTCCAAGAACTTTATACCTTGGAGAATTGAAGGTGGAGAGTGGGTTACCATATCCTATCAACTATTTGAAATTATTCTCTTTCATCTACAAATTAGGCCTCACCTACCCTTGTGGCATATCGATGATACCCCTAGTTGAGCTTGTAAAGCCTAGTTGAGACTTTTGGCCATATCCCACTTGAGTTAGGCTTGTTAATGTGTCTTATGTGCTTGAGTGTTTAGATCACCTTCCCCACTTGAAACCAAATGAGGAACCTTATCCAAATTGATCCATAGTATTTTGTCTTCTTGCATTATTTTCTTTTGCATTTGCATTCTTAATCATAAAAATACAAAAAAAATAAAAAACACAAAAAACCAAAAAAATCAAAAAAATCAAAAACCCAAAAACATTAGAAACATTTCAAAAACAAAATAAAATTAGGTATCCTCCAAGTCAATCTATCCACATAATCTCCAAGTCAAAATTCCCATCCACATTCTTCATCCTAATCATCCTATCCTACTCATCCAAGTCAAACCAACATCCCATCCTAGTCATCATAACCATCCCTCATCTCATCCTAATCATCTTAATCACCTCATCCTAACAACTTCTTCCTATCTTAATAATCCTCCCACATATTAATCATCCCCATACTAATCACTCTAATCATCCCTTCTAAAATTAATCATTCCTCATCTCATCACAATCATCCCTTCCTAATAATCATTTTCATCCTAATCATCTCTCTTCATCCTAATTATTTCATCCTAATAGTCCTTCATTCTACTCATCTCTTCTAATCATAATCATTTGTTTCCATTCTAATAATCCTTGTTAATCATTATAATTATCCCACTCATATCATCTTAATCATCCCATCCTAATCATCCCTCTTCTTCCTAATCATCTTCAATCACCTTATCCTAATCACCCATAATCATAATCATCACCCTAACCTTTCTAATCCATCTTGTCCTAATCATACCCAATCATCTAATCCACATCATGACAACTATCTCAATCATCTCATCAATTCTCAATCCATCATTTAGGATCCTAATCTTAATTAAGTTGCCTAATCCAATTAAGGTCCTAATCATTATCCTAACCATCCTCCATAATCCACATCAAAATCCTTTTTACTTAATCCACTCTCATCCTTAATCTCCATCATCATCCTTAATCCCCATCCTTCATCATCATCTTAATCTAATCACATTATCAACCTAATCCCAATCTAATCCATATATCCTCATCCAAATTCAATCAATCATTATCCATTTATCTTCTCAATCAAACATCCAAATCCCATCCTTAATCAAAAAACATCATTTAAAAATAAATTTTGTGTTAAGGAATTAATCTCCTTCATATCCCATATCCTTTTATTCATTTAAGGATCCTATCCTTAATCCACTATCATCCATTTTAAATCTAATCTCACAATAAAAAATAAAGACCTTAATTTGATTTCATCTTTAATCCAAAATTTCTTAAGAACATTAGCCTATCTTAAGTATAGTTATCAAATCAAATTAATTCCTACTTAAGAACTTTGCCTATCTTAAGTAGAAATCAAATCAACTCTTTCTTAAGAAAATTAGCCTACCTTAACTATAGAGAATCATCTTTAATCAAATCAAATCATTTTAAGGTCTTGAAATTTGATCCCAAGCCTAATCCCATCCTCCATATTCATCCTCCTACTTTATTATTCTAATCACCCATATTTCCCTAATCATCTCCTAAAATATATCCAATCCATACCTAATCCATCCTCATCCAAAATCAATCCTAAACTTTCCTTTTTCCAATCAATACCCAACCATTTCTAACCATCTAGCCTACCCTCCATCCAACCTAATCTATTCTAATCCACCTCCATCCATTCTAACCCAATCTAATATCATGAACCCATATCTTAACCCAACAAGCCCAAAAATAACAATCAAATCCAATCATAATCATATTTATTATGATGATGATAGCCTTGTTGACCAACCTGAATATGATCTCTATAATGATAGTGAGAATATTATGGATCACCTTGATCTATGATCATTAGAAAAAATCCTCCAAGCCTTCACCAATCACCCATCCAAAGTTCCCCTCAAATCCCACCCACATCCTTACCACCCATGTCATCCTCATGGGCCTCCATCACCCATTTTATCCTCACCCACTACTTCAATAATGATAAGGATGCCATTCTTAGATGTCTCCTTGGCATTGGTGCTTAAATTACATCCTCCTCACCTCCATACAATCCCAATCCATCCCCTCTTGCTTATCATTCCCCTTCCTTTGACAAGGGAGACCAAGACTTTATCCAAAATTCCCTTTAACCCCATACCTATCTCCCAATCCTTTTCAAGTTCCTCATCCTCATCCCAAATTTACCAATCCATGGAAGCTTCCACCTCTTATTCCACTTGTTCATCTCCCACATCCCTACAATCCACATCACCTCAATCTTACCAATCAAACTCACCCCATGTCCCTCATAATGGTTGGTTTCAAGGAATAATTTCAAAGGTTCTTAATTCCTCATGCAAAAACAAAAAAAATCACTATTCCCATGTCATGCATCCACCTTCATCACCTCCACATCAAGATAAATCCAAATCCCCTAAATCTCATCAATCCTCTACCACTCCATCCATCCAAATTGAAGTATATATGCAACCTTCCTCCCCCATCACACCATCCACAATGAGTTATTTCAATCCTCCAATCCAAATCATACTAACATAGATTCCCCTCCATTTAAAGATCAAGGAACCCCTTCTCCTCTATCATATGATCCCCTTCCATCTCACGATCCCATTTATAATCAAGAACAACATACCCCTCCCATCCCATCTAATGATGATTTTCCATCTCAAGATCCAAATACCCCTTCCACTACATTACATGATACCTCTCTAAATCAAGATCAAAGTATACCTTCCACCCCATCTAATAATCCTCTCCCCTTCCATAATCTGTAAATCCCTCCCACTTCATGTAATGATCCCCTCCATCTCATAACAAAGAACACACTATACCATCTACCCCATCCCATGATCCTACCCCAACCCAAGATCAAAACATCCCTTTATCTCCAACTCGTGATCATAATCTTCCACAAGATCCCATCACCTCCATCCAAGATACCCATGAACCCCCTACTTATCAATTTGGTTCCTCCACTTTCATCCATGCTAGTCTACTCCAAGACCCTATCATTCCTTTAATGTCGTATCCCCCTCACAATAGACTCGCATCTTGCTTCCAAAATAATAAGTATCCCATTGGAAAAAAGATTTGTCAAGCTATTCATTATCAAGGAAAAGGGTTAGGCCTTCACGAGCAAGGAATCTTAGAACCCTTTAATATCAAAGAAAATCCAAAATATCATGGCCTTGGATATAAGGCTCTAGAATTTAGTACTCCTTCCACCCATCCTAAATCTAAAATCCCTCCATCTAAACTCTAATATCCATATTCCCCATCCTCCAAATTTATATTGGTCCCTTATGTTCCAAACCCCAATCCCTCATCCCTTCCATCCATTTTGGGTACTTATGTCCCAAAAAAAATTCCTTCAACCCCTCCATCCATTTTGGGTCCCTACATTCCACCACCTAACATTCCTATTCTAAAATCTCATTATCCTCTTTATCTGCCATATCATATCCCTAATCAATATCAACATAGGCACACCCCCTTGAACCCTTTCCAAAAAAATTTTTACACTAACTCATCCATAATACATCGACATCATTCCCATCCATCCACAAATCCCATTGCTCTTGTAGGTAATTTGGATGCCAAATCTCAAATGCATAAATCTAAAAATCAGCAAAAATCAAAGGATCAACATGTCCCCTCAAAAAGACATGAAAAATCAAAGAAAAATATGATCCAAAATCCAAAATCTAAATCCCAAAGGCCACAGAGGCCCATGAAACAAAAATCAAAGTCAAAAACCATGTGGATTCCAAAAAAACTCATAGAACCAATGCATCCCAAAGAAAAATCAAAATTGTCATCCAAACTTGATAATCTAAAAGATTTATCCAACCGTAATTCTTTCACCCCATTTAATATTCCTTCATCACCTCCATCTGTTTTGGGTCCTTATATCCCAAAATCTACACCCACTCCTCCACCTAAACCTCAAAATTCAAAATCCACTTCTCTTTCACAATTCCACCACCCTTCAAGGTGTGTGCCAATGTTGATCTTGCCAACATTCCCATCCAATCATCCACATATCTTCCATCAATCCATCCACTATCCAACATCCATGTTCCATCCTTACATCACTCTTATCTAATCCTTTGCATAAATCCATATCCCTCTCCATCTTTTAATCCATATTTTCTCCCTTACCATCAATATACCAATGTCTATGAGAATAATAGCACATAATTAAGGGATACCATCTATGGAACTAGATGCTTGAGTCCTTCCTCACCATCCCCTTGCACTCTACACTTGGGGGCGAGATTCATCTATACCACATTCACATCCTCCACTATCTATCATCTTATCTAATCCATCCTCCCCTTTTCCATCCTTTGATCTCGACAAGGATAAGGATCTACATGAGCATCACATATCCCATATCCTTATGATATCCATATCACTCATTCCATATCTCCCATCCTATCCAAATCAATCCACCCTTTCCATATTTGATCTTGATGAAGAGCCTAGGGGTCACATATCCATCCATCCATATCTTATCCACTTGATCTTGATCATCCCATGTCCAATATCCTATCTCCATCACCCCATCCTACCTAATTCACCCTCTCTTTTCACCCTTTAACTTCATAAAAGATAGGGGAAAAATATCCATGCATGCTTTGGAAAATTCCATCCCCACTCTTACTTCCACTCATATCCCTTATGCACTATCATTCCATCTCATGCTACTATCCTTCCATCCATGATTACACTACCTCTAGTTTGGAGCATCTTAGTCATTTGAAACTAGTCCTTGGACCTCCATCCTCCTTAATTCACCATCCTCTTATCCCCCCATCACCTATCTTCCATATACTAAACCTATTTATCTCCTATCCAAACAATCCATTTATCCTTCCATCCTTTTCCAATCCTTGGTTCTCCCTTGTCATGGGATCCCATCCATTCCCCTATCCTAATAACCATATCCTCCATCCAATCCATTTATCCTTCCATCCCCATTTAATCATATCCAATGCACTCAATCCTAATCAATCTAATCCATCATCTTAATCCAAATCACGCACAAATCTATTGATCCACTTTAATCCAACTATCAACATAGGGATGTATCCTTCCTAGTCCATGTTTTTTTCTTATCGTTAACAACACAATCCTTTGGGTATGCATTCTTCTTATCATTAACTTTGATATCCTTATCATCATCATCATCACCAATGCATCAATCAGTTTTTGGATTGACTTGGAGCATAGTCATTATTTGATTTTGGTTTATGTGCATGCTTGCTTGATGCTTGTGTGTTTTATCATTGTTTTCATTTATCACGGTCTCTTGCTTTCTATTGACATAGGGGAATCATGGTCTTCCATATCATGGTTTTATAACACATATGTTTTCACTTGACCTTTTTTATCACATACTTGGCACATTTTCATCCTAGTTCCTTATACCTTGGTGCATAATTTCAAGAGCAATATTAAATCTAGGTTTCTCTTATTATTGTAGCATGATGATCATCCATCCTCCCTCTCCATCCATTTCTTTATTATCACTATCTTCTCTCATTTGTCCTTATGTTTTTCATCTTTTTATCCTTCGTCCTTTAGCCTTCCCATCCATTTCAAGAGAATACCTATGTTTTCCTAACCCACTTCTCCTCTTGAGGGGGCATACCACTACCTCCTCATCATTCTTCCTCATCCTGGCTAGTGACTGGGGCATCCTGTCGCTAGTCTTTATCCCTTTCCTAGCCACTATGTTTTATTCTTCTTTGAAATGATGTTACTTCTCTTAGTCACAACATCATCTCAAAGTGGGGAAAAATGTAGTCACCCAAAATAATATTTAATTAAATAAATACTTGTTATTTATTTAATTTAATCTATTTCCTTTATCCTAATATTCAATTAAATAAATATTTTTTATTTATTTAATTAATCTCCCCATCATCCTTTATGCACCACCTTTAATTATATAAATCTACATTTATTTAATTAAAGTTAACCTTTTCTTACATTCCTCTAAAATCCCCTAACCTTTTTTAAGTTAATTAATCCTTGATTAATTAACTTTATCCCTTTCCTAATCATTATTATCTCATTCTAGAACTTAAATAACTCCACCTAAGTTAATAAATCCTTGGCTTATTAACTCAATCCATATTAATTAATCAATTAATCCTTGATTAATTGATCTAAACCTCATCCCTAATTATCATTATCATTATTTTCTAATTTTAAATTCCTACATCTCACCTACCCCCACTAACCTCTTACACAATCTACCCTATGAGCCACCCTATCTCTTACACAAATTTAATGCATCTCTTCTCAATGTGTGCTCACACATGTGTGAGCATACCTCCCCATTTCACCCCTATCAATCTTGTGACACTTGTCACAAGGCTAATCAATCTTCATTCCTTGATCCAAACCACATCCTTTTTTCAATCTCAACCCCCCATTAGCCAATCAATCCTAGCCATTGATTCTTCTCAACAAAGTTCTATATAATGAGGCCTTGGATCTCATTATTTCAACAAACATTCATATCATCCTTATGATTTCAAAATATCCCTTCAATCCATCACTATCCTACCATCATCATTCTAAGATCTTGAACAACCACATCCAACCAAATCTTTGGAGAAAATCTACAAGAAATGGGTGCTTCTTGTGAGATCAATCCATGAAGAGGAGAAGACTATGAATGTATAATATTATTTGTGTTTATTCCTTATGAATTTCATCTATTTCACTTCATATCCATCTTTACCATCTTCATGGGTAAATGCAAAGCAATCTCATTTCTCCTAAACAACCTTCTTCACAGGCAAACACACTGTCAAACACATCTTCTTCCGCACAATTTAAAACCTAAAACTCTAGATATAACACCTCTAAACACTTTTGATCATCATATCAAAACTATACACACATATCTTTAACTATGAAGAAATGCAAAGCACAACACTTAACACACCTACGTCAGACTACACAATTTTATTCAAATTTTCTCAAAAGCATTTGGAAAGCAAGTGAACCAACTACACTACCAATATCAAGACAACACTACAATACCTTCTCAATACATCCACAACATCTACAACACCAAAAATCTCCCCATCTACAATATTTGCTCAATGCCACACTAGAGATTGATATCAGTGACAACACTAAAAGAAAACATAGTGCAACACAAAAATGCAACGATCTTCCTAACCATACTAGAGGTTGACATTAATGACCAACTATTGACATCAATGACAACACTATAAACATAATTGAAATGTAATATGGTTCCCAAAAAAAAAAGTCTGATGTGGTACTTATGTACAAAGATATCCACCTAAAGAGAAGAAGCCCCCCACAAAAAAGGAAGTATGCCCCCCATAATAGAGAGGGAGAGAGAGAATGGAAGGAAGTGTAAGAAAAGAAATAATAAAACTAGAAATTAAAAGGACTTGAAATCATAAAAAAAAATCCTACTTTATCAATCTCAGTTCAAACCTCAGAGCCTAATGTTGATTCAGTAGTTTAGATGAGGATGTGACAACAAAAAACCACTGATTTGATGATTGATTTGATTTTGAAAGAATGGAATTGCATAAAGTGTGAGATATGAAATTGATGAAGGAATCATCCTATTTATATACTTTTCTAAGAAAAATAAATTGGGAGATTGGTATAAGAGTGAAAAATTTAGTTAACTAAACTAACTGTGGAGTCAAATCAACTAGAAAATAAGATTTTCCATTTCAAATCCATTAGAGGATAATAATCAATTATTTAATTCAATTAATGAATAAATACGCACATCAAGCTTCCATTCAAAGAATGAATTGATTGAAGAATGACGATTGAGTTTCTAAATAGAGATGGAGTCAATTGTTGATGAAAGATTGAGATTCTAAAATGAGATGGAGTTATCTAATCAAAGAGGAAATAACTGAATTAAGAGATGTAAATGGAATTTATTTAAAAATTAATAATTAATCTGTATTTAATTAAATGGATAAATGGGAATAATTATTAATTTAAATAAATAAAATGGTAATAATGGATAATAAATGATAATTAAAGGGTAATTGTTTTATGATAATAAATGATAATTAAGAAATGAATGATGATTAAAATGGTAATTAGAGGTCAACTAAGCAGAATATTTTGTGTCTACACTAAGAAGCCCCTAAGTGGGCACATGTCATACCCCTAGCGAAGAATACAAATGAAGGAACTTGTTTTTAGTGAAGGGTTTGGTGAAGATATCCATGATATACTTTGATGTTGAAAATATTAAAGATCAATGATATGATCATGAATCAACTCCTTGGTGTATTTCAATGTGTTTGGTCCTTTCATGAAGGACTAAATTCTTTGATATATTTATTATACTTTGGTTGTTACAAAATATGATTGTGGAATTTCATAATGGAATGCCAAATTCAATGAGATTAATTTGAAGTCAAAATGGAATTGGTAGAGACATTAACATCTCCTCAATACTCAAAATCTATATATGAAAGAGTAATTACAAATTAATTATTTCTCAACCAACAAACTATACTAGAACCAAGTGAGAAGCAATACCTTGAAGTAGACTTGTGATCTTGAGAATTTCATACCCAATCTAAATTTGTGTTCCATCAAGTCAAAATCCACACCTGATACATTGCATCCCATAACCATGAGTAACTTGAATGTAGTGGAGAATCATCTTAGTTACTTTCCAAATGTAACTAATATGGTTCCTGCATGAATTGAGAGACCATACCTACAACATATAAAATATTGGGTTTCATATGAGTTAGGTGGATGAGACTCCCAATAAGATGCTAGTATAAAGTGTTATCAAACAAGGGTGAAAAACATTGAGCATCAAGTTTGAACCCTAAAAATGGACTCAATATAGGCTTACAATCAACAATGTGATATATGGAGATCATATCAAGTGCATACTTAGGTTATGCAATGAAGATTTAGAAGAATATTGTGCAATCTCATTCCCTAAGTACTACATTTTTCCCATGTGTGACATAAAAATTTGATCATAGAGGAAAATTTACACTACCCAAATGGTGGATGAGTGAATCCTTGTGATCAACAAGTCATAAACATAGACACCTAGAAAAGTGAGAGTAAAACTTGTTGTAAAATACATACATTTAGATCTTAATGGAACTTAGTGAACCCAACTAATATAAGAAAAGAGTAATATTGGCACACCAGTATTAAGAGGCCTATTTGAGGCCATAGAGAGGCTTTTAAAGATGACAAACAATTGAGGAATACCTTACAAACCCCTATGGTTGCTCCATGTATATCTAATCATGGAGGTCACTTTGAATAAAAACACTCTTCACATCCATTTGATGAAATTCCCATCTATGCGCTATGATAATAGTAAAGAAAACCTGGATGAAATTAATTTTGATGATTAGTGAAAAATTATTAGAGTAGTTTATCCCAAGAACTTGGAGAATTATTTTATAGTAAAGCAAGATTTATGCTTGTCAACCAACCCATATCCAATAATTGTTTTTTGATAGGTCCACTTGAAATGAATAAATTTCCTTCCATTAGGAAAGGGGACTAGATCCAATGTATGGTTCCTCTCCAAAGATCTAAACTAGGTTCCTAGATAGAAACATACCACTCATTGATACCAAAAGCTTCCCAAAAGGACTCTAGATTTAAATCCATAGTAATGAAGAGATGTGGAGATTTTTGAAACTATGATATTACTCTTATGGTGTTTGAAGGATCCCAAACCTATTCACATGTTGACTACAATGTATTACATGCCCAAAGAGGGTTTGAGGCTAGAGAGTGTGAAGAATCTAAAGAAGTTTCTTTTGAGTGATGAATAGGAGTGGAAGGATTTGAATTCTCATCATTGTCATCACCATATGAAGTGGAGGAAGAATGATCATCATCAAGACTAAGAGGATTAAGATCTTTTGAAGAAATATCATAATGTTGCAATGTCTCGAGAGTGATGAATGTTGGAGAAGTGGTGGGAGAAGATTTGGTAGGACTCTCCTCAAAATGAACACTCCCCTTAATGAATAACTCATGAGTGATAGGGTGAAGAATTTTATAACCCTTGACACCATCTACATACCCAAAAAATATAGAAGGATTACTATTTGTATGTACCTCCTTACACTTTTATGCTAGAATATGGGATTATGTAGGGGAGAAAACACACATAAAGGTGTTTCATTGATGATTTGTGACTAGTCAATGCTTGGAAAGGAGTTACCACCTTCACGGCTTAATAAGGAATGTGGTTCTCAATATAACATACACAATTGATGTATTCTACCTAGTATGATTGTGCTAGAGATCTAGAGTGTATCATATAATTAACAATATCTTTCAAGGATTGATTCTTTTATTTTACAACTATTTGAAAGGATTTAAATTTATTTGAAGGAGGATGCCCCTAATCGCTAAGTGGTTTTTTGAAGCATAAATCTAGTAGGAGGGGAGGAAGGATTTTAGAGTGAGGAGGTTGATAAAGAATTTGAAGTAGTAGAAGAGGCATCCACAAAATGAAAATCATCCTTGTAATAAAAATATATAAACAAGTGTCATGAATCCATATCTTTCTATTGGGTGGTCATCTTTATAGAAATAAAGTGTTGTGGGGGAAAAGGGATCTTTTGGAATTTTATAGCTAGATGACCTATAAAAAAATAATTTGCACTAGAAGGCAATCACCCCATAATGTATTTTTTGAGTATATTCCTAGTTATGAACCTTTAGAGGCATTTTAACTATTAGCTTCTTTGATAGATCAAAACCAACAAGAATTTATGCACAGGTAAATTGACAATCCATCTAGTTCTAAAATTAGGAACTAAAATATGATTCCTTAAGGAGTACTCAATTGATAAGAGATGTTTTCCACTCCAAAATTAGATTAGTATATTTGATAACTCCACCCAAATAGGAGATAGAGGGAAGGATTCTATTAAGGGATTCAAATTTAGGGTTCCATAATTTCGTTCCAAAAAGTGCCTTATCTTAGAATCAAGCACCTCCATAGAGTAGGGCATCATTATTCAAGTTAGATTCCCATAAAACTAGAAACCCACCTTTGACACATGGAAGAATAAAGCTAGTAATTTTAATTAGATATTTTTTGTGAATGATCATCTAGTCGTGTGGTGTGGCCAAATTGGGCCAAAAGTTTTAAAATTTATCTATGATGGTGACTTTTTTTAGCCTATTTAGATACTCATATATTTTTAACTAAAACAATAATAATTAGAATTTGATTTGAGAATGGCTCTTTGACTTTTGAGGGCTCACATTTTGGGGAAGCTGAAATGGAGGTAGAATTAGGCCTTTCCATGTAAAGCCTAAATACATAAGTGGAGTTTCTTTGATGGAGTAGGAATCAAAGTCACTCATGTTGGAAGCCAACACTTTTATTTTGGAGTCAATAATTCTACTAGAATAACCCACAAAAGCACAAGGGAGATTTTTTGAATATATGAAAACTTATTACAAACAAATGATGAACCATTGTGACTTAACCTTTGAATGAAAATAAAAACATATTTGAGTCTTAGAGGTGTTGTCATGTAGAAAAAAATATTAAGAGAGGTAGTGGAAGGTGTAGCCCCAATAACACAAATTCATGTAGAAGAAAAAGGACTAGAGGTAAGGGAAATAGTAAATTTTAAGTGATATCTCAAATCTATATTATTACATTAATTATATAAAAATTTAGGAATTTAATCTTATAAAATTTTATACCTTTCAATTATAATAAAACTTTTATAAAAACTAAGTTAGAAGGTAATATAGGAATCTTGGATAAATAAAGGTCATATATTGCTTAACAAAAAACAAATATTATACATATTCACAAACAAAATTATTTTTTTAATAAAAATAAACTAAAAAATTAGACGCATCTTTATAGAATGGATTAAAGTTACACAAAATTTTAAATTGAAAGGTGTAAATTCAATCCAAAGGGCTTGGAGTACATTCTATGTGTATAAACGCCATCTCATTACTTGTATAATATTTATAAGAAGAGAAATTGTACAACTTTAGTTTCTTTCTAATGGGTAATAATCTATGTAGATTACCGGCTCACCCTAATGAAAAAACCATCTTGTTTACATAAAAACATGAGAGCTATTTTTTTAGGAGGTGAAATGCAAGTGAAAATTAGAAAAACTAAGGTCATGATTTTTACCTTAAGAAGAAAATGGCTTGAGTTTGAAGGAAGCCCCTTCCAAGTGGTAACTGAATATAAATATTTGGACCTTGATTTTCAAATAAATCTCAATTGGGAGACTTGTACAAAAAAATATATAAACAAGATGGAAAGCTCAATACATGATTCAAAATATATGTAAATTAGTTGAGCTATGATATTGGAAAATATAGTAGACATTATTTGGGTTCTTGCTACATTGATGATGTTGGATAGTTGTGGAGCTTGGGGAAGCATCTCAATATCAAAATGGAGAAAAATAGAAATGTTACAAAGACATTTAATCACAATAAACTTCAAAATAAAATCCATAGTTCCATATGAGATCATTGTGGTTGATGTTGGAGCTTTTCTAGTTGAAGTGGTAGCAATGACTCTACTACTAAGATATTTGAAAAGAATAAAGAACATGAAAGGACACTATTGCCTCAAAATAGCATTGGAGGAAAATTTAAATTAAAAAAGTACACATGGATGAAGAAAAATATCAAATGGGTGAATAAATAAGAATTCACATGCAAGAGTGCCTAAATAGAAATTCAAAAATCAAAAGGTGTGTGAGAGAAAGTCAAAGCAATCATGTGGACAAAACAACTTGGACAAAAAAGAGATCATAATGTTAAGCAATTTAATCCCATGTGTTAACCACAAATAAAAGTATTATATAAGGGTGGATGTAAAATGCAAAGCTAAAATGCTATTAGTCTAGTTGAAAACTAGATCACATCATCTAAGGTGTAAAATTGAGAGGTACACAATGTTTATAGAGGAGTGCATTGATAAGGTGTGTTGTCTTTGCACTTTAATATTAGTTCAAACAAAATGACATTACCTCATAGAGTGTATGGTATACAAGGACATACGAAATACTTACCTTAATACTCTAAAATTAGAATCTTTAACAACTTTTTTTGAGGAGGAATAGATAGCTAAAACAACAAATTATTTGATTGATATCTATAACAAAAGAACCATGATCACCAAAGAAATAAAAGACAATAAAAAATAAGTCATAATTTTTTATTGGAATTTTTGTTGGTTTCAACCAGTTCAAGTCTTTTAATTTATGTAGCTTGGATAGGTGCCTCCATACCCAAGAATATTAATTAATTAATTAATTGATTCCTCTAGATACTTCTAGAAAGTGGTTAGTTAGGGTTAGTTAGAGTCTAGATAATCTTAGCCATTGATTGAGATTAAATCATGGCCATTGGTTGCTCAATGAGAAGATTATAAAATGGACATTTGGAGAACACACACTTGAGATAGATTTGAAGTGATAGAAAATAAATTTGCAATGATAGCAAGGGTGTAGTGATAGCATTGGATGCAATAGTAGTGGAATTTCAATAGGAGAAATTGAGGGAAGAATTTCCTGAGAAGAAATTTGTCGGAGCTTTGCTAGTAAGAGGCAAGCAGTTTATGTATCTCTTGATTTTCTGAAGTTTAATAAAATTCCTCATCTACTGAACTAGTTTTCCCTTTGGGATTTTTCTAGGGACAATTTGTCCAAAAATATTGTGTTTATTGTTTTTCATATTTTCTTCTTTGTTCCTGTGATTTTATTTGTGAAATTGCAGTTGTGTTATATTTAATTTTTTTTTATCAATATTTGTTGTGAATTAATTTTCAGCAGTTAAATAATCTATATAGATAGGAGATTAATAATCAATAACTGCAATAGAATTTTCACATGGTATTAAAGCTGATATGAGGGTAGAAAAGGCTCAGCTTGGGCAGAGGAAATAAAAATTGAGGGTTTAGAAAACCTAGTTTGACCTCTTCAAAATTATTATTTTTTTCTCTCATCTTTTGAGATGGCCTCAGTAGGTTTAAGAGATCAGGACATATTGTATGGAGCCTCAAATTTTGGTATCTGGAAAGCTTGTTGGAAGAGAATGGTATCAAGGAATATGTGACTAGTGTTGTAGTTGTACTTACAGATCAAACACAACTCTTAGCATATAAGAAGGAATATTCCAAGGCGAGGAGGCTAATCCTTGATGGTGTTAAGGACCATATAGTTCCACATACCGTAGAGTTAGATACAATGAAGAAGATGTGAGATACCATTTTGAATCTATACTAGAATGCTACCACTAACTAGAAGTTGATTCTCAAAGAAAATTTGAGGAATACCCAAATGAATAAGAGAGAAGATGTTACAAGTCACCTCACCAGGCTAAGACTTGTAAAGGATGATTTGGAAGCTGTTGGAGATAAACTAGATGATGACAAGCTAGTACGAATAGCCCTAAATCGGTTTACTAAGCAGTGGGATGTCTTTCTTCGAGTTATTAATGGATGAGACACCTTATCGATTTGGGATCGACTATGGAGTCACTTCACTCATGAGGAGCTTAGACTAGGTCTTGTTAGTGGAACCAACTGGAATAGTTAGAAAAGTGAGGTGGAATAGAAAAATGTTTCCCTAGCAAGAAAAGGGAAAGTGAAGAAAGGGTCTAGCAAAGGATAAAATCCAAAAAGTGAGAAGAAGGACTTGTCTAAGATCAAATTTTATTGTTGTCACAAGTTTTTCCATTATGTCAGCAATTGCTCACAAAGGAAGGAGAATAAAAATAAAGGCAAGAAGTAGACGAAAAACTTCAGCAAGTGCAGATGAGCTTTCTAGTAGAATGGAGGATGAGTTTGCACTCTTATCTTGTATGGTTAGCTCAACCTCACAGGGTGTTTGGTATAAAGACAATGAGGTGACATTTCATATGACAAGAGTTAGAGAGTACTTCTCCAATTATAAGGAGGAGGACATTAGAATTCAAATTTCTATGGGGAACATGTCCAAACTCAATCTAGCTGGGAAAGGGACTGTTCTATTTTAGAGGGAGAATGGAAAGTTGATTCCTATTCATGATGTGTTACATGTGCCAAGCTTCGGTATGAACCTGATTTTTTGTATATATCCTTTAGGATAAAGGCTATAATGTACTCTTTAGAGGGGCACATGTGTTAATCAAGCATAAGGATTGGAAATCACCCAAAGCTATTGGAGTTAGGAG
The DNA here is from genome assembly GCA_007115665.2 of Sequoiadendron giganteum. Lineage (NCBI taxonomy): Eukaryota > Viridiplantae > Streptophyta > Pinopsida > Cupressales > Cupressaceae > Sequoiadendron > Sequoiadendron giganteum. The sequence goes on from CM021104.1 coordinate 631,323,776, forward strand.
TAGTTGAATTTATAGGTTGCAGTTTGATACTCATAAAGCATTGATGAGCAACAATAATCCTAGAGATCAAGGAGAGCTATGGCGTAGGAGGATGGGCCATATACATCATGGAGCACTTAAATTGCTTCATGAGACAGTGACAGGTGTTCTAGAGGTAAGCACATAACATGATGATGTATGTAAGGGATGTGTGTTGGGGAAGTTTGTGAAAGCAACTTTTCCAAGGATTGAATCTATATCCAAGGGTGTTCTCGATCTAGTACATTCATATATATTTGGACCAATGTTGATGAAGTCTCTCAGAGAATACAAGTACTTTGTTACTTTTATTGATGATTTCTCCAAGAAGACCTAGATATAGTTTTTGAATACCAAGGATGCGGTCTTCAATCATTTCCAAGAGTTCAAAGCTCTTGTAGAGAATTCAAAAGGTAGGAAGATAAAGTTTCTTTGGTTAGCTAATGGAGGTGAGTAAAAAAGGAAAGAGTTCCAAGAGTTTTGTACTAGGGAAGGAATCAAGAGAGAGTGGACTACTTCTTAAAACCCACAACAAAATGGGGTTGTTGAGAGGAAGAATCATTCTATATCAGAGGAAGCAAGGGCTATGTTGTATGACTAGGATATGCCACGTTACTTATGGGTAGAGGCATGCAGTATGGTAGTATACATATAGAATAGGGTTCCACATAAGGTATTGGGAGAGATGACACCAGAGGAAGTGTGCACAAGGAAGAAGCCAGATGTCAATCACTTCAAGATATTTGGGATTTTGGCATTTTGTCACATTCCATGGCCTACACATTCCAAGTTAGATCATACTATAGAGAGAGGGTACTTTGCGGGGTACAACAAAACCTCAAAGGCACATCGGATATATATTCCAAGGGCCAGGAGGATTATAGTTAGACATGATATGAAATTCATGGATCAGGGTGAGTAGCCAATAGAAGCTCCAAGGATCATTCAATCATATCAGGGGTAGCGAAGCACGAGTATAGTTACTAGTACAAGCATAGGTTCAGGTGTTGAGAGTTTGTAGAGTATGGAGAAACATATGCACCAGAAATAAGAGATGCATCAGGAAGACATGGAGGTTGATACTTCATCCTCTACAATTGGCAGGAGGAACCGTGAGGATCAACAAACACATAGGGATACTCAAGAGTTTATGGGAGCTCCTAGGACGAGCAGTAGACAACGGAGACAACCAACCGGGTATAATGACTATATGGCATTAGTTAGTTAGTTGGTAGATAGTAATCCTTCCAACTATTAGAAGGCCACACAATAATAGGTCTAGCGAGATGTGATGGTTGAGGAATATATCTTGATAGTCCAAAATGATGTATGGGAGGTTGTGCCTAGACCAATAGATAGGGTAGTGGTTGGATCATGCTAGATCTATAAGATCAAGCACGGTGTAGATGGTAGCATCAAAAAATATAAGGAAAGTTTTATGGCCAAGGGGTTCTCTTAGATGAAGGGAATAGACTATGAGGAGACATTCACTCCAGTGGCCAGGTATACTTCTATACGAGCCATGATCTCACTTGCGACACAAATGAGATGGTAGATCCATCAAATATATGTCAAGATGGTGTTTCTTAATGGTGAATTGGTAGAGGAGGTATACATAGAATAACCAAAGGGCTTTGTAGCACAGATCGGTGAAACCCACATGTGTAGATTGAAGAAAGCTTTGAATAGATTCAAGCAAGCTCCCAAGGCGTGGTATGAGTGCATTGATAAATACTTGTAGGGAATGGGATTTATGAAGAGTGAGGTGGATTCTAACCTCTACTTCTTGGTGGTTGGGGATGAGGTTCTCATTCTTGTTCTATATGTGGATGACTTGTTTTTAAAAAGTTCACTAGGGCTCATAGAGGAGTGCAAGAGGGACCTTTTAGCAGAGTTCGAGATGAAGGATTTGGGGCTTATGCACTACTTTCTAGGCATGGAGGTGTGGAAAATAGGAGAGATTTTCCTTGGAAAAGGTAAATACTACATCAAAATCTTGAGGAGGTTTGAGATGGAGGATTTCAAATCCATCTGTACACCTATGATCACGAATTGGAAGAAGGTAGACTCATCCAAGGATAAGGATGTAGACCCCATGTTATATAGATAGTTGATTAGGTCTCTCATGTATTTCTTCAACACCAGGTCAGATATATCCTTTGTAGTAAAATATCTTAGTCAGTTCATGGTTGAGCCGAAGAGAGTGCATTAGACAGCGAAAAAGCATGTATTGCATAATTTTCATGGTACAATGGAGTATGGGATTAGATATGCTTGAGGTGATGGTATCAGGTTGATAGGCTATACTAACACAGATTGCGCAGGTAGTACAATGGATGCAAAATGCATTTTAGGGTGTTGCTTTAGCTTGGGATCAAGATTTTTCTCTTGGTACAACACGAAGAAATTTTTTTGTGGCTCTTTCATCTATAGAAGTAGAATACATAGTAGCTAGCATGACAACATGTGAGGTTATATGGCTTTGGAAGTTGCTAGTAGCCATGTTTGGTCAAAGGGTTGAGACTATGGTGATACATTGTGACAATCAAAGTTAGATCATATTGTCTGAGAATTTGGTGTTTCACAACAGGTCTAAGCATATAGACATCAGGTATCACTTCATCAGAGATTGTTTACAATGAAGGATTGTTCAACTACAGTATATACCTGTAGATCAGTAGGTAGTATACTTTTTGACAAAGGCATTGGGGAAGGAAAAAATCATCTTCTTTAGAGATGAGTCTCTTGTCATGCATAACACCTTCCTCGCTAAGAGGGATTGTTAATTTATGTAGCTTGGATAGGTGTCTCCACACCCAAGAATATTAATTAATTAAGTCCTCTAGAGACTTCTAGAAAGTGGTCAGTTAGGGTTAGTTAGAGTCTAGATAATCTTAGCCATCGATTGAGATTAATTCATGGCCATTAGTTGCTCAATGAGAAGATTATAAAAGGGGCTCAATGGGCATTTGGAGAACACACACATGAGATAGATTTGCAGTGATAGAGTTGGATGCAGTAGCTGTAGAATTTTAGTAGGAGAAATTAAGGGAAAAAATTTTTGGAGAAGAAATTTGCTAGAGCTCTACCAATAAGAGGCAAGCAGATTATATATCGCTTGATTTGCTAAAGTTTAATAAAATTCCTCATCTTCTGAACTAGTTTTCCCTTTGGGGTTTTTTCAAGGACAATTTGTCCAAAAATATTGTGTTTACTGTTTTGCATATTTTCTTCTTTGCTCTTGTGATTTTATTTATGAAAGTACTATTGTGTTATTTTCAATATTTGTTGTGAATTAATTTTCAGTAGTCAAATAAACTATATAGATAGGAGATTAATAATCAATAAATGAAGTGAATTTTTCACATGTGAAAATTCTATTGCAGTTATTGATTATTAATCTCCTATCTTATACAGATTATTTGACTGCTAAAAATTAATTCATAGAAAATATTGAAAAATAACACAACTACAATTTCACAAATAAAATCATAGGAATAGAGAAGAAAATATGCAAAACAATAAACACAATATTTTTGGATAAATTGTCCTTGGAAAAATCCCGAAGGGAAAACCAGTTCTACAAATGAGAAATTTTATTAAACTTTAGCAAATCAAGAGTTACGTAAACTACTTGCCTCTTATAAGAAAAACTCCGATAATATTTTTCCTCTCTAGAAATTCTTCCCTCAATTTCTCTTACTAAAATTCCACCACTATCATCTCCAATGCTATCACTACACCCTTTCTATCACTGCAAATATATTTTCTATCATTGCAAATCTTTCTCAAGTGTGTGTTCTCCAAATGCCCATTGATCCCATTTTATAATCTTCTCATTGAGAAACCAATGGCCACTAGTTAATCTCAATCGATGGCTAATATTATCTGGACTCTAACTATACCTAACTAACCACTTTCTAGAATTCTCTAGAGGAATCAATCAATCAATTAATTAATTAATATTCTTGGGTATAGAGACACCTGTCCAAGCTACATAAATTAACACTCCCTCTTAGCGAGGAAGGTGTTCTGCATAACACCCAACTTATCTCTGAAGAAGATAAATTTATCCTTCCCCAATGCCTTTGTCAAAATGTTTTCTACCTACTGATCTTTAGGTATATACTGTGGCTAAACAATCCTCCATTATACATAATCCTTGATGAAGTGATACCTGATGTCTATATGTTTAGACCTATCATGAAACACTAGATTCTCAGATAATTTGATGCAACTCTGATTGTCATAGTCTGTCACCGTAGTCTCAACCCTCTAACCAAACAAGGAAAATAGCAACTTATAAAGCCATATAGCCTCACACATTTCCATGCTAGCTACTATGAATTATGCTTCTACAGAACTTAGAGCCATGGAATTTTTCTTCCTATTGTACCAAGAGACAAATCTTGATCCCAAACTAAAGTAGCACATTGAATTTCTTTTCTTGTCTGATGTACTGCCTACCCAATCTGCATCAATATAGCCTATCAACTTGATACCATCACCTTGATCATATATGATCCCATACTTGATTGTACCATGCAAATACCACAGCACATGCTTTGCCACTATCCAATGCACTCTCTTTGGCTCAACCATGAATTGACTAAGAAATTTTACTCCAAACGATATATGTGGCCTAGTGTTGACCAAATACATGAGAGACCCAATCATCTATATAAGGTGGGGTCAACATCCTTCTCCCTAAATGATTTTACCTTCTTACAATTTGTGATCATAGGTGTAGACATGGCTCTGTAATTCTCCATCTCAAACCTCCTCAAGATTCACTAACTCATTTGATTGCAAATCTGATGAGATTTTTTGACGACAGTTGTATAATTAGATGTATCATCGAGTACTTGTGATATTCAATGTGAAATTTTCTCTTTTTAAAATTTTTTCCCCAATGTCCGTTGAAATTTTGACGAACCTTATTTTGCGTCGAAGTTTCGACGAAGATTTTTTTCTGAAATTTCGACGGACTTTAAAAGTTAAATTATGGACGACATAAATAAAACTGAGCTCGACTATTTATTGTGATAGTGTTTTTCTCAATGATTTTCTTGGGAAAAATCAGAAAAAACTCAAGAAGATATCGCCAAGTTGAGGGTAGTCATTGTCTTTTTCCAGAATTTATTTGTGAAGTCAAATTTGTACTTCTAGGTTTGAAAATCATATTTTAAAGCAACATCTCATCAGATTTCATTTTTAGTCTTGTGCATTTTTAGAATTTCATTTCCAGATTTTAGACCTGACTTCACAAATTCTTTATAAGGCAATTGTTTATAACTGATCGAAAATTCTTGATGGATTTGGACAAAGATTATATTTGCAAGGTTTCAATTTTAACCCTAATGATCAATTTTCAATAGATTTGAGAGCCATAACTAGATAATATCAAAGGCATAGGGATAGCTATAGAGTGAAATAGCTGTCAAGATTCAGGCCTAGAGGGTTGAGCAAATAATTGGGAATGTTTGATAGTGGATAGCTAGAGCCATTTAGCTATTATATTTTTAAAGACTACTTCATAAAGATGTATTTTTCCCTTTGCCAAGTTTCAGAAATAGATTTTAGACCTTAGATGCCAGTGTCTTATAAAAGAAGTTATGGTATATCTGTTACCTGAAGTTCTTGAATTCATCTTGACTCTATATAAATGTATCTATTTTTTATTTGAACAAGAAAGAAAGAAAGCAACCAATTTCTAAATATTGTGAGATATTTAGAGCAACAAACTAAAAAATGAAGGTCAAGGCCTCTCTATTTTTCTTAGTTCATTTAAAAAATTTAGATGCTACCAAACATCTAGCAAGCTATAACTATCATCCAGATTATATGATTTCTATTTGATTTATACTTTGGAATAGTTTACAAGATGAAATTGTCTCCTTATGTAGAAGTATAAGCTGCTAAATTCCTTCAGAAGTTGATACAAGAATCAAAAGATGAACTTGTCAAATTGGAAACCAAAATTTTTGTGGTAAGAAGAGTTGATTTTGACATGAATGGCATGTTCTAACAACTTTATTAAGTAATACAATTTATTTAGTTATTTGACAATTTGGTGATTTGTGTGGAGATATGCCACCATATGAAACTGAGTGGAAAAGAGCTCTCCTTACCTTATCAAGTAATATCCAGGTAAGATGTTTTAAAAAATAACTTGTGCTTTTAGTGAAGCTGGTCAACCTACTCATGCTTTTCCATGCTTAATTTTTTCCTTTCGCATTGAGCTACTTATGATAAATTTTTAACTTTCCTTGCAACCTATGTATTACCCTCTCAAGTTTTTAACTAGTTAAAAGCAATCTCTTATAAAGAATATAAAATTACTTAGTAGTTTAGATTGTCCTTTATTTTAAGGGAGGCATCTTACTATTGTTTATATAATTCAACTTTATTTGAGAGTAAGCATATTTAATCTCTATGTGGTAGATTCAGACACTAAAAGAAATTATTTGACCTTATTAGGAAAAATGAAGCAAAAAACGTAAAAGTGCATCATAGGATTTATTTTTCATGGTTTTCATTGTAAAGTATGCAACTTATTTCAATATTTTCTCATGGAAATCATATGACCTTCTATGGACTATATAAACTCCTTTAGTGTAAATTTTGTCCTCTCCTTCCTATTATGCAAGATCATTCAAAACCTCTACTACTTTTTGACAATGACATATGACTGTCATATCTCTATAAGTCTTTAATAGACATAATGGGAGATCCTTTAGAAACATCATCATTTGTATTGAAAGTGATCCCATATCCTTTGTGATACCTGCCCTCTAGCAACTTGACTATCCTTTGTCTTTTAGCTTATGCATGAGTTTATTCATTTGATTTCAATGGTCTTGCATAACACTTGAAGAAATTAATTGTGGTATCTCCTTGAGATATTGTCCATGCACTCCTTAATACACTTGTAGGTTGTCCTCTTTTGAAACTTTGTGAGATGGAAATATTTATTAGTTTACCATACTACTATGAAGAAAATTAACCCTTGACAAGATTTATGATGTTTTAAAAGCCCTCTTGACTGCTTAGAGTACTTTTCATTATGTATCTTTTAAAGTTCATCATACTACCTTATCACTGTTATTATTAATTTCAATGCCCCCTTCATGGTTATGACATGAAATAATCATTGTTTATTTGAATAGACATGATTGTGATCTCCTTTTGGGAATCTATAGTAAAGTGTCATGCCTTTCTTTGAAGTCCATTTCCTTAAATCTTTTCTCTTTGCTCGTTGCTCCTTACCTCTATAGTATCCCTATATTACATATACATAATAATAAAAATAGTGGTGATAACTAGTGGACATGGGTATAACATCAAACATCATACAAATGTAGTTTATATTTGCATATATAATACCCCGAGATACTAATATTGTAGCACTAGTCAAAGAATCATCATCAAACTATATTTGTTGATCAAATACAATGAAACATTAAATATATTAAAATATAAAACATTGATCTTTTCTATCTACTCCATTGTAAATAATAAAGACTTTCAACACTCAAATTGGAAGGAAAGTTGTATAGTCTTTATTATTTATAGTGGAGTAGATAGAAACTATTTTATATTTTACTATATTTTATCTTGCAAATAGCATTGGACAAGACAACTGGCCAATACACTTTCAAACATAATGATTGGAACCTATGAATATATCGGTTATCAATATTTAATCAATTCACATGAGAAATCATACTGAGCAATAGTATCAATGAAACTTTGATACTATATAACAATGACTAGTCTTAGTTTGATGGCATTTCAAGACCAATACATGAATATCGTTTGGGCCTCATGGCATTGAACATTGTTTTCATTCAGCCATGATATAATGTTCTTACAGGAAGCACAATACTAGTATGATTGAATGTATAAGAGGAAATAGGAGTTAGAGCAGATAAAAAGATAACAAAAATATAGTAGTGTAACCTTATTATTATATAAATAAATAGAAAAATAGTAAGAGTAGGAACCCCAAATATCATGTTCATTGTCTACGTGAATATGTGTGGAATAGAGTGACCCCTTATCTATTTCAATTACTAATAAGGTTACGGTATACTCTTATTCTCCTTTGCATAGTAAGCTCTAACCAATTTTTAATATTTAGCTTAAAAGTCAAGATAGTATTCAATACTGATTCTATGTCAATATGAGGAAGGAAGTTGTATATGGATTCTGGAATAAACATTGTGACCAAAGACATGAATTACATGGATGGAAGAAAATTCAATACAAATGGCAATAGATTTGACATATAAAACCAGAGGATGGCCCTATGATATTTTAAAACACTATTGTAATGGTGAAGTCAATTTAGATAGAGGTTTTCTTCATAAGTAGATGGAAGTGTACGAGGAATTTGAAGTTTCCTATGAGAACAAGATTTATCTTAACCTACAAAACTAGGCAAATGAAGTGTTGCCCTTACAAAAAAAAAATCGAGAGTGTGGAAGTGAAGGTCTATACAATTTTTTTTGTATGTATTTTATTCACATAAGTATGTTAGGATCAGTCTCAACAATCATTTTAGCCTTTCAAAATGATATCATCCTTATTCAACCATACACTATTTTTTGTCAAATGGATGTAATCATTAAGGAAGACCCTTTCATTATTCCCTTAATGGATTGAACTTTCAAGGAGGCCATCTAATGGTGTTGCCTATTGATATCCAAAGCAGGGATGTGAATAAGATTGATGACTATGCAAGCTATATTGTAGATAAAATTCATAGATCTTTTAACTTTATCAAGGCATATAATAGGGTGGTCCACTTCAAATGAAACTCTTTATTATTCCATACTATTTTATTTCCAAAATTCATTTGTGAAGTCAAATTTGTACTTCCAAGTTTGAAAATCATATTTTAAAACAACATCTCATTAGATTTCATTTTTAGACTTGTGCATTTTTAGAATTTTATTTCCAGATTTTTTTGTGCAAGTTCAATATCTTGATTTTAGGAGTCTAACTGTTGGAAATCATACTAAAATTATAATTTAATAATTTTTGGAATTAGCATTTTAAAGTGTTTTTTGGGGTCATTAACTTCAGACTATCTTCTATTTTGTAGGGGTGGTTGCATGCTTAATTTTTTTGGTATAAAATATTAGAATTATTAAATTTTGTTACCTGTCTATGATTAAAAATTATTGGAGTGTGAGTTTGATATTTTTTGAAGATCTAAATATTCAAGCTTGGTAAAGAAAAATCATGTCAGATAATATTAGTCCAGAATAAAATGAAGAGACAGTGTCTAGATTGAAAAGAAAGGGTGATGGAAAATGTTATTGTCCTTGCAATAATTGCAAGGGCTTAAAGACGAGGAAACTTTTAATCACATCAGCTAAGAAACATTGTAGGTAGCATGGTCACATTGAAGGGGGGAATGATTATCATCCATAGGTAAGTTGTTCATTATATGTCATGTTTATATTGATTAAATTTGTAAATGTTTATATCGTTTTAACATTTTATATATATATATATATATATATATAAAATCACTTGATCATGATCATGATTATTTATGTCTATCATTATTATAAAGGTGGGGTGCCCTAGGGCACATGATATGGATTATCACGACTCAGAGAATGTGGTTTTGCAAGTGGGGGAACATGGAGTTGTGAATATCGAAGATGAAGTTAATGATCCTATGGAAGAAGATGATCATGCGCCAAAAAACACAATTGAAGACGAGGTACAAATACATTGATCCATCACACATTTAGTGGAACAATTGATCATGATGATCGAGATGACTTTGATGATGTTCATGATTTACTTGTACTTGAGAAGGCATATGAGCCCCTTTATGAAGGCTCCCAAACAACTCTTCTCTCTATTGTATTATTGCTGGTGAAATTGAAGGTTATGAATGGTTTATCCAACATAGCAATCTCATAGATGTTAAGGTATGTCATTTATGTCATCTTTTTTCATCTATTTTAATTGTTGTTAGTTCATCAATAGTAAATAAAGGATGAAATATGTACCATTAATATTCTTTACATTAACAAATTATTTTTTTGTTGTAGATTTATTGGTGAATTTTTGTTACCATCATCAAATATTTTACCTCACTCATACTGAGATTTATCTAGCATTATGAAAGATATTGGAATGGAGTATCAAGCAATAGATGCATGTCCCAATGATCATATTATATATCATAAACAACATGATTTTTTAACAGAATGCCCAGAATGTCATATCAGTAGATATCAAATAGATCAACTAAAAAAAAATGTGCCTCGCAAGGTTCTTCATTATATTCCCATTATTCCACGTATGCAACGATTATTTAGGTGTGAAATCTTAGTGAAATTTATGGATTACCATGCACAAAATAGAAGTGGAGATGACATTCTTTGAATGCCTGTGGATGGTTCTGCATTTAGGGGCATGGAGGAAAAATGGCCACACTTTAAAGAAGAACCTCATAATCTCAGGCTTTCATTGGCAGTAGACGGTGTCAATCCATTTGGAGAGCTAAGATCTATTTACTTGGTGTGGCCTATTTTTTTATCAACAATAACATTCCTCCATGGATGTCAATAAAGAGGGAGCACATAATGTTGGCAATGATTGTTGTAGGTATTTGTTTACATCAATTTTCTTTAACATAGTAGCATCTCATTTGTCTTATTTGTTGCATAATGACATATTTTTTTCATTTAATAGTCATGTACATTAATTTATATATATTGTAGTAAAATGGTTATAATAATTATGTAATGTTTATGTTCATTCAACTAGGTAAGTACCAAGTTAAAGATATGAATGTATATATCGAGCCTCTTATCGACGAGTTACTAAAGTTATGGAATGGAATCACTATGTATGATGTATCTAGACCAATAGGACAAAGACAATTTCAATTCCATGCAATGCTTGTATGGACAATTCATGATGCCCCAGGGCTAACACATTTTTGTGGTATGTTATAATGTTCAATTGCACTTTAACGATATTTAATTTTATGAAGTAGATATCATGCATGTTTTTTAAATAATCTATTCATTAGATATAATTATAAAAATTGACATATTTAATCCAATTATATATGATCTTACAGGTCTTCAAACAAAGGGAAAATTTGCATGTCCAATTTATGGTCCAAAGATGAAATCTCGTCATTCAACAAGTTTAGGAAAGCAAGTGTTTGATGAGTATAGGCACTTCCTCCACATAAATCATAAGTATCAAACTACTGAAAAACATCTTTTCAATGGGAAAGAAGAGACTACATTAAAACCATGAAGAATGACACCTTGCCTATAGAAGTTGGAATATAATAGAATTAATCATCAAGGTTATACATCGGATCAAATTGTTTATTTATCATATATGATATGTTTGGAATTTACATTTTTATATTGTGTTATGTTTACTCATGTTGTAATTGACAATGATTGTTGTTGTTAATTTGTTTAACTTATATGCTTCATGAAGGTCATCAAGGCATTAATGACCAGCTTCCACAGGGATTGAAAAGTTATCCCAGACAATTTAGTAGGTTGCCTTACTATGAGCAACTACAAATTGTGCATTTGTTTGATACAATGCATATCAAAAAAAATATAACATAAACATTATGAAAAATATTGGATGGAAGGCATGACAAAGAAAAAATTATCAAAATTTGTAGTGACATTCAAGAAGCCAATCTTGCAATAAAAAATTTCATTCAATTAAATAGCAATGGAGATAGAATTAATAAGTGCCCTTCCTTGGTTATTAACAAAGCAACAAAGCAATGCTATAATAGAAGTCATACAAAAAATTTGATTTCTCACAGGATTTGCTACGAACATAAGCAATATCATAACAAAGAAAGGTGAATTTGGGTTAGGGATAAAAAGCATGATTGGCATACCTTCATTTAGGTAATTATTCTAGTATATTATATATATATTTGTATACTGCATGTACTTTTCAGCATATTATGTTTACTACTTTTGGAAAAATAATGAAAAGATCATTTTATAATTGTTGTAGTACATTCTACCTCTATCTCCCCCAAACAACTTCGACAACAATGTCAAGCAAGTTATATATGATCTTGGAAAATACATGAGGTAAGTAGCGATATTTGTTCAATTCATTGTATAGATCTTATAATTTCCATTTTTGTTTACTTGTTATGTAATATATTGTATATTTTTGTTAAATCTCGTTAATATATTTATACCTTGAATCAATTGTAGATGGCTGTCATCTAAAGGAATCCATAAAGAAGATATAAATTATTGGAAGAGAAAAATTCCTCGTCTAATGTGTGAAATGCAAAAGTGTCTACCTTCGACATTTTTCAATGCACAAGAACACTACCTCATACACAAAGTTGAGGAGATTGAATTGTGTGGACCTATACACACTAGGTCAATGTGGATGGTTGAGAGGCACTTGAAATTTTTGAAGGATTTGGTTAGACGAAGAGCACATCCTGAGGGTCCTATGGTGGAGGGATATATGGTATACCAGACCATGTTGTATATTATTGAATATCTTCCTAAGTTTGTAGCAAAAATCCATGTAGATCGCATTTGGGATCCCAACTCCATTAACAAATTCGAAGGGGAGTACCTGATGGGGAAAGGTAGATTGAGGAAAGTGAGGTAATTATAAGATGGTCATGGAGATTAATTAGAATATATTTTACATTTTTTTTTTATGTATATTGTACTTATTTAATTATTAATCTTCAATATATATCAGTTATAAATTAAGGTTGTATACCATGGTAATTAACTAGTTATATGTCATTTTTTAATTTCATTTTTTTTATATACAGTTGGTCGAGAGTGGGATGCACTACATTTGTATCTCACAAAAAATCTTGATTGGATGATGGTATGGATTGAACGATGTCAACAATCTGGTCGCGCATTAACATGTGAAGGTGTGGCTTCATTGGTTAAAGAAGCTCATCGTAATGGAGATTCCAATGTTACACCAAGGGAAATTGATTTAGCATATGGTTTAAGAGATAAACAGGTACATATAAATATATTAAGCACCCATATTATTTAATTATTTTCAATTATATTGATGTATATATATGTTGAGAATTTTTTCTTTGCATACATTCGGCCAAGAATAAAGATTTTTATCAACTGACAATATTGCAACAATTTTTACATGTTTGACATATTGCAAGTGAAACACCACAAGGCTATGTGGTGCAATGGTCGTAAATTTTGAATCAAAATATTGGATGACACGAAGAAAACTTGTGATTCTGGGATAACTGCAATCTTTCAGGTGACTAATGTTTCATCTAGAAGTGACATACATCCAGAAGTCTCAGAAAATCGATACTATGGGATTTTGGATGATACACTTGAGTGTGACTTTAAGTCCTTCAAATTAGTTATGTTCATCGTCTTATGGTATAGGATACGATTGAATAAAAATGATCCCAAGAGAATTTTTATTGAACATGATAATGGAATTACCATGGTTAATACAAGGTTGATCGAGCAAGCTAGAGATGAGCCCTATGTTCTTCCAAGCCAATGTGAGCAGGTATTTTACTTAGAGGTTCCAGGTAAACTGGGTAGGTCATTTTTTGTTAGACATGATCCAAGAGGAAGGTTGGTAAAGTATAATGTGGTGGAAGAAGAAGATATCGAAGAACTAGAAGATGATGTAGATGATGATCAGGATCAATAGTTAGTTGATGATGTGCCTGACGAAGATGTCTAAGAGGAGGAAATAGATCATGATGATGTAGGATTTAATGTTCATGAAGATGATATTCGTGTGAATGATGACATTATCGAAACCGATATCAATGATGATGATGATGATATGACCAATCCTTACAATGTTGAATCTGGATTGGATGATACAGATAAAGAGTTGAATGAAGAAGAAGATCAATGACATTGAAATGTATGAGTTATGTGATTGTATTATCTATTTGATATTAATTTCTTGATAGAATTATATTTGACTTATGTGGTTACATAATTAATTCATGATGTTTTTAATTTTTATGCCATTACAGAATTAATTCATGATGTACTTTTTAATGTTTAATTTTAATTCATGGTGTTACAACTATTTTAGCTCTCCTAGAAATTTCCATATGATCATAATGAATAGTATTTTGGGAAATTTCATGAAAGATGACACATTGATCGTAGTAGTGAAATAATTGCAAAGTCGTTTAGATTTTTTAGACCAATCACCCTTCGCAATGTCATTTTTAGGATCATCTCCAATTTGATTACTAGGACACATAAGGTAGGATTTGATTGGCTTATCTTGGATGAACATTGTGGCTTTGTGTAATTTGAACAAATTTTGGATGGGGTAGTGGTGTAGGAGCACCTACACCTCATCTTCTATTTTTAATCATGTGATGATAATTAGGGAGGTCAATAGGTTGGTTTAGGCATTTCAAGAATGTTTTATTGTGAATAAGGTCACTCAAGACCATTAGTCATGTTCTAGGTGAAGTTTTGAGTTATGAGTTTGAGTCTTGCACTAAAGAGTTTTGTAGCATTTTTAAGGCAAATTAGAGAATTTACATGTAAAAGGGTGCAAGGTTAGTGTCATTTCAATAATAAGGCTATTATCAAGCCACTAGCATGGTCTTATAGGTGTCCTAGGAGTTTCAATACATTTAAAAGGTTAAAAAATTAAAACATTTCAATAGTGATGTTAACAACCTTGAAATTAGTGTGTCTTATGTTTCATGTGATCATAAAAGATTAAAAAGTCAGTTGTAGAGGTGGTTGAGGTGTAAATCCCTTTAAAAGGCATAAAGTGATCATTGTAAAGGTTGTTGATGGTAAAATTTATGATTAAATATATCTCTTAGAATCCTTTTTGTCCCAATTTGAAAAATAATTCTATATTATAGAATACATTTTTTAAAATTTTAAGATGAAAATAGCAAGGAAAAATCAAACAAATATCTTTATGAAAGAAATATATTGGCGTGAAATTAAATATGATTTGTATTCCAATGTAAAATCTACAAAGAATGTGATAGCACTTCAAAGTGAGCCTTGAAAAAATTATTTTCCTTAGTCAAATAATTTTGTTTGTATGTAGTTAATCTTACTCTCTATCAAATTTTCATGGCTTGGGGTTTTAGGGTTTTTCCTTTTGCAGTCCTTTTTTGCTAAGCCGTACATCGGTTTTGTTTCATTGTTACTTTTTGGGCCTTAGTGAAAATGGGTTGAGGGTTGTTATATTGTTAAAGGGGGGTTGTGATCCTTGAGTTTTATTTTCATGTCGAGTCGGCCTTTTATCTTTTCCCTAAGTTTTTCCTAGCTCTAATATCCTTGTGGTCATGTCCTTATGAACAACTTATGGGTATCATTGTCATCCTAGGTGGGTCCCCTTTTTTGTGCTAGTGATGTGTTACATGTTAGGTTTTCACAGGTCTCCACAATGCCATGAGGCCCTTTTTTAAAATATTGTATTGATCGCAATATCCCAGGAAGGTGCCATCTGTCACATTCAGAGAGGCCGAAAGAACATTATAAATGTTTTAATATATTAAGTTGACCTTAATATATTAACTGGTGAGCTACTAAAGTGGATCTAAAATGCACATGCTTAAAATCGACAGAGATGTTCTAATCTCAACAGAAAAGGTGCTCGACTTTTAAGGTCAAAGTTGTCAATTGTTCGAACAAGCAAGTTCGTTGAAGATCAATATCTACAATTGCCCACTATCGCATGATCAAGAGTTGCAAGATGGTTAATGATTGCAATATCAAGGGAATGTTGATGCGTGGATTTCTTTGACGACGCAGGAGATGGTGGGCCTAGAAACATGAGTTTTAAGGGTTCCTGAGCTAGAATATTTTGATTGGAGGAATTGTGCAATATAGGTAATATATACTTAACTATATTGTAGAATATTAAAACCTAGTTAAATGGTGCCATAAATTTAAATAAATAATTAACATACTCTAAAACTTAAGGAAACCAGGTTGCAGCTTGTCAATTTGGAGAAGTGAAAGGTCAATACAAGCACCAAGAAAGAGTTTGGAGGAGTGAAAACAAGGTCAATAATAGCACCGAGGAAGAGTATGGAGGAGTGAAAAAAATGTCAATACCAGCACCGAGGATGAGGTTTAGGGAACTCGGGGAAAATCGATGACCAAGGGACAATGAGTACTATAAGTTTGGCACCCCCATTCTCTTTAACCTACAATTTTCATGCCTAGTTTCCAAAGATCTTCTTGTACATTGGCACCCCCATTCTCGTAAAATGGTATAAGATAAGACAAGAAAAATAAAATAGCTTAGTCTTTCACATTTTTATCGACCAGCCTCAGGTCTTGTCAAAACTCCCATAATCTACCCACATCTTGGTTGTTGGTGGGAACATGTTATTATTTTTTGTATGACCTACCTCAAATCTTATGTCCACAAAGTTGCTAAAAACATAAAACAATAAGAAATTTTTTTAAGGTACAACTAAAAAGGGGTTATTTCCTTTTGGCCTCCTCCGCCTCTTATATTTCAACATAGCATGGAATTATGCTTACATAACATAAACTCAAACAAATGGAAGTTTATAGGGACAAAGGAGCCCAAGTATATGCTAGGCTAAGCTAGATCTAATGAGTGGAAATAGAGGCATACAATTCTTCTTTAATACCTCCACCACAAACATATGCAAGGAAAGGTCTCCTCCCTTCTTGGTAGTGATAACCTCCTCCACACACAACCCTTAAAAATTATGAATAGAGGAATATAATCTTTGAAGAACTCAAATTATTCATAATAGAATAATTTGATCATACTTTTACAATGATGGCATTATGAGAAAACCTTAGGTTAAATGAATAATTCCTAGCTAAGTTATTTAAATCATGTCCAACCGTATAAGAGAAGACCGCTGCTATGTGTACTTGGATACCATGGAGAAAGGCTCTTTGGCCTCTTTCATCAATCAAGGTATTGTTAAATTTTAACACCTAAAAGTGAGAATGAAGAATCTTCCTAGGATGGTGGCCAATTATGCTTCTCAAAACCTAGATTACAAAATCTTTGTCAATATCATTGCCATCACCATTAAACCTATTGCTTGAGATATAGTCATATAGGTAAAAAAATTGGCTTTCTTGATAGTAGATACATTCTAGACAATTCAATCCTTGCATCAAATATTGTTGAATGGGCCCAACAAACTACTCATGATGCCCTTACTATTAAGTTAACACTTTGACAAGGAATATGATTGCATCAAATGTCCTTTCATTTATAAAAGGATCAAATGGATTGATTTTTAACCTTAAATTATTATCACACATTCATCTCTTTGTTAATGAGTGATTGCACAATAGTGTGTCCCACTTATGGGATGAGGCAAAAAAAAATCCCAAAATTACAAAATACCAATTGATTGAAGAACCTTCATTTGAAGGTGATGTCGTCGCGACCTTTGAATGAAGAACCTTCATTCAAAAATGATACCATGTCAAGACTTTCAAATGAAGGTATTTTTTATTTTAAATATTTCATGTCCAAAATGATTTATAAAAGGAATCTTTGCATCAAGGACCTTCAAATGAAGACCTTAATTCAAATGTCCTTCATTAGAAGATCCTTGATATGAAGGTTCCTTTAATGCCATCCCATTATAGCTCTTAGAGTTGTTAGAGATATTTTTGTTTCAAAGTAGAGATTGGACCATAAAATAGTTTCACCATGACTCTACCAAGATATTCATCAAATTGATAAACCCGGACTTAACAACCATAAATTCACAAGAAAATCGCCCTTGTCAACCCTTGGGAATCAGTTCAATGCCAAGTTTCTTGCTTTAACAGACCCCTAAATGCCATGAAACTCTATCATACCATGTTTCACACCAATCCACTGAGTTACAGTTCCAATATAGTGGATGGATTGGTGGATGTGATTTCTATTTAGCCCTCAAACCCTTACACAAGCAAAACAGGGCAGTTCCTGTATTTGATTATTTTCTCCCACAAAATAGTGATTTAGCACTTCAAAAGAAATGAAAATGAAAGGGAACACATATATTTATCTACAACAATGATATTAGAGCATTTCAAGCTTTTACAGATCCATACAATGCAAAAGAACTTCAGAAAAATAGTAAAAACACATAAAATTGCTTCAAGAACGTGGTATTTGATATGAAATTTTGGTATCAACTCCTCCAACAATTACAACAATTTAAATGGGATGGGAATACAATATGATAGAAGTGGGATAAGAAATGCATCATTTGAAGCATCAAACCAATATGCATAGATGAAAGAAAGTGCTAACCCCTTAAACTGAAAAAGTTTCTTGTAACTTTAAGTTTGTTGGGCAGTCAATTCTTTTAAGTTAAAAAATCCTACCATCATACATAATCAAAATGTTGTTGTTTCAAATGACTATGAGCACTAAATTTCACTATTTGAAGACGTTGAAACATTTTCATAGAGAATTAGAACATTGATGCAACCACTCATCGTACCTTAAAACATACCAAAAGTCTCTTAGCAATTAGACATAGGAAGATTTAAGATGACTTAAACAATTTTTATTGTCAAAGCATAAACTTATGATGACTTAACTAGGCCTAGTACACACTCCCTCCCCATTAACCACTTTGACATATGGAAATTGAATGTGAATTTTCTGCTATTTTTAGTCATGTAGGTGTCCAATAAACCACTTGGTGGTGTTTCCCTTCAAGTTTATTTACTTGAATGAAGAGAAAAAGTCATTTTCTTACTGTAACGTAGATAAAATTACTCTGCAAGAAAAATGGGTTAAATATAATTTAAAATGCATTAATCTAAATCAAACAACTAAGAACGAAAGAATAAACTAAAACAGTAAATAAAGCAAAACATGAAATAGTCTCACCGAATATCAGAAAACTCCTTCAAATTATATTGATTTTCCTTCTCCATTTTGTCCTGATGGTATTCTTGCCCTCAGATTTTTAGTATGTATGCAAGCATAGCCTTGATGTATATGTTAAAGAAAAATATCAAAGATTAACAAATTCTTCCAAAAGTATTGATTTCGGGAGGAGGAATAATGACAAACGCCAGCCAATTTATAAAAAATGGGTTTGCGAACAATCGACTCAAATTCAAAAGAGAGATCAATGGTTAAGATTGATGAATTCCATGCGATGTGAGTTCTCTGTCATTCAGAACATGAGTTTGAAAAGTCTGCAGGATAAAGATTAAATTAAATAATAATTTAATCTTATGTTAAGACTATTCGAAAATAAGAAGAATAGACTTTGAATGCCAAAGACAAAGACTGAAATAGATTGAAGTTTGTGTTTGAATGCATACATGAATTAATTAATTAAATAAAGATATTTAATTAATAAATATGTTCATGCATGTGAGTAAAACTAGTTGATTATGACAGAGAGTCTCTTCGCAGAGATGATCAAATATTAAATCGGGAGATAATTGATTGATTTAAATAGATCTCAAGTCAGATGGTGAGTGAATAATTAGTCAAGTAAATGATAGAAGAATGTGACATAAATAACTTTTTTTGTGAATTAAATGTTTATTTAATTCAACATTCGAATTTAAGGATTAAATTAAATAAATAATAATTTATTTAATTAATTGTCGAAAAGGTTAATTGAATAATTAAATAATTCAAAACGAATATTTAATTATAGCCGAAAATATGATAAAAGGTAAATTAAATAATTAGTTATTTAATTTGGAAAGAGGATTAATTAATTAGTGACGTAATTTAAATAAATAAGATTTATTTAATTAATCAAGTTGAATAAAAAGGTCATAATGAATAAATTAAATAATAAATTTTATTTAATTAATAGAAGAAAGATGTGTTTACGAAATAATTAAATAATTAACATTATTTAATCGTGACCATGGACATTAGAAAATTATGTTGAAAGGTGGTACTCGCAAGCCTAGACCAATTTTCAATGTCTACAATTTGACCCTCTTTGATACAATGTCATTTTGGTGTTGTGTCAAATAAAATTGATTAAAAACATGCCCTAGCTATGCCCCAGTATGAAATAGGTTAGGGTATGCCCCCTTGGGAAAATTGACGAATTTTTAAAAAAATTCAAAAAATTAGGAAATAGTCCTGATAAGTCAATTTGATGGCCAAAAATGCTATGGAGTTGACATAATTGAATTTGGAAGTGTTAGGGACATGTACGGGTCGATTGAATATAAAAGTTTATGCGGCCAATAGACAAGTTCAGAAGAAATGCCACTTTTAACCCTAGATATAAATAGAAATTAGGGTGAAATTCAAATCAGTTGCACCCTATAGAGTTGAAGAATTGAAGATTTTTCTCTGAGCACCTAGCAAAATTTCTCTTGTTCCATACACCCATCATCATGGATATAGGATCTGGACCTTCCGACGGCCAGCTGACACCGAACCCCCGGTAAGTACCTTTGAACGATCTCTTGAATTTTTGTTTCACATGTAGTTTTAGGAAGTCAAACTTTATTTTTCAAATGCGTCATTGTTTGGTCAACGCATGTGTTTGTATGCGACGCATGTGCACGTGATACGACGCATGTGAAATTACATGTAGGCATGGTTAGGTCATTTTAGGGAATATACACATTTGTAATTTAATGCACCGCATGTGATTGTTTGCACCGCATTTGAAATTAGGCCAAATGCATGTATGATTGTGAAATGCATTTGGCAAAGTTAACTGCATTTGCATGTAAGTTAGATAATTAAAATGCAATGCATTTGTAGTTATTGTCATGCATTTTCCTATTTTGTTGAATTATCTTGCTTTGAGACGCATTTGCAGTATGAAACACATATGCTTGCTTGTTCGACGCATGTATGTGCATGCGCCACATTTAAATTTTATAATGACGCATATGATTTGTGCACCACATTTGAATTTGAAACAATGCATTTGACTGTCAAATGTTGGGAATTTTTTTTGATAGAAAGATGAAATGGGTTGATGTTTAACGTATTGTTTGAATGCCCTGTTGCAGGTTATTTTAGATCTGATCTATACTCAGGAGTCACGGCCAGATACCTTTGAGCTCAGAGACCGTTTATAGAGTGCAAAGACATTATTGCTCTAGAGACTTGGATTGCATCATGTTTCTAGCATGCCCACTATTCGGGCAAACAGAGGTATGCTCACTACCTTGTGTGAGAGAGGGCATTCTGAGACTTCGTAATTTCATTTGCCTACTAGAGATGCAACTATCACGTTGGAGGATGTTTATAGGATCCTTAGATTACCTATTAGAGGTGAGAGAGTGTTATATGATACCCAGAGGGGTTTTAGTGAGATCACGAGATATTATCTATATGATGATGTTAGGAGATTAGGCATAGAGAATTATGAGATTAGATGGCAGGTGTTAGCTGATAGGTATGAGCGGATTAATTGTATATTATGTACATTGATTGTTGGGATAGTTCTTCTTGACAGGTGGGAGGAGATTTTAGTGGGGATGCTTGAGAGGGAGGTTGTGTATGCTTGGGGGCCCTGTCTATTATCCATGCTTTACTTTCATTTGCATGATATAGCTTATAGAGATGCATAGTTGATGAGCTGCAAGACTACTCTTCTCATGGTTTGGGGATGGGAATACATTGCAGTGTTTCGTCCTCCTGTTACTGCTGAGCATGCTGATATATTTATGTATGTTTTCTAGTATGTAGGAAACATCACATGGAGCCACGTGGGAGATACCGGCTATTGGAGACATGCGCTGGACACATTAGTGCAGTTTGCTTGGAGACCCTACATGGATTATGAATGATGGTCAGATGAGGACAGGCATTTTCCTTACTATTGGAAGACACAATACCTAATAGGGAGGACTATTTCCAGTGTTCACATCATAGAGAGACATCTACCAGACTGCATATTGAGACAATTTGGTAAGATACATGATGAGCCTAGAGGACGAGCAGAGTTTGCTCGATCATCCAAAGAGGTTCCCTGGTGGGGGCTTATGATACCAGTGGCTACTGTAGAGGTGGACATTTAGGCTTTGCAGCCTTTATAGTGGGTTTGGAAGGGTGGAGCAGTATATCCTAGGACTACAGTTGCATATGATACATGGTGGGTAGTACATCGTCTTGTGCCATACACAGATCTAGATCAGTTGGCACCAATAGAGAGATGAGGGATAGGGACGAGAGGGTGATGTAGAGGTAGAGGTGGAGGCAAGGTTAGAGGTAGAGATGGTGGTGATGATGGGAGAGGTGGTGGTGGTAGAGGTGGGAGACAGGGTTGGAGAGGATGAAGAGGTGGTCGAGTAGGTGGATTATCACCTATCCAAGAGGCTAAGGTGGAGTTGGATGATATACCTATGTTGGACCTCAGGGTGGGGTAGAGGTAGAGATTGGAGGAGAGCATGGTGTTGAGGAGGCAGTAGAAGAGGAACATGTGAAGGAAAAGATTGGCAGAGACGAGCATGCAAAGGAGGAGGCCGAGAGAGAGTACATGGATATTGATCCCCTTGGCATTCTAGCAATTTATGGAGAGGATGATGTTGAGGAGGAGATACTCATGGAGGAGCAAGAGAGAGAGCTTCGAGATAGGATAGTAGAGGGGAGGTGGGATGAGGAGGCTCCCCAAGACAGTACTTGGAGTTGTTGGAGGAGAGGTTGAGAGTGGTTATTGCAAATCGAGATGCCATGCAGATGGAGAGGGACCGTGCTCTCATGGAGAGAGATCAAGCAGTAGCTCAGAGGCAGGAGACAAAGCAGTAGTTTACCAAGATCAGACGTCTCTACAGTGGCACATCATCTGATGGTTTTTCTCATGAGTTAGTCAGGGAAGTGGAGAGGGCTTCTTATTACAGGGATTTATATGAGTCAGTGGTGCCTCCTAAGAGATGAGCTCGTATTTTTTCTGAGGCATGTAGCCAAAGATCACATAGTAGGATTCAGACGAGGACACAAAGCACAAAGGGTGTGGTAGGACCATCGAGGACAAGTCCATATGACAGGCCTCCCACCACATAGAGAACACCTCAATTATAGTTGCCTCCATAGTTGCCACATGGGAGTAGCGGCAGTGACACACATTGACATTTTCACATTTGTAGACATTATACTTTGATCATAGAGCCTGCAAGCTCATTTTTATTTATTGATACACTCTGACATTATACTACGACACATGTTATTTTGAGCGATATATATATCATTTTTGGTGGCTTTTATATGATTTGCATGTCTTACATGATGATGTTGTTTATTTCTATATGATTATGCAGCAAGATGATATATGTACATGTTATGGGTGATCATTTCTACATTATGATGTGTTCATGCAGTCTATGATGTTATATTGATTCTATATGATGATGGATGTATGTACTTTTATGATTACGAGATGCAATGTGATGTTTATATATAATTCTATCTATATGTGATGCTATATGTTGACAATGGTTATGTACATGTAATGTTTTTACTATGTACCTTATGATGATTAGATGCTTATTATGCCATGATTTTTCTAGATATGAAAAATGCCTATATGTTTGTGTTTTTATATGATATTTACATGATGTTTCTAATCATGAATGGATATGCAGGATGCTTTATATTTTTGTGTGTCACAGGACTCTGTTGTTGTGCAGGATAGAAGAAATGTTAGTATGGATAATTTAAAATGTTAGTATGAAATAAGAAAGGTTGTTTGAAGCACATATAATCTTCGATATTTTTCCATGTATATACTAAGCTTTGTATTTAATCATCATTGGGCAGGACTGACACAAATGGATAGTACACACCATGATATGCGATAGACCATAGTGTACAAAGTCATCCACTTGTAAAAAATAGATAGTCGCAGACAAGGAGTGTCTTAACTCATACTAAGGGCTAAATTACCCTAGTCTTTTTGTCTAAACAAACCATAGATAGCAAACAAATAAAGACTGGTCATAAGACGTCATTGCTCCTCTAAATCCTTCATGGGACATCCTTGAGGAAACTAGTAACATGAATCAAAATTCAAAGTTTAAAGACAATCAACAAACAACAGTCAAAGAAAAATAGTCTTGAAACATCCTTGCTTCTCTAAATCCTTCATGGGACATCCTTGAGAAAGCTAGTAATCGAACTTAAAGATAAAGTCAAAGTAAACCATAAATGTCAAAAAGCCAATAGAAATATTTTCCAAAACATGATCTTATTTGATTGGTTGATTAGTTGACATAACCTGATGATAGTGATGACACATACCGTATAAGACCTTGAGTTTGGTTTCGAATTTTGTGACTATCTATGTAAGGCATGATGAAGCCTAGATTCAGAAAGACACACATCGTATAAGACGTTTGAGCCTAATGACGTTGATGCGACAAGTTGCATAAGGCTATGATAATTGATGATGTTTTTTGTCAAGAAAGACATCTTGACTAAGACATATGTTGATTATTTTGATAATTTGGTTGATTTGACCTGTTGACATTGCTAACATGTTTGGCTTGTTGATGTGTGACTTGTATTGATACTTTGACTATTGTGCATGTCTGTGACAATATATGATACGATGTACCCTAAAGGACTGACCTAGTATGGCCTCAGGGGCCCATCAATTGATGGCCTTGCCTACACTATACATGTAGAGACCTTGTAGTTCGACTTGAATTTGACTGACAAGATTGACTGAGCGTGTGAATATTTGATATGTGGGATAGTGAATGTGATAAACCCTAATGGACTGATCTAGTGCAACCTTAGGGTCTCATCAATTGATGGCCTTGCCTATGTTATACATGCAAAGACCTCATAGTTCAACATGACCAGTGACTTTGACATATACAAAGAATAAGTCATGATTTTACGTGTGTGAAACGTGACAAACCTAGAAAGATAAACCTAACGCCTCGAGGGAACATCGATTGATGGCCTTGCCTATGTCCAGTCGCATAGGCAATGTACTTCGACTATGTTTACAACTGACTTGACACAACTAACTTTGACTCTATTTTTGGGATTTTTGACATGTTTTGATTTTTTTGTCTTTTTGGATTTTTTTTATGTTTTAGGATTTTTTAGGACATTTTTCAATGTTTTTGGATGGTATGTACAAGGTCTAAATGACACAGATCAAGGATTTTCCCCCAGTCAGGAATAAGATCAATAGGATGGGATGGGGATATGGAGTGGACTAGATGTCAATCATTCCAAGTAATGGAAAGGACAACCATTTATTATGGTTGATGGTGAAAAAGTCTAATTGGAATTATGGTAGATGAAGGAGTGAAGTCGACTACACATGGTGCCTGTTTGCTAGGTTTTCACCATGGTACTTATCCAAAGTGGCACCGAAGTGGTTTTCACTATTGGACAGATTATTTCTCTTTACTATTTTCTAGATTTTTTAATTTTTTTGGTGTTACAAAGATGCCTGTTTGCCAAGTTTTCATCAAGGTAACAATTTTTTTGTTTTTATATTTTTTTTTTGTTTTTTGTTTTTTTTTATGGTTAAGACAAGACTCTTAGAAGCTATGCATAGAACCTCTTTAGAAGAAGGCTATTGATTGGTGACAAAAGTGGTTCTCCTTCAGGGGTAGAGAGTTGATATGCTCCTGATCCAAAGGCTTCTGTAACAATATAAGGCCCTAACTAGTTAGGTTTAAACTTGGATGGTTTTTCTCTTTTTGTCCGATTCTTAGGATTTTCCATTAAGACCAGGTCACCAATGTCAAAGTGTCTATTCAGAACTTTCTTGTTATAGTTGCGACAAAGAAGGTTCTGATATGCTTGAAGATGATCTTTAGCCTTCTATCTTCGTTGGTCTAGAAATTATAACTCATGCAATCTAGATACACGATATTCTTCATCATCAATGTGACCTTTCAAGGATACCCTTAGGGAAGGAATTTTAACCTCAATAGGTAAGAAAGCTTCATAACCAAATACTAGGGAGTATGGAGTGGCACTGGTAGGAGTACGGATGCTAGTGTGGTAAGCCCATAGGGCAATATTTAGCTGTAGGTGCCAGCCATGACCAACATCATTGACAGTATTCTTAAGGATTCTAATGATGGTTTTATTAGACGCCTTGGCTTGATCGTTACCTTGTGGATAATATGGAGTGGAAAAATGATGTTGGATATGGAATTGTTCACATAGATGGTGGAATTCTTGGTTTTTAAATGGGCGGCCATTGTCTATGACAATGGATTGAGGTACACCATACTGACAAATGATGTAATTTAGGATGAACTTGGAAATTTGAGTATTGGTAATATAGGTCATAAGAATAGCCTCAATCCACTTGGTGAAGTATTTGGTGGCGATTATGATGAACTTATGGTTGTTGGAAGATGGAGGGTGTATCTTACCTAAGAGGTCAAGTCCCCATTGGGAAAAGGTCCATGGTGAAGTAATCAAACAGAGCTCCTGTGTTGGTGCGCATATTAAATCTCCATGTATCTAACACTATCGACATTTCTTGATAAAGATATATGAGTCCTTTTCCATAGTAGGCCAATAATAACCTGATCTCATAATCTTGTGGGCTAAGGTAGGACCACTATAATGGGATCCACATATACCCTCGTGTACTTCTCGTAAGGTTGCTTGTGTTTCTTAAGCATCAAGACATATCATTAAGGTGTTATCTAAGGTACGTCTATATAGGGTATCTCTGATGATGGTGTATTTAGAGGACCTACAGATAAAGGTTCTACATTGGTTGTTTGACAAATCTAAAGGAAGGATTTGGGCATTTAGGTAATCAAATATGTCCTTGTACCATGGGGAAGTAGGACCAACAATTGTACACACCATCGCTAAATTAGGGACATCATAGGAAGGGACCAAAAGCTGTTCAACCAAGAAATCGAATTTAGGCACGTTTCTAGGTATATCCAATAATGAACCAATGGTTGCCATAGCATCTGCTATTCTATTCTAAATGTGGGGTGCTTGTTGAAAGTTGGTGTTATTAAAATACTGCTTAAAACTTTCTGCCATGCGCTTGTAGGGGGAAATTTTTTCATCTTTAATTTCATATTCATCATTGAATTTCTGGACTACTAGCTGAGAATATCCACAAACATGTAAAATATTGATCTTCCATTGGACTGCCATTCTTAATCCTATCACAAGGGCTTCATATTCCACTATATTGTTGGTGCAAGGGAAAGCAATATGGATTGACTTAGGTATGGTGTCTCCTTGAGGTCTAACAAACAATATGCCTTCTCCTGAACCATGGTTAGTATGTGACCCATCAAAGTATAATTTCCATGTTGTTCTAGTATCAACTTTGAAGATAAACTCATTAGGAAAATCTGCCACTAAATGATGGTCTACCTTAATTGGTGCATCTACTAACTAATCTGCAATTAGTTGTCCTTTTATCGCTTTCCTTTTGACATACTGGATGTCATATTCACTAAGTATCATAACCCATTTAGCCAATCATCCTGTTCGTGCTACTTAGGAGATATTTCAGAGGATCTATTTTGGTGACCAGCATGGTTTGGTGGTTTAGCATATAGTGCCTAAGTTTTTGAGTAGCAAAAACTACTGCAAGACAAGAATGTTCTATGTTACTATAGTTTAGTTCATATCAGACCAAAGTGTGGCTAATATAGTATACTACTCTTTCATGACCATCATCATCATTTTGTGCCAATAAGGCTCCTAGTGTTGATTGTGTTGCTAAAATATAGAGTATCAAAGGTCGGATCTGTAGGTGGAATTAACACTGTCAGTATAAGTAGATAGTCTTTGATCTTTTGAAAAGCTTCTTCCCATTTGGGTGTCCATGCAAATGGTACCACTTTCTTGAGCAAGTGTTGGAACAGATGTATCTTGTCTGCTAACTATACTATGAAGCATCTAATAGACTGCAGTCTCCCTTGTAGTGTTCTCAGCTAACCAATGGTGGTTGGTGGAGGCATGCCCATTATTGCTTTTACTTTTGCAGGGTCCACTTCAATGCCTCTTCTAGAAATGATATATCCTAGAAGTTTTCCTGATTTAATGCCAAAGACACATTTTTTTGTATTTAGCCTTACCTTGTAGTTCTCTAGTCTTTGGAATATCTTGTCTAAAACTTTCAAATGATCTGCTTGTTAATGACTCAACTATTAGATCATCGACATAGTCTTCCATGAGAGTATGTACAAGGTCATGGAAAATAGTTGCCATTGCACATTGATATGTAGCTCTAGCATTTTTGAGCCCAAAAGGCATAACATTCTAGCAATATGTTCCCCATGGACATGTGAAAGAAGTCTTGTGTTGGTCCTGTGTTGCAATTTTGATTTGATTATACCCAGAAAAACCATCCATGAAGGATAGCATCTCATAACGTGTTGTAAGATCCACTATCATGTCAATGTTCAGCAAAGGGAAATCATCCTTAGGACATGCCTTGTTGATATCTCTAAAGTTAGTACAAATGTGGATGCTCCCAGATGGTTTGGTTACTGGCACCAAATTTGAAATCCAATCTACATAGTCTATGGATCTAATGAATCTGACATCCAATAGCTTCTTAAGTTTTGATTTGACTAGTAGAGTGATCTATGGATGCATTTTTCTTAACTTCTACTTGAAAGGATTAGCACCTGGTTGTAATGGTAGATGATGTAATATAAGGTTTGGATCTAACCCAGGCATGTCACCATGTGACCATGCAAAGTTCATCTGCCTTTTTGTAAATAAGTCTCAAAACTTTGGTTGCTCTGTCATTGTCAAAGATGCTGCAAAGTAAATGACCCTAGGATTCTCTTCTGTGTTTATGTTGATCTCGACTGATTCTTCCACTAGCATTGGCAATCTTTCCTAAGCAACCAGGAGAATGTTCAAACCTCCATCCGTGGGTGCCTCAGAGAGGTTTTCACCCTTGCATATGTCCTTTATTTTTACTATTTCTTTGTCCAAAGGCGCCTTTTGGTTTTCACCTAAGGACTCGTCATTTTCATTGTTTTTCTTTTTGTTTTCATTTTTGCAACTGGAGGTGTGAATAAACTCCCCAAAATATTCCATGTTATCCAAAGCAATGGTAAAACCAACTTTATCATCACCTCTAGGTATGCCTTCTCGAAGTCCCATGAGCTTGGCAATTGCTTCGTCATTCTTGAATGTGTCTAAGATGGGTGTACCTTGCTGATCCCAATTGATAAGTTGGGGATATACGAGGGGCATGTCATCATCAGAGTTATCAAATGTGGAGGTTGACAAAGTGAGGATAGAGTGGTTGACATGGTCACAAAAATTTTAGACTAACTCCTTTTTGTTCTTTTTCCTATGGGTAGGTAAACTCTGATGTGGGAAAACTGTAAGGGCTAGGTCGTTAGAAGATGGTTCGTCAAGTGCGCAAGATGCAGGATCAAGGGTTTCCCAATAATAATGCTAAAGGCATTCTTCTTTTGACAAGGACTTTTTAGGATGGGGGCTAGATGGATTTGGTGGAGGTTGTAGAATTTTGTCAAGTTCACCAAATAACTTACCTAGGTTCATGGTGTTGGTAGAGGAAATTAAATCCCACTCATAGTCGCTCAATTCAAGGGATTCATTGTAAACTAGGTCAAGTGGTTCATGAGATATCTCAATGTCTTCATAAGCACTTAATTCCTCTTGGAATGTTAACGAAGTACTAGGAAAGCCAATTCTAAGCAGTTGAAACCCTAGCCCTAGGCCTTTTGATCATGGTGAGATAATGATTGGTTCAATCCTTCCATTTTGATCTAGTCCTAACCCACTATGCCCATCATATTTGTTACTTTGCATTATCGTGAATCCTTTTCCATATTTATCCTTAGATATTTGAATAGATGGTAGAGGGTATTCATTGTCTTCTGTGTACAACCAAGAGGTAACATCTTCTTGGTCTGTACCTTCTTTACTTAACTCTCCCCATTTTTTCAATGTCATTGCAGGAGGGACATGGAATGTGACTACTGATTGTCTCATATCTGTTGTGGGTAGACCATATGACTTAGGAGGAACTATTTGACTGACACAATAGGATGCTTTCATGTTATATTCTCCACAACCCTTATCTTGGATCTCGACCTTAGGAATGGATGATGGCATTTGTGATGCAATATATTTGGTAAGGGTTGATGGATCAATGTACAAGGATAAGGTGGAGGATGAAGTCTCTTGATTGACTAGCACCTATTGTTGTGGTATTTATTGTAGGCTTGTGCAGTATTGGAAAGGATCTAGTTCACCATCAATTGTGATCTATGTGCCATTATATGGGAATTTAAGACATTGATGGTATGTGGAAGGTACAACTTTCATAGCATGTATCTAAGGTCTACCCAAAAAAAGGTTATAAGGAAGGATGAGATCCAAGACTTGGAAATTTGTGTCCATAACTGCTGGGTTGATTCTGATAGGGAGTGTGACAACTCCTTTGGATGATCTTTCCTCATCATCATAAGACTTAATGAATATACTCTTAGTGGTATCCATGCATGCTTCTGATAATCCTAATGCCTTAACCAATTTCAAGGTGCAGAGGTTCAACCTTTCTCCTCTGACTACCAAGACTCGTCTAACTTTGGTTTGATGGAATAGGACTTCAAGGTGTAATGGACCATTATGATCAGTCTTCTCAGTTGAATAATCCTGTTGAGAAAATGTGGTTGATGGGAATTGGTTAAGTATCCTACCATTTCTTCGAAATGATTGACATCTAAGTTGGTAGGGACAGTTGTAATCTATAAGGCTTTATTGAGAATGGCTTGATGATTAGGTGATAAGGTCAGTAGTTCCAAGATGGATATTTGTGCTAGAATCTTCCCCAACTACTCAAGTAATTTATACTTAGGATTGGAAGCTTTTGGTGGTGGCTCTGATGAAGGACCTGGAAGAGTTATCTTAGTTCTACATGTATTGACAACACATTCAGGATGCTTCTTTATGGTGATGGTATGGATATTTTCATTTGCAACTCAGAAGTGATTTATGATCACACTTTGCCATAGTCATACTTGCTATTTGCATAATTGTCTGAGGTATTAGTCTTAGTTCCTAAACTGGAGGCCTTTCCTTTCCCATGGTCATGTAATGGGTCTACGAAGACCTTATGATCACTGTTTTTGGTATGTTTTTGCCCATTGACTTCTATAGTTCCATCTTCAACAAAGTCTTGTATGATGTTCTTCAGTTGTTGGCATTGTTGTAGGTTATGTCCCTTTGCTTGATGGTATTCACAATAGGCATTATCATCCCACCATGATGGTTTAAACTATCCAAGATCATAGTGTTTGGGTTCTAGAGGTTGTATGAGATTATTTTTAATCAATTGTTTGTAAACTGTCTCAATTGGCTCCCCCAAAGGGGTAAACTCACATTTAGGAGATCTCCTCTATGGTCGTTGTTGTTGTGAATTTTGGACAAATTTGGTGGTTTGATCAGAACTGTTGGGCATGTCATGAGAGGGATTGTAACCTCTAAGTGAGATGACAGGTCCTACATGTAGAGTCTTAGCATCAACGACACCATCATTGGTTACATTTTTGTTTCTAGAAAAAAAATTGTTTCTATCATTGGGAGCATTTTGGTGTTGAACAACTAGATTTCTACCTGGTGTCTTAATTTCTCCTTTGTCAATAAGGCCTTTTTCAAGGATAATTCCCTTTTGCACCAAGTCTAGGAAAGAGGGACAACAATGTACTCTTAAGTCACTTCTTAGTTTTGGATGAATATTTTCAAGGAATATTGTGACTTTTTGTTTCTCTGGTATCTCAACTGGACATCGACTAGCTAAACTTCTCCATCTTTGGAGAAAGGTGGTGAAGTTTTCTCCGTCTTCTTGCATGGTGTGACACAAGGTATTGATCATGATTTCATTGTCTATGTTGAAGGAAAAATGTTCCACAAACTTCTCAGCTAATTCACCCCATGATCTTATGCCAGATCGTAGTTTAGAGAACCATTCCAATGCTATCCCAACAAAGGTTCATGGAAATAGTCTCATTAAGTATGTGGGGGCATACGAGATGTCCATGCATGTTGTGGAAAATTCTTTGATGTGTTCTAGAGGTTTCCTCTTCCCATTATACTTAGGTAAGTTCGGTATAATGTATCTGTGTGGGAAGGATGTCATGTATAGTGCTTTATCAAAAGGACATGGGCATAAATCTTGCGTTGAGATAGTTCGTTTGCCTGACATGGACATACTGTCCATTTTTTTTTGGAGAATTTGCATTTGATTTTGGAGAACATCTACCTATGTCAATGACATGTTGGTAGCATTATTAGGATCAATGTAAGTGTTCTGAAATGCAATATTTTGTGACGGATTGTGATTTGGTGAGGGTATATATCTTGGTTGAATATTATATGATAGTGTAGGGATATATCTTATCTGAATGTTTTGATTTGGTATAGGGATATTTCCTGTTTGTGTAGCCCCTATTTGAGGAATGGCAGTACTGGTGTTGGTATGAGGTATAGTTGTGTTCGTGCCAACTTTGGATCTTTTACCAGTGGTGTGCATGCCAAAGGGGTTGGATGAAGTTGCTCCCACAGTAAATTGTATATAGTGTGTTATGTTGAATGGGGTTGTGTTTACAATTGGTGATGTTTGAGTAGGTATGTCAGTTGGTATTTCTGCAGTAATTTGAGGAACAAAGATGCTCGATGTCATAGTTTGGGTTGGTTGAGTAGATGTTGATTTTAAGGTATGAACGTCAAATCCTAGTGGTAGTTTGGCACCTTCTACTAGCAACTTTGCTAGATATCTTTGAGGATGAGTTGCCATACACTCATCCATAAAGGATGCAAATTTAGGATCTTGAATGGTAGCGTCTATGTCTTCTACATAATTTTTTCCATGTGTATCTCTAGTGACATGTTTTTCAAGAAAAGTTTTGTGTGGTCTCTCTTTTCCTGATGGTTGATTTCTAAAAGGATTAATGAATTCTTCTGAGTCTACCATATCTTTTTGTTTCTTTCTAGACCTTGTTTCAACCATGAAAATTTTGCTCAAACTAGGGAAATGCAAAACTATGTCTAGAAACCGATATGTCCAATTTCTATGTTTTTGGAATTTTCTTGGATATAATATTGAATGAGTGTTGCTATTGTTCTGGTAGTTTCTTGGAAAATAAAGGATGTTTAAAATGACGTATGCTAGGACGACACTATGCAATACTATAATGGTACATGATTCTAAGAGGATATTACCTACCACCTATGGAATAATCAAGGCTATGACTTAACTTTATTAAGGAACCTGATGTAGGACAAGGAAAAAATGATAGGGTGAATTTCCAAACTAGACTGATGAGATGGAAGGATTCACTAGTATGACAAAAGTGACTAGGTTCAATG
Organism: Sequoiadendron giganteum; assembly: GCA_007115665.2. Taxonomy (NCBI): domain Eukaryota; kingdom Viridiplantae; phylum Streptophyta; class Pinopsida; order Cupressales; family Cupressaceae; genus Sequoiadendron; species Sequoiadendron giganteum. Next base: position 631,357,124 of record CM021104.1, read on the forward strand.
ACTCAGACTATCAAAACATGAAATTTTCCAAATATGCGAAAAGTTGACCTATTCTAAGATATGAAAACTCCTATGAGGTAACTAAATTTTGCAACTAAGACATCTATTGCTAAAACTAAAAGATACCTAAAGATTGATAATGCAAGGTTTTTGAGCAAGTTTCTAGTTTTTGTCCAAGGTTGACTATGAAAAATAGAGATTGAGATGACAGTTTGGTTTCAGACTAGTGACTACAAATTTTAGATTTCTATTGATAGGCAGATGTGGTTCATTTTTTAGATGCGGTTCAGAAATTGGCAGATGTGTTTCAGTTTGCAGATACGACCCTCTGGTAAAATTCAGACTCAAGTATTGGTAGATAATTGTGACTTTCATACATAGATGTTATTTAACTTATGACAGATGCGACTCACTAAGTATATGTGACTCAATTAACAGATGTGAATCAAAACTAAACTCTATTAAAACTAACTTTGTTGATAGACACATGTGATTTTCAGTTTAACAGTTGTGACTTGTAATGACATATGTGATTTACAATTTGACAGTTGCAACTCAGTTTTCAGTTGTGGTTTTTTGGTGAATGTTAAAATAAACTGACTCTGTTCTGTGACCACGTTTTGGAAAATAAAGAATACAATCACAGAAGACAAAGTGTTTTCAGTTTTTATGTGTATAAATATGTTTAAAACCAGAAGACATGTACAATCTTAAGGTTGTGATAGACTGTATTTACTGAGTTCTCAATTGGGTTTTCCTAGCTACACATATTCAAGGCGGATGACTAGTAGCTTGACCCCACTGGCTCCCCTCCACAACACTCACTTATACAAGGCAACCAAGCTACAGTACCCATGAAACTCCCATGGCATACATTTCATCTCTACACATGAACCATAAGGATTTGAGATGGCTTCATAGGTTTGACCTACTGCACTAATAAATATAAGGTTTTTGGCTTAAACTACAACAAGTTGGATTTTTAGTATGGACACATGTTCAAAAAGCAATGCAAGAGGCAATATCATCCCATTCTATAGAGGTTACGCTATGTAGGCTTCAACACGCCATAAGGGTACTAGGGAATCAAGAGCTGGTCCGTTGGGATCTCTGTAATACTGAGTTTCCTCGAGCATTAGAATTTCTATACTGATTGGGAGTGGCTCAACAAAAAAGCATGTCATTGGTTTGTGTCGCGTTGGTTACTCTTAACCACCAATGCAAGGTCCAAATTCAAGAGTTAGTAACCAGTTCTCTTACACCCAGGATCGCATGAATGCACAAGGGGAGAGGATACTACGATATACCGAATTGGGGTTCTAACTAAATAAATATAGACACAAAAAACAACACTGGTTAATTTTAATCCCAAATGACAATTATCTAGCTATCAAATACAAAAGTTCATTTAAAAAAAAATTAAAATCTTCGACAATAGTTCTTGCATGTAGCTTGTTAGTATTTTTGTTGGTCTTCATCAGTTGTCCTGCAAGAAAAAGGGGTTTGGTTTTCAATATCTTCTACGCTTCGTCCTACAAAAACTATGTTATCCTCCTAAATACAAAAAATTAAAAATCAAAATTATTACCAGTCAGATGCATTGTTTAATCTTATAGATGTGTCATGGTATTATTAGTCAAATGCATTATAGAATCCTCAGATGCATCTCGTGTCGTTAGATGCATCTTGAAATTTATCAATTGCAGTTCATGGAATCAGATGCATTGTTTCGTCAGTCAAATGCAATTATTTGTACGATATTTGTAAGAGAAAAATTGAAAAAGCGAAATGGATTTGTGAAGATTGAAGTGTCTTCACATCGGGTTCACCAAATGTAACGTAGATAAAATGACTCTGCAAGAAAGATGGGTTAAATCTAATCTAACATGCATTAATCTAAATCAAACAACTAAGAATGAAAGAATAAACTAAAACAGTAAATAAAGCAAAACATGAAACAGTCTCACCGAATATCATAAAAAACCTTCAAATTATCTTGATTGTCTTTCTCCATTTTTTCGTGATGGTATTCTTGCCCTTAGATTTTCAGTATGTATGCAAGCATAGCCTTGAAGTATATGTTAAAGAAAAATATCGAAGATTAACAAGTTCTTCCAAAAGTATCGATTTCGAGAGGTGGAATAATGACAAATGCCAACCAATTTATAGAAAATGGGTTTTCGAATGATCGACTCAAATTCAAAAGAGAGATCAACAGTTAATATTGATGAATGCCATGTGATGTGAGTTTTGTGTCAGTTAGAATGTGAGTTGGAAAAGTCTATAGGATAAAGATTAAATTAAATAATAATTTAATCTTATGTTAATACTATTCAAAAATAAGAAGAATAGACTTTGAATGTCAAAGATAAAGACTGAAATAGATTGAAGTTTTTGTTCGAATGCATACATGAATTAATTAATTAAATAAAGATATTTAATTAATAACTATGTTCATGCATATGAGTAAGACTGGTTGATTATGATAGAGAATCTCTTCGTAGAGACGATCAAATATTAAATCAGGAGATAATTGATTGATTTAAATAGATCTCGAGTTAGATAGTGAGTGAATAATTAGTTAAGTAAATGACAAAAGAATGTGACTCAAATAACTCTTTTTGTGAATTAAATGTTTATTTAACTCAATATTCAAAATTAAGGATTAAATTAAATAAATAATAATTTATTTAATTAATTGTCGAAAAAGTTAATTGAATAATTAAATAATTTGAAACGAATATTTAATTATAGCCAAAAATATGATAAAAGGTAAATTAAATAATAAGTTATTTAATTTGAAAAGAGGGTTAATTAATTAGCAACGTAATTTAAATAAATAAGATTTATTTAATTAATCAAGTTGAATAAAAAGGTCATAATGAATTAATTAAATAATAAAGGTTATTTAATTAATAGAAGAAAGGTGTGTTTAAGAAATAAGTAAATAATTAACATTATTTAATCGTGACCATGGACATTAGAAAATTATGTCGAAAGGTTGTTCTCGTAGGCCTAGACCAATTTTCAGTGGCTACAGTTACAATTAGAGAATACATTTGAGGCCTTGGTTGTGTAACTGGTGGACCATAGTCACATTTAACGTTTGTTACAAAGTTTGGGAGTTAAAAAATTAAGTAGATTTGATTTATGATGGACATATTTAGATGGTATTAACAATAACTTGCAATCTATCAAGACTTGATTACCTTATAACCTATCAAATTCTAGTGATGAAATGATAAATTAATCATAATGTCACCTTGGGATCACATCACCATGAAGGAACTTCATCCAACATCCTTATGAGTGCAGGTACCACCAAATAGGTATTTGTCAAATCTGTCTTCCTCGAGCGAGGGAAATTCATGAAGAGAAGAGGAAAGCGAGACATGTAGTAGGTCTAAAAGAGGGAGATTAATTAGAGGTCAAAAGATTAGAAGAAAATTTTGTAGTAAACGCATGGAATTTTTTCTTGTTGAAGGGGGGTCATGTTCTTATGATGATGAGAGCATTAGCAACATTGAGGTGCCCTTTAGGTACAAACATCTACGGAAACAATGGGTACCCAAGGAACTTCCTCTAATACACACTGATTTTTGTGTCAACGAGAGGATATATCACATAGCACCATCATCATTACATGGTTTGGGCCTATTTTGCGTGGACGACATAAAGGTTTGTTATGAAAAAGTTAGTGAATTGATGGAGTATGTCTGACCCTATTATAGTTACAAAGATTTGATGCAGCTGGGTATGTGCAGGATCATCATGGAAAAAACAGGCCCTTAAGTGATGAAAATTTAGAAAATCAGAGTTAGGAAACTTGACATAAAAATTTGAATAAGTTATCTATATTATTTCAAAAATATGTAAGAATAGAATCTGTAGAAAATTGAATTTAGTTTCTAAACTACTAGGTTTATTTACCAAAAAATATCTATTTGCTGAAAATTTGAAATTTTAATGTAGTAGTACTTAAATTTCAGGGAAAAAATAAGAAGTGGGTGTCTATCTGACCACCCTAACCACAATAAAATGATAATATTTTAGATATAAGTAGAGGACTCATGTCCTGATGTGATGCATATTTTTTTGTTATTTTTTTCCAAGTAACTAATTAATTATGAATTTTTTATTACAACTTTTAAAAAATATAAAAAACTCGTATGTCTCACCACTTTAACTTGGACAAAACCTCATGAAATTCAATTTTTTTTTGTTGTAATCCTATAGTATGTGAAGCATAGAATGTGACACATGTTTCGGATTCAAAAAATATACTATTTGAAAGCTATATATATTTTTCAATCAGCCTATCAATCAGGACTTTAGTCATAATTTAAATAGAAAATGAATAATAATTATTTATTAAATTCAAAGTAAAGCATAATTTATATTGGTGGAAAGATGAGAATCTCCTTTAAAAACCATTTTCATTTCATCAGTTTTGGGTAAAAATAAAGTCGTCAGCCACATGGACCATCATATCACTTACATATCACCATTTTTTGGCCCATCATGATCCTGCACATACCCAACTAGTTCGATATACATGAAGTATGTGTAGGTATGCACTGTTAGAAAATTATATACAACTAAAAGATAAGGATCAAAATAAATGTGTCGCTATGTACATTGATGGAAGGCCAAAAGCATCAGGGAATATTGTAGGGTTTATAAATAGTACATAACTTGGGTCAACAAATAAGCAATCCAAATGCATATTCGAGGCGCGCAAGGGAAACCGTGTATTCGTATGTGCGATAAAATTAATAACTTCAGGGGAAGAGTTGCTAATCGATTACAATTTGAATCAATTAGATACAAACACAGTTACTATGGGGGTAGTACGTACTATATACCATTTTACCCAACCTCCAATTAATGACTCCAATATACCATTTTATTATTATGTTTTTTTCGTAAGTCTATTGGTTTCATTTCGGTAATGTTTTTTATATTTATTTTTTGTCACAGTGGGACATTGATCATATGAGGAAGGCTCCGGCCCAAAGCACAAATCACAATTGCATATTCAGACACTTCTACCCACTAGGTTTACCTCATTGTAATTGTACAAATTAGATATGAGCAAAATGTTTTATTATTATGTTTTTTTCATGAGTTTATTGGGTTAATTTCGATAATGTTTTTAATATTCTTGTTGCAGTCAGCTGATCAAGGAAAGGCACCAACAGTAGAGGAGAGCATCCATATGCAGGTGTAGTCACTATTATGTGATGATGACATCTCATTTTCCGCAAAACCTGTGGATATGATGAGGAAGGCCCAAAAAAAATGCAATAAAGAAATCCTTAAGTTGGTATTCATAGTGCCTCAAATAGATGAGATAAGAGAAAGGGTTAAAATATTGATGGAGAGAGCACAAAACTTGCAAGTAAGCTGTCATGAGATCTTTAATTATAACATAAGTTCATTCATGGTTTTATATTTTGTACTCTTTTATGTCATGAACTAAAATATGTGTTGTTTTTACAGGACTATTTACATCCTCATGATGCTGCTGGCCATGATCAGGGTACTGGAAGTGTTGCTCGGGGAGTAAGGGTTGGTACAAGTGTCAATCTTGATCTTCTTGCGCATACATCACATCATCCAACCCCATCATTTGTGCCTATATTTTCAACTGAAATGTTGGCAACACATACCATGTAGGCATCTGGTAGTGCACCCTTTGGCAACGAACACATGCCAGAACATGTGTCAGGAGATGTACCTGGGGATGCAAAGGCCACTAGTACTGATGATGTTTTAGCAGCATTTCCTGGATCTTCCTGTATTACTAGTATGGGAACATTTCCGATCACATTTATCGTGACCGAGGATTTCATTCCCATAAAGATAGAGAAGGTCCTAGGTACTTTAAAATGTTTTAATTATTATTATATATAATCTAATTGAAATTTACTTATTGATCACTCTTTTTAGACTAATGATCCCATGATCATTTTGTAGGAAATGATGTTTTTTATAAACATCTAAGTGATATTACATTGGAGCTTTTCGGGCCCACCATATGTACACGGTGGAATGCCCAAAATCAAGATTTAAAAGATGAGCTCATTAACCATTTAGTTGTGTTGTTTGGTGATAAAACATTCAACCGAACCAAGGTCCTTAAGAAAGCTGGTACCTATCTAAAGTATGTGAGGGACCAATATAGGCCACATTTAGAGAAGAACAAAAAGTACGAGCATCCCCCATGATTCTGGAGAGGGAGTGGAAAGACCTGGTGTCAGATGGAAAGGAGAAGGCTGAAAAGATAAAAAGGAAAGACACCATCGGGCCAAGGAAGGTATGTGATATTATCAACAATGTAATTATATACTGATTACTCTTTCTTTTTACATAATCTAACGTATTTCAAACTTTTCATAGGCTGTCTGACACATAGAAGGCAACAAAGGCAAGACTAGAAAAAAACATGTAGCACAAACTTGGCTCTGGTGGTTATATGAAATTAGTCGCATGAATTGTAAGTATCAATAAATGAAATATTGCATCCAAATAATAAATTGCAAACAATTTTGGTTTTATCACACCATAGAAGAAAAATTCATGAGCTTATGCAAAAATGCAAGGCTCTAAATTCAATAGAATGCCCACAGAAGAGGACCTGAAGATTGCTTTCCAGCAAGGCTATGGAGCCCTGGCTGAATTCCTAAGAGTCTTGATTGGGAAAATATAATCTTCCACTGCATCTGACACACAGGTAAATAAACTCAATAAAGTTTATTTAAAATTGAATACTTGTGCAATCTATTCAATATTAATTTCCACCATAAAGTAATTATGTGCCTATTTATTTTAAACAGACAACCAATGATAATACTACACATGACATTGGAATGCAGCCTGGTGAGTGTGGAGCACAACCTGTAGATGAAGGTCATGGTGTGCATCCCGGTACTAGATGTATTCATGTGCTATATAAAATGTAGTATGGATTAATACAATTAAACATCTTTAATTGCATTTGGTTTATTAATTAATGTAACATTTCATGTTTCAACTTTAGAGCATGTAGAGTGTAATCAACATGTTGAGCATGATCAGGCTAGACAAGATTAGGAACATGATGTGGCCCCATCAGGTAAAGAAGACCACTCTAATGTTCTTTTAAATATATTTAATTGCAATTGGTGTATTAATTAATGTAACCTTTCGTGCTTCAACTCCAAATCAGGATTTAGAGGGTGTTTAGTATGTTGAGGATGAGGCTATAAGACAAGATTAGGAACATGATGTGGCCCCATCAGGTAAAGAGCATCACTCTAATGTTCTTTTAATTAATGAAATACTTGTAACAATAATAATAAAACATATCAATTTAACATTTATTTGCTATTGCAGTGGTGTCCACGTCATGAGTACACGAATAGGCATATATTAAGATCACGAGCAGAGCTCAGAAAAAATGAAGGGGGGACAGATGATTTAGAAAATCATACTCCACTTCAGCTTTTTTTAGCTGCAAAAATGAAACAAAAAAAACAATGATTGTAATCATATTATGACAACCATATTTTTGATAATATGTAAAAACTAAAAGAATGAATGTTATATGTTAATGAATGAATGTTATATGTTATTAATGTATGAATGAATGAATGTGAATATGTTAATGAATGAATGTTATATGTCATTAATGCAGGATGAATGAATGAATGTTATATGTTATTAATGGATGAATGAATGATTAATGTTATATGATCGGGTATGGGGAATTGAGAGTGATGTGAGGGGGGATGGGCCAAATGATCTTCAACCTTCACATGGTTGGCCCTGTTAAGTAGAGAATATTAAACTAGTCTCGAAACAAAGAGAAGCTCAATAAGATAATGCACTTTTCAATATAAGAAATGCATCATTTTAAACATCAAACCAATATGCAAAGATGAAAGAAAGTACTAACTTTTCACTATGAATATTGTGTTGTGTGTGGATTTGGTTTCAAAGCTCTATTTCTTTTGTTTTTAGTGGTGAGATAACTCTAAAATTTGACTTTTATGCATTATAGGTTAGTGGAAAATTTGACAGCTTTGAAGGGTTTAGAGGCTCAATTGAGATAGATACATGGATATTTGGATCTTGTTGTTGATGGGAGGCTTCCACTTAACCATAAAATTTTGTACTATCTGTAGGTATGCAAAAATTTCTCTACTTACATTCATTCAACTTACTATAATATAATATCTGACAAAAATCTCCTTTTCATTATACTTAGATGGGTTTTCATGCCCTATTCCAAAGCACATGTTTTAGAATAGGCAAGAAGGATGATGGAAAAGGTTAAGAAATTTGGCTTTACACCTACCAATTGCATAGTTTACTTCATTCATCCAGCATATTGCCAATGTGTTTCACAATTGTTGGAATCATACCCTATAATTACAGAACTAGTAAAATTAAAATATGTAAGTTTCAAATATGGCATTACATATCTTTCTATGAATTTTTGAAAGAAAATATCAAAATGGAGAAGTATTAACAAAATAATTTGCATAATTTCTAAGAGATCAGAGATTTTTTTTGCAGAGTTATCTTGAATATATTTAAGACAAAAGTAACTTATAGAGGTTGAAGTAGAATATCGGTAGTCTAAAATCACCAGTCAACACATCTTAGTAGTATCTCAATTCAAGAGAACTAGGTCCACTATCCATTATCCAGTAAAACAAATAAAATCAATTCATAAGATTATTTTGTTCTAATATGGTTGACTAGTTGCTTGATTATTTTTGATTGTTAGGAAGTCATCAATATACACTTGGTTTTCCCGCATTCTCTTGCCTCGTGGCCAGAGAGTTTCTACAGAAGGCATCAAAGTAACCTTCAAGATTGACAATGACAATGAGTACAAGGTCAGTATAACTTAATGTTAATTGGGTATGATTTTATTTGTTCAAGACCAATTTAGATTCATTTTCTGCTCACAATACTTTTGTTTACATTTATGTTTTGCTAATATCCATTTTCCTTTACATTCATATTCTTCTATACATATTGTGTTTACAATAATGTTTTCCTTAATTTAATCTAGGGGAGAGGACCTAGTACCTGAGGATTTTTCAATAGTTGTGATAGTAGTGGTTTATATAGTGCCCAACCCTAATCGTGTGGCCCAAAACAAATTTCAGGCCTCAATAAGCCTTTGAAAAGGCACATGTGTATTAGGTCGCAGAATCAACTCACAACCATCCGATTTAAAAGCTAATCGATGGGCTTGCCAACATAAACCTCTGGAAGCCCCCTATAACCGTTAGATTTAGAAAGATCAACGGTTAAGAATTTGTAACCTGTAGACCTAAGATATTTCATTCACCGATAGCCACCCTCTCCACTGATGGACACCTATCCTTCGTTCTATCGATGGGACACTAGATAATGTTTCCTTGATGCACCATAGTTCCCATGATATACTTTATGCATTCGATAATTCATGCCCATGGTTACTTTTGTTGACAACTTGACTCTATCGGTATATCGAGAGAGCACCTTAGGAGTCAGCTCGATAGAGTATTGTTACATCGATACTAGGTTGTGAGCTATTTTCATCAGGCCATCAAAAGGATTGTGGTGAGGGTTTTGTCGATGAAGCATTGTTAGGCCAATGGTATTGATTTTTTTAGGAATAGGGGAAGGACATTCATCATTATGGACAATGATGGAACTTCAAAAAAACAACCCTACAAATTTAATTGATCTTGCCATTTTTCTAGTTCTCCATGGTAAATTTGTTGTAAAATGGTTTTAGAAAGGTCTAGGGTTAGGGTTCTATGATTGTTTCCAAGTATTCATGTAAAAGGCCCTACTTTCATAATCAAACACTCTAGCTTTGTTCTATTTGATTAAGACCTTTTTGAAGGGATTTTAAAACAACTTATGTCCCATCATCCCATCTAGGCCAAGTTCCCTTCTGCTCTTTCGTCATATTTTTCCTATGGTCAACTTTAATTTTTTCCTAAGTCTAGGGTGGCCCCATGCCCCCTTTTAAAATAACTTCATGGCATTGTTTACCGTCAACCTTGTCATGTCCCCTTTATTTTAATAAATAGTTTATATTTTGCAAAAAGGTGAATTATTGTGGTCATTGATGATAAGGCATTAAATCTCAACAACTCCCCACCATCTTGTGACGACCCCACCACAGAGTATTGAACAATCGCAATATCACGAGAAGGCGCCATCTATCACATTCAAAGAGGCCGAAGGAAAATTATGAATGTTTTAATATATTAAGCTGACCTTAATATATTAATTGGTGAGCTACTGAAGTGGATCTAAAATGCACATACTTAAAATTGGCGGAGATGTTTTAATCTAAACAGAAAAGGTGCTTGACATTTAAAGTCAAAGTTGTCAACCGTCCACACAAGCAAGTTTGTTGAAGATCAAGATCTACAGTTGCCCGCTATCACGTGATCAAAATTTGCAAGATGGTTAACGATTGTGATATCAAGGGAATTTTGACACGTGGATTTATTTGATGACGTGGGAGATGGTGGGGCTAGAAACGTGAGTTGTATGGGTTCTTGAGCTAGAATGTTTTGATTGGATGAATTGTGGGCCATTTTTTATGATGGAAGTCAATGTCAGATTGACTGAAGCACAGTCGTTCAATGATCTAGCCTAGATGAAGATCAATGGTTAAAATTCAAACCTGCATCAAATGTGATTGGAGTCGTTGCTAAGGCGCGTGAGTGAGCAATAATGGCGGACGAGATGTATTCCTACCTATTTTGGTGGAATAAGAGGATTTCTTCTTTAGCTTTAAAACTGCTTTGCAAAGTTCCTTGAATGCTTTTTGTGAATATAAAATAGGGAAATAATCCTTTCAACGAACCTCCAAAAATGTCTGCTGAATTTGCAATACGTCCGACGAAACTTTCGTCATAATGACTTTCCTATTTCATCACACTTTCATTGAACTTTCAACAAACCTCCAAAAAGAGTTTGATGAATTTGCAATATGTCCAATGAGACTTTTGTTGTAATGACTTGCCTATTTCATCACAAGTTTGATGAACTTCTGTTGTTGATCTGATGCTTTGGCAAAGGCATGCCACTTGTGTTGTGGTTGCGGTTCATTGCTAGATCAAAAAAATGTCCATCAATATTCTGACGAACACTAGGGACCTTTTCCATGGCGGAAACCAATGAAGCTATGTCATGATTTCAACGTTTTAAAGCTAGTCGGGAAAGTGACGAAAAACTAGCGACGAAAATTATTTTAGTGGTTCGTTGGTATGCTGACAATATGTTGTCAATATTCCAACAAACGTTCGTCGAAAATTGGAGTCAAATAAAGTAGTGATTTTGATGTAGTATTTCCCTTGTCCAAGGAAAATCTCTCCATCTATCTGCCAAATTCCATGCCTAGAAAGTAGTGTATAAGACCCAAATCCCTAATCTTGAACTTTGTTGCAAGGTCCCTCTTGCACTCCTCTATGAGCCCCAATGAACCTGTTTAAAACAAGTTATCCACATATAGGACAAGAATGATAACCTCACCCCCAACCAAAAAGTAGTAGAGGTTAGCATCCACCTCACTCTTCATGAAGCCCATTCCCTACAAGTATTTATCAATGTGCTCATACCACACCTTGGGATCCTGCTTGAGTCCATACAAAGCTCTCTTCAATATGCACACATGGGTTTCGCTGATGTGTGCTACAAATCCCTCTAGTTGTTCTATATATACCTCCTCTACCAATTCACCATTGAGAAACACTATCTTTGCATCTATTTGATGGATCTGCCATCCCATCTATGCTACAAGTGAGATCACAACTCATATAGAAGTATACTTGGCAATCAAAGTGAATGTCTCCTCATAGTCTATTCCCTCCTTCTGAGAAAACCCCTTTGCCACGAACCTTGCCTTGTATTTCTCGATACTAACATCTACACTGTGCTTGATCTTATAGATCCAACGTGATCCAACCACCACCCTATCTATCAGTTTAGGCACAACCTCCCATACATCATTTTGCACTATTGAGGTATATTCCTCAATCATCGCATCTCACCACACCTATTGTTGTGCAACCTCCTGATAACTGGAAGGCTCCCTATCTACCAACTAACTAACTAATGCCATATAGTCATTATACCTGGCTGGCTATCTCTATTGTCTACTGCTCATCCTAGGAGCTCCCATAAACTCCTGAGTATTCCTATGTGTTTTTTGAACCACTTGGTTCTTGCTACCAACTGTAGAGGATAAAATATCAACCTCAATGTCATCCTGATGCATCTCTTGGATCTGATGCATTTGTTGATCCATACTCTGCAAAATATCAACACCTAATCATGTGCATGTACTAGTAACTATGCTCATGCTTCACTACCTCTAATCCGGTTGAACGATCCTTGGAGCTTTTGTTGGCTGCTCACCTTAATCATCTACTAGCAAATCTCAGGACCTCTTATATGCCTTGTCCTCCATGAATTTGACATCACACCTAACTATAATCCTCTTGGACCTAGAATAAATATCTGATATGCCTTTGAGGTCTTGTTGTACCCCACAAAGTACCCTCTTTTTGTACTCTGATCTAACTTGGAACATGTAGGCCCTTGAATGTGACAAAATGCCAAACTCCCAAATATCCTAAAGTGACTGACATTAGGCTTCTTCCCTTTGAATGCCTCCTCTAGTGTCATATTTCCCAATACCTTATGTGGAACCCTATTTTGTATATATACTACCATACTATATGCCTCTTCCCATAAGTAACATGGCATATCTTGGTCATACAACATATCCCTTGCTACCTCTGATATAGAACAATTCTTCCTCTCAATGACCCCATTCTGTTGTGGGTTGTAAAGAAAATTCCACTCTCTCTTGATTCCTTCTCTATTACAAAACTCCTAGAACCCTTTCCCTTTGTGCTCACCTCCATTGTCTAATCGAAGAACCTTTATCTTCCTTCCAGACGAATTCTCTACAAGATCTTTGAACTCTTGGAAATGACTGAAGACCTCATCCTTGGTCTTCAAGAAGTATATCCAAGTCTTCCTAGAGAAACCATCAATAAAATTAACAAAGAACGTGTATCCTCTTAGAGACTTCATCGACATTGGTCCACATATGTCTGAATATACTAGATCAAGAACACCCTTGGATTTGGTGTCACTCTTTGGAAAATTTTCTTTCACAAACTTCCCCAACACACATCCCTTACATACACCATCATGCTATGTGCTCACCTCTGGAACACCTGTTACTATCTCACAAAGAAATTTAAGTGCTAGATGATGTACATGGCCCATCCTCCTATGCCATAGCTCTCCTTGATCTCTAGGATTACTTCTACTCATAAGTGCCTTATGAGTATCAAACTACAACATGTAAAGATGGCCACTCCTAACTCCAATAGCTATGGGTGATTTCCAATCCTTATGCTTGATTAACACATGTGCCCCTCTAAAAAGTACACTGTATCCTTTATACTGAAGGATAGATATGGAAATTAGATTCATACCCAAGCCTGGCACATGCAACACATCATGAATAGGAATCAACTTTCCATTCTCCCTCTGAAATAGAACAATCCATTTCCCAACTAGATTGAGTTTGGACATGTTCCCCATATAAATTTGGATTTTAATGTCCTCCTCCTTATAATTGGAGAAGTACTCTCTAACTCTTGTAATATGAAATGATGCCCCACTATCTATATACCAAACACCCAATGAGGTTGAGCTAACCATACAAGCTATGAGTGCAAACTCATCCTCCATTCTACTAGAAAGCTCATTTGCACTTGCTAAAGCTATTGTCTTCTTCTTTCCTTTCTTTTCATTTTTCTTCCTTTGCAGGCAATCACTGACATAGTGGACAAACTTGTGATAGCCATAACAGTTGATCTTAGACAAGTCCTCCTCACTTTTTGGGTTTGATCCTTTACTAGACCCCTTCTTCTCTTTCCCTTTTCCTGCTAGCACAATGTTTTCTTGTTCCACCTCACTTTTCTGACTATTACTGTTGATTCCACTGAGAAGACTTACTCTAAGTTCCTCTTGAGTGAAACCACTCCATAGTCGATCCCAACTTGGTAAGGCGTCTCATCCATTAATAAATTCAACAAAGACATCCCACTGCTTAGAAACCCATTTAGGGCTATTTGTACTAGCTCGTCATCATCTGGTTTATCTCTAATAGCTGCCAAATCATCCTTGACAAGTCTAAATCTAGTGAGGTAACTTGTAACGTCTTCTCTCTTATTCATCCGGGTATTCCTCAACTTTTCTCTAAGAATCAACTTTCGATTAGTGGTAGCATTCTGGTATAGATTTAGAATGGTATCCCACATCTTCTTCATTGTATCTAACTTCATGATATGCGGAACTATATGGTCCTTAACACCGTCAAGGATTAGCCTCCTCGCCTTGACATCTTCCTTCTTATATTCTAAGAGTTGCGTTGATCTGTAGGTACAACTACAACATTGGTCACATATTCCTTGATACCATTCTCTTCCAACAATAAAAAAATTATAGCTTTTCAGACACCAAAATTTGAGGCTCCATCCAATCTTCCCTAATCTCTTAAACCTTATGAGGCTATCTCAAAAGATGAGAAAAAATAAATCTGAAGAAGTTAAACTGGGTTTTATAAATCCTCTATTTTTGCTTCTTGTGCCTGCGTTGATCCTTTTTGACCCTCAGATCAGCCCTGATACCATGTGAAAATTATGTTGCAGTTATTGATTATTAATCTCCTATCTTATATAGATTATTTGATTGTTGTAAATTAATTCACAACAAATATTGAAAAATAACACAACTGCAATTTCATAAATAAAATCATGGGAATAGGAAAGAAAATATGCAAAAAAATAAACATAATATTTTTGGACAAATTGTCCCTGGAAAAACCCTAAAGTGAAAACTAGTTCTATAGATGAGGAATTTTATTAAACTTCAACAAATCAAGAGTTACATAAGCTACTTTCCTCTTACTGGCAGAGCTAGATGGCAATATTTTTGTTCTCTAGAAAATTCTTCCTTTAATTTCTCCTGCTGAAATTCCACTATTGTTGTCTCCAACACTATCACTGCAAATCTTTCTCAAGTTTGTGTTCTCCAAATGTCCATTGATCCCCTTTTATAATCTTCTCATTGAGCAACCAATGGCCACGATTTAATCTCAATCAATCGCTAAGATTATCTGGACTCTAACTAACCCTAACTAACCACTTTCTAGAAGTCTCTAAAGGAATCAATTAATTAATTAATCAATATTCTTTGGTATGGAGACACTTTTCCAAGCTATCAAGTCTTAGAAAAATTTCATTTTCCTTTTTAGAACTACATTTCTAAAGAAAATATTACTGTTTATCCGTGGAAAACCAAAGAGCATTTAGATTTACAATATATGCCCAAAAAGTATAACACATGCTACCACTAACCCACATCATTGGGTAACCACAAGTGTATAATACATGAGCATGAGTGAAATTTGTAGGGAGAATAGCTTCTTCTCCACAACTTGTGCCCATTTCCTATGTTTGGAGTTTGAAAACCTGAAAAACTACTTGTTCCTAGAGTAGGGGCTTCTCAATCATTGGAGCTTATAAAAGAAACACAAAAGAATGGAGAGGAATGAGGGATAACATCTTATGTGCATCCATACATTTTTAACATAATAGAGACCTTGCGTATTGAAAGGCCAAACACTTTTACCTTCATCAGGTAGCTTCTCGAGGACCTTATTATCACCTTGAACTTATATTGTATGAGGCTAAAAGATATAAATCTCAACTTACCATTGAAGTTGAGAAAAGAGAAAAGAAGGGGAATTTTGAGGATTCGGTTAATGAAATGAAATATTTTATTAACATCTATGAGGTCACAGAAGTTTATGGCACCCAAGATCAGCACATGGACCATCAACAAAGAAAAAACCCTAAACAGTTTGTAATCTTCACTTGAAATCAGCCCTTATGTAGTGGATTTTGATGATGAAGTTTGTAGTTTTGTCCAACCTTGCCTCCTCAAACAAGGTACTTGAATTATCAACTTTTAAGGTGTCTTCATAGCTGACCTGAATATCTTGATATGTTCAACACTCCATAACGAAGTGCCATTCTATCTTCACCATTCCCTTGTCACAAAATAGGCATATTCTTTTTTCCCACTCCTCTTTAGGTACCATCCATCTGTCCATTTCACATATGAGATGATGTGAACTAGTTTGTATTTGAACTATGAACATTTTTTCTTTCCATTTAACATTCCCTCCTATATAGACTTTTTCTTCATGATCCCCCTTAAGGTTAATTTTTTTCCTATGAGATCATTAGAATGGGAGAAGAGATAAGGAAGAGCTACAATGATCCTATTGAATGCAACGATAAAGTACTAGGATGGATGATGGCTCGAGATGTTGTGTTTATTCTAGAGATTATTGGCTTTTATAGCCAAAGTGGATAACCATGATTTTCACAGGAAAACCCTTATTTGCAAAGAATGGATGCAGTTTTTCACCCACAGAGAAAGAGCCCATCGTTCTTCCCACTTTAGGCTGATATTTTAAAGCTTGAAAACCAAATTCCACTCTTCATTTTGACAAAAGTTCTGGCATGGGAGACTGGCTTGCGATCTAAATAATTGGATGACAAGCTGAAATAGAGAATTTCAGGAGCCTGTAAGAGCTTCGTCCCTTTCATTAATGGAGATCCTTTGACAAATGTTGGTCCTTCAATAAATGTTGGAGATTCACATTGTTTCGTTACACTAGCACGTGATGAAAGGCATATACTGGAATGCCTTTACAATTCTATTAGCCCAAGGAAAAATGTTGTTCAGGTTAATGCCTTTGTTGAGCAGAGGTTCAAAAGTTTTCACTTTCTTTGCCAGATAGCATCAAGATTTATAGATCTTTTGAACCCAAAGCCACATATCAAAACTAACAAAAATCTACCTTCGGCCACAGAATTACAAAGGAAAGGAGTAAAATTTTCTCCTTTTACATGGGCATCTAAAGCAGTGAAGAAATAAGGTTTGATAGAGCCAACTCTAAGTTGTTCCTCCCTTGTATAGAAATGGATTACAGAACAGATGTTTCCTTGAGAAATATGGTGACAGCGAAAGCATTCATGATGTGCAATAGTGGTTGTTTACTTGCCATGTAGATCTGATGGACAGACTCATTGACACGCCTAATGATGTTGCAATACTGAAAAGGTATGGAATTATCTGCAGCTACTTGGGAAGTGATAAAGAAATAAGCACTTTGTGGAGTGGCATTCACAGATCAATATGGAGGAGTGCATATTGATCAATATGGCGTTCCCCATTTTGATCATCTTCCCATTCAATGGGCCTTGGGGAGTGTATTAGGATTAGTCTCATATTTCATCCAGCTCTTTAGTTTCTTTGCATCCAAATCCTTTACATTTAGGATTTTGTTTTTGGAATCTTAGCGCATCCATCTCTGTCCCTAATGTTTCCTGTCACCGGGGTCGAGTATTGTCTGCGGTGGGAGAATAGAAGGATCGGGATCATCATTTACATTTAGGATTTTTTTGTTGGAATCTTAGTGCATCCATCTTTGTCCCTAATGTTTCCTATCACCGAGGTCGAGTATTGTCTGCGGTGGGAAAATAGAAGGATCGATCATAAGACTTCTTTCAATTTTGGAACAGAGTAGTGAATCTTTCTTGCGTCCTATAAGTTGACAAACATATCTCGAGCCTGACTTTGATTATTAAAATAACTATTAATTATTTCCATCCAAATATTGCAGCAGGTAAAGTTTGCTGTCATTCGATGAATATATTTTATGAAAGTTGGTATGTAAGTCTACTTTTTAATTACTGGGTATGGTGTTCTATGGTGCATATTTTTAATAATTTTTATTGAAAGAATTTTCCAACCAGCTCAACTTTTTTTTTGACAAACTCTAAAAGTTTCTAGTAAGTAGTCTAGTTGGCAATTGTGAAACAATTAATGGCCTATCCAACCCTTCTTCTATAGATTATAAACTATTAGGGCTTTCCATATTTTAGACATATAGAGAATATATTTATTTTTGATCATGTAGAGAGACCAAAGTGACAAAGTCTTCTTTGTATTCTTCAGATGTTCTATTTATTGCAGCTAAGTATAGATTGATCATGTACAGTGTCCTCTCTAAAAGAGTGATTTTTCCACAACCATTGATGATTTCTTTCCTTCTACAATATAAATGTATCCACTTACCCTCATCAATTGGGATAATTAAGAGATGATTGAGATTTCTAGGAAAGAACACTATTTGTGATGCAAAAAATAAAAAGATGGTTGACAACAAGAATCATAGAACACACTACAACTAGGTCACCTACAAAAGATAATACAATGAGCATAAAAAAGCAATTGAATCTTTATCTCATCCACCCATTGCATCAACATACTCCATCAAATTTAGGGCTACCATAGTTGAAGGAGGTGATGAAGAAGATCCTAAGAACGAATGATAATTAAAGCACACACATAGATGAGAAAGCCTCTAGCCAAGAAATAAATTAGAAGTAAAAATGCCATCAACCCAATGTGTGGTGGGCATCTTTTAGGTCTCTAATAGTAAGCAACTACAAGTTTCTTCTTTTTATTCATGTTAGGTACCATAACTACTCTCCCAAATCTTATAGTTTTCCTCCACCTTTGAGGCTAGGGTTTTACCTTCAAGAAGGTAAATAGAGGCTCATTAATAGAATCAAGATGGTTAAAGGCTAATAATGAGAAGGGGTAATCTCTCCTACTATTTAAGCTCAACTTAAACTCAAGAGGGTGTTCCTAGAGGTCTTCTTAACAAGTTTTTACATTAATTAAAAGATAATAATGAATATAATAAACTATAGATATGGAAAAATTTGAGGGAATAAACATGAATCAATAATAGCAACCACACACTACCTAATTCAAGCAATAATTACCCTCATCCAACAATGAAGCACAAATGAAAATAGAAATCCAAATAATAAAGCAATAATACTCAATCTCTATGCCAAACTTCATTTATCTCCATTGCTCTTCTCCATTTTTATTTGTTTGTTCTTAGATTTGTAGAGTATGCAATGTACTCACTAAGGTTGATAATGATGATTGATAGCTTTAGATCTCAAGATAGAAAAACTTCAAATATTGTGGTTGTAAGGTTCAAATGAAGGCGATGACTTGCTTTTATAGAAATCCCAATTCAAATGAAGGGCTAGGATTAAATGATGAGGCATGATGATTAATGGATGAAATTAATTGAGAAGAAAAGAGATAAGGATGGGAAGGATGGACCAAAGCTCAAGAAATTGGTTGAGATTTAGGGCTTGGCTAAGAAGAAATTCAAATTAAATAATAATAGCAATTATTTAATTTATGGGAGGAAAAATGAATAATTAAACAATTATTTAATTATAGCAGAAGAATGGAGTGTGAAATATTAAATAATTAAAATAATTATCTAATAGAGAGTGGATGAAAATGAGGAATAATTAAATACTAAAATAATTATTTAATTATAAGGGAGAGGAAAATTATAAAATAACTAAATAAAAATAATTTATTTATTATTTAATTATAGAAGAAAATGGAGGGAAAATGAATATGAATAATTAAATAAATAATAATTTGTTTAATTATAGAGGGAAAAAGGATATTTAGTGACATAATTTAAATAAAATTGATATTTATTTAAATTAATCAAGGAGGAATAAGGATAAAGTGAATTAATTAAATAATTAAAAAATATTTAATTAATAGAGGAACATGACCTTAGAAAAATATTAAATAATCAAAATTACTTAATTATGCTAGGAAGAAGGTGAATTATTGATAAAATGTCAGTTGTAAGCTTGAGACATTTTTTTAATGTCTACATTTTGCCCCTCTTTGATATAAAGTGATTTCAAGCATTGTGTCAAAGAATAATCATGAAAATTGGCTCAAGATATGCCTCGGTGTGCTCCAACAGATGTAGATAGGATTATGCCCACTCGAGAAAATTAAATTTTTTTCAAAAAAATTCAAAAAAATTGGCAAGTTTACCAATAAGCTAATTTGATTGGTGCAAAAGGAGTGGGGATAAATAAACTAGGCTCAAAAGTTGATCCAAGGCTTGATATTTGGGTTTGAATGCAAAACCTAATGTGGTCAGATATGAAGGTAGGGGTCCTATTAAGTCAAAATAGGTTATAAATACACCATTTTTGCTTTAGGAGATTAGGAGCTCTGGTTTAGGATTTTCTACAAAGCTATTGTCACGATGTCACCTATACTAGTCTCTACACACAACAGGTATCAAGTACGGACATATGGACATGAGGAGGGCTTAAGCATGACAGTATGTATCCAAACCTTTCTTTTTAATTTGACCATTTTAATGTATATTTTAGGTCTCAAAGAAGGGCAAATAGATGTGATGCAGTTTCTGCACTGTGACTATTATCGCATTCGCTGCAACTATGGTGTGGTGCAACATAATTGAAATGTGTAACACAACTATTTTAGGGCACTGCAAAGGTGTGACATAGGCAAAAAAATTCTAGTAATCATGTTTTATACCACAATTATTGTGGTGTGATGCAAATGAAGGCTAGAATGACATAACTACAAAGGTGTGAGGTAACTGCATGATATAATGATGTAAATGTAAAAAAAACTTGTAATTGTAATTGATGATTCATATGAATAACAATGCAACACATTTGACTAATAGGCTAATTTTGGCAATTTTGGACAAAATTTGGATATGCAATACATTGAATAGGCTAATTTAGATGTTGTGATTAACATGATACATTTTTTTGTGGATGTAGGTGAGATTGGCATCGATCTACATGTGAGAGAGCCAAATGACCTCTTTTTCCCTTTGAGATCATCTAGTTGTGGAGTGAGACACTTTGAGTATGTTGGGACTGTATCATGTGACATTTATGCCCATGGTGCAGGCTAATAATGATCTACTGATAGCATTGGTAGAGAGGTGGCACTCAGAGATGAGTTCATTCCACCTACCTACTAGTGAGGTGACTATGACACTTGAGGGCATTTGGAGGATTTTGTGGCTTCACATCCATGGAGAGCAAGTGGTATATGATACAAGGAAGGGATTGGAAATGATACGACGGGTCTTTGGGACTAATTCCCTGCTAGAGCTAAGGGTTGAGGATTATGAGATCCGATGGGACACCCTAGCAAATAGATATGAGAGACTCATAGAGGTATTATGTTCAGTGATCAATGGAATGGTTCGCCCTGACAAGCGTGGACATGTATTTCTCGTAGGATGGGGGAAGATGCTCGAGGGCATGATGATGGAGGCCATATTATATGCATGGGGCCCTACCTATTGGCTATGTTATATTTTCTATTGCATGATGTAGCATATAGAGATGGACAAAGCATCAGTTGTGAGACAACACTCTTGATGGTATGGGGGTGGGAGAACATTGTAGTGTTTAGGCCACCAATTGACATATATTTGGCTCTAGGAATACAATATTTATATATTTATAGGGGAGAAGTTACTTAGATCAAGGTAGGAGGTATCTGATATTGGATGCATGCTATTGACCTAATGGATGGGTTTACTTGGAGACCTTATAGGGACTACGCAAGTTGGGATGAGGATGTCGAGCATCTACCCTATTGGAGACATACATGGTATTTGATTGGACAAACTCTGAAGACACAACACATTATTGAGAGGCACCTATTAGAGAAGGTATTTAAATAGTTTGGCAAGTGACAAGGAATGCTAGTGGGGGTAGAAAAGTACACCAAATCAGCTAGATAGGTGACATAGTGAGGCCCTATGGTTAGCATTTAGGTGGCTTTATAGGAGATTTCAAGGCTACATCCAATTCAGTGGGGAGTAGAGGTCAATGTGACCAATGCAAGAATGACCCTAGAGTATGATGCATGGAGGGTGGCACATAGACCTAGACCCTTCATAGGTCAAGATCAATTAATGCTAGTGGAGAGGATGGCTAAGGGGCATGAGGTATATTGTGGGGTAGAGGTTAAGGGAGAGGAGGTGAGAGAGATGGGGATGGTCATGGAGACGGAGATGGTCATGGTGGAGATGGAGGCGATGGGCGAGCAGATAGGGGTAGAGGTGATAGAGGTGACAGAGGTAGAGGATAGGATGACAAAGGCAGAGATGGGAGAGGTAGGGGTCATGATGACTAAGGTCAGTAGGGGAGGATCAAATTACCACCACAAGCAGCACAAAGGGTGCTCCAACATATGTCATCCATCAAAGAGGAGGGAGAGTAGGAGAAACAATAGGTAGAGATGGAGGTAGATGTGGAGGATGAGAGGGATGAGGCGGTAGGTGAGGAGGGAATGGGTGGAGAGGAGGAGATTGTTGTAGAGGAGGCTTCCAAGGATGTCGTTATTATGGACCTGAGGATTTGCATGATGTCTCGATCAGGGATGTTATTATGGATGTGATGGAGGAGGATGTTGAGGATGTGGGGCAAGGTCCCTAGATGTAGATACATGCACTCTAGGAATAGGTGTGGGAATTACAGGTATAGGTAGCATAGATTCCAACTCTATAGGGTCAGGTGTAGGCACTGATAATTGAGAGGGACCAGGTGGTAATATGAGTGCAGAGGGTTGATCAAAGATGCATTGAATTCATTTCTAAAGCCAGTGGGCCAACCACATCATTTACAAATACTATGTATCGAGCAAGTAGAGAGGCTTAATACTACAGGGACCTATATGAGCACATTGTGTAGAGATTGCCAGTGATCCTAGCTTCCAGAGTCATGGTAGGAGCATGATACATTCATGCAGGACACAAAGCAACATCGGGGTCTCACAGAGATGATCCTCTCCCCATGATAGATCATCAAGATCATAATAGAGGGAGGAGAGACCATCAGGATCAGGAGACAAGGGCAGCATAGGCTAGGCCTATTTTTATATGTTCTTAGACACTGATATTTTTATCGAGCTTGTGAGCTCCATTTTTGAGATACACCATGATATTGTATATGGCACACCATTTTTTGATACATATATGCAAGATACATGATTTTGGTGGCAAAAATATGATGTGATTTAATGATTATGCATTTTATGTTTAATGTGATGTTCCTATATGATGCAGATTATCGATTTATGATATGATGCTATGGATATTTGATGTATAGTTTATGCTTATACATGCTTATGATGTATGGATGGATTCACCTAGTTATTTTCCTACATGCTTATGTATGTTATGATGGATGAATGGGTACCTATATGCTTATGCCATATTTGTATGCAATTCTTATATGGATGATGGTTCTATGTGATGCAATGCTATGGATATTTTTGTCTTTTTTGATGCAATATGGTTGATCTAATACGCATATGAAAATCATATCTATGATATGCTAACATGATTGTGTATGTAGGGTAATACTACTAATACATTTATTTTTCTATGTCATAGCATGCCATCACGATGACTGTCGGGGATGGACGAAGGGAATGTTAGTGTGGAAAGAAAATAGCCTTGAGGAACGAAATGAAAGGAATAAAATGGATGAATAGGGACTTGCTATCTTGAGATCTTACTAATAAATGATCAAGCTCTTATTTGATTGCATAATTATCATCACATAACATATTATGGAAATAGATGACAAACACCAAGGTATGGCATAGACCAAGGTGTAATATGTTATCCCTTGCAAAATAGACACACAACAGATAAGGAATTTCATGACATAGATGAGAAACCATAGAATCTTGCTGAGACATTTGAGGAAGTAACCACAAAGCATGTTGATCCTGACACAAGAAAGCATTAGATTGAAATTTGGCTTGTGTAGTATGTTTTTACTATGCCAAATGGAAATTCGATCACACACAAGGAACCAAGTTGCCCCAATCATATTGCCAAGACAAACCAAAAACAAAAATCAAAGAGAAAAAGGGTCATGATCCATCATCACTCCTTTAAATCCTTGGGATATCCTCGAGGGGAACAGTAACATGACCAAAGATAAATTGATAAAAAGATAAAACAAACTGGACCAACAAAGTTAGCAACCATTTAGATCATTTACCAATGATTGTTTATATGATCAGATTTTGGATAATGATAATGTCTACCTTCAGGAATGGTACACCTTGTATAAGACCAATAATGGATTAAGTCTAGTTTCAAGTGTGCAACAACCTATATAAGACAATTGATAGGTTAGATAGCTAAAGTCTGGTTTTAGAGATGTGGCATGCCATATAGGATGTTTAGTCTAGTTTCAACAATGGAACACACTGTATAAGATTGTTTGATAGCTGATAAGGATTTCTTATTGTTTGTTTTTTTTTTTTGTTGTTGTTTGATGTTTGGATAAATACCTATATTTAGGCAATTGATCTATTTGGTTGAAGATTGATTTGGATAGTTTTCTTGTTGTTTCGTGATTTGGTTAGGCTCAATTCTTTGTTTGATGATTTTGCTCTTTGTGTCTAACCAACATGTCAACCTTAGGAAGGGAAAATTTACTGTGAGATGGATGAAGACCTTGTTATGAAAAACCCTAAGAGACTAACCAAATTCCTCGGGGGCTCATCGATGATGACCTTTCCTACATAAAGCATAGAGACATTGTATTTTGACTAACTCAAACCATCGATAATTTATTATAGAAAGATGGATGTGGATGGACTGACAATTTATTATGAAAAAATCTAAAAGACTAACCTAAGCCTCGGGGACTCATCGATGATGGCCTTACCTACATGAAGTCATAGAGGCAACGTAGTTTAATTACTTGGACTAACGCATACGTTGTTTTGGGGGTTTTAATGTTTTTTCAATTTTTTTATTTTTATGTATTCTATTTTTTTGGATTTTTTGATGGTGTATTCAGATGATTTTGGATTTTATAGTGTGCATGAAGTGTTGAATCAAGTCTAGGATCCCATAGAAACCCAAGTCTAGGAATTTCCCCAAGTCAGGTACATGACCAACTTATTATGGATAGATATGAAGAGTGTAGGACACAAAATTTCAATGATTCTCAAGCCATGAGAGGAATGACTAAGCTTTATTATGGACAAGATGGGGAGGGACAAGTTTATTATGAAATGGGATGTGCATGATAGATCATGGATGGAAGTGGAAAATCAAATAGAATGATAGTAGATGATGGAGCAAAGACCGACTACACATAGCACATGTTTTCCAAGTTTTCACCATGATACTTATCCAAAGCACCACCAAAGTGGTTTTCACTATTGGACGAATTATTTCTCTTTACTAATTTGGATTTTTCTTCTCTTTTTTTTTTTTTGTGTCACCAAGATGCTTGTTTGCCAGGTTTTCATCAGGGTAACGATTTTTATTTTATTTTATTTTATTTTCGATGGGATTCTTTGAAAGCTAGGTATAGTACTTATGAAGTTGTGTATTGTTGATATGATCTAGTATCAGTTCATCTTCAATATTAGAGAGTTGATAATTGTCAGATCCATATGCTATAGTGACAATGTAAGGACCCAACTAATTAGGCTCAAACTTTCCAAGTTTTTCTTGATCCATTTGATTTTTTGGATTCTCTTTTAGGACCAAGTCACCAATGTGAAAATGCCTAACTCAAACTCTTTTGTTGTAGCTATGACATAGACAATTCTAATATGCTTGTAAGTGGACCAAGGTATTTTATCTCCTATAATCCAACAACTCTAGCTCATACAAACGAGATATACGATACTCCTCATCCTTAATGAATGGTTGCATAGATACTCTCAAAGATGGTAACTCAACCTCAATAGGAAGAATGGATTCAAATCCGAAGATGAGGGAATATGGAGTGGCTCTTGTAGGGTGAAAATGTTGGTGTGATAGGCCCATAATGCGAGATTAAGTTGGATGTTCTAGTTATGACCAACGTCATCAACATTATTCTTTAGGATTTTAAGGATAGTCTTGTTAGACACCTCAACTTGATTGTTACCCTAGGGGTAGTATGGAGTGGTGAAGTGGTGTTGGATGTGAAATCTCTTGCACAGTTCACGAACCTTCAAATTTTTGAAAGGGCGACTATTATCTATAATGATGAATTGGGGAACACCATACCAGCATATGATGTAATTAAGGATGAACTTGAATATTTATTTATCAGTGATGTAGGTCATTGGAATAGCTTTGATCCATTTAGTAAAATACTCAGTTGTAGTGATGATAAACTTATGACCATTAGAAGAGGTAGGATGGATCTTTCCCACAATGTCGAGTCCCTATTGATAGAATGGCCATGATGATATAATTGGATGAAATTCCTAAGTAGGTGTGTGCACAAGATCTCCATGTATCTGCCATTGGTGATATTTCTTAACAAAGTGATAGGCATCATGTTCTATAGTAGGCCAATAGTATCATGTTCATATAATATTTTTGGCTAGGGTAGGACCAAAAAAGTGAGCTCCACATATACCATTATGTACCTCATGCATAGTAATTTGTGCTTCATCTGAATTGAGACATCTTAGGAGGGTACTATCTAGACTATGATGGTAAAGGGTATCATCGATGATGACATATTTGAATGCTTATATAATAAAGGTCTTATATTGGTAGGAGGACAAGTTGGGAGGGATAATTTGGTCACATAGGTAATTGTAAAAGACTTTGTACCAGAGAGAATCGAGACCAACAATTTTACACATGAGCTCAGATTCATGGATATAAAATACGGGGATCAATAATTATCCACCAAGAACTCGTATTGTGGCATGTTATTAGTTATATCCAAGAGAGATCCAATGGTGTTCATTGCATCAGTTGCCTTGTTCTAAATCCTCAAGATTTGAGTACAAATGATGACATCAAAATAGTTCTTAAAATATCAACCATTCGCTTGTGGGGAGTGAGCTTTTCATATTTTTTGTCATAGTCATCATTAACCTATCAGATAACCAACTGAGAGTCACCATAGACTTGAAGGTTCTTAATTTTATATTTGATGACCATTCATAATCCTATTAGCAATGCTTCATATTCAACCATGTTATTTATGTAAGAGAACACTATTTTGTATGAATTAGGTATGGAATCCCCTTGAGGTGTGACAAAGAGGACACTAGCTCCTAAACCATGATTTATATAAGACCCATCAAAGTAAAATTTCCATGTCATAGAATTCTCTATTATGAAGATGGACTCATCAGGAAAATTAGACACTAGAGGATGATTTTAAACTGTTGGTGAGTATGTGAGGTTATCAACTATCACTTGTCCTTTCATTGCCTTATGATCAACATAATCTATGTCATATTCGCTCAAGACCATTACCCACTTTTCTAATCGGCTTGTTAGAATTTCTTTGATTAGTAAATATTTCAAGGGATCAATCGTAGCTACCAGTTTTGTTCAATGGTTCAACATTTAATGTCTAAGATTCTACATGGAAAAATAAACTACAATACATGCATGTTCAATAAGGCTATAATTAAGCTCATACCCTACAAGAGTGTGACTGATATAATAGATAGCTTGTTCTTTTCCATCAGTGTCATTTTGTGCTAACAGTGCCCCCAATGTTGACATGGTTGTTGATATGTATAATATGAGGTGTCTACCATCGATAGGAGGCATAAGAACCAGAGGAAACAATAGATAGTCCTTGATTTGTTGGAACACTTCTTGGAAATGATTGGTCCATATGAATAAGACTTCCTTGCAGAGAAGATGAAATGATTGATATTTATTGGCTAATTGAGCAACAAACCTTCATATAGACTACAACCTTCCTTGTAAAGTGTGTAATAGATTTATGTTTGTCGGTGGAGGCATATCCAAAATAGCTTTCACTTTTGTAGGATCAACTTCAATACCTCAACAAGAGACGATATATCCTAGGAGTTTGCTTGATTGTACCTCAAAGACACACTTCTTTGGATTTAACACGACTCTGTACATGAAATTAGTAGAAAGAAAAAAATAGAAATTTTCCTCTGCCAAATATGAACCTTCTAAAGGAGTTGATCTTCCTTAGATAATAATTACAGACCTCACCCAATTGCAACCATTTAAAACCTCTGCTATCATGCATGGAACTACACAAAATTCTTGCAAGGTGAAGGGTCACTCCACTATAAAATTTTCCATTGTAGTCAACCATATGATGCAAGTGTCAAACTCTTCTAACATTAGTGCCTCAGCTAGACATACAACAACATGAGTGAACTTCTCTAAAGATAGGTCAACATATAAGAGAAAACCTTATGCAAGGGGAAGATAACTCTCCTCACAAAAGGATAGGCCACTACCATGACCACTTACCTCCTCATTACATGAATTGAAACAAAAAAAATAAAGTTTCTAGTTCATATGGTGATGCAAAGTATGCCAAACTTGTTTGTTGATCTACACAAGGAATCTCTTCTTCATGCACCTCAAATGAAAAGCTTTGAAGCTTCAACATACTATCAAATTGAGAAAAATGAGAATTACTCTCTTGATAGATGTGTGGTTGCTCAATAATAGGATTGTTAGCATATTAGTCCCATGTGGAGCATTCTAACTTAGTCACATTATCCCTAATGTCAAAGGTCACATCTTCATCTTGAACGAAGACCTCATATTCAACATTGTTATAGTCAGGGATAGCGGAAAACCAACAAACATCATTATTACTTGTATTGATGCACACTTCATCTACACATACCTCAGATTTGTGAGACACTTTAGGTGAAGAACCGAATTCTTTAGATTGTCTCTTTGTGTTCATTTCTTCTTGGAAACTAGTTGTAATGACATTAGATTCCCGATATGAAATGGTTGGAACATCCTCTATTGCCTCCTTATTCTTGTGCTTCCCACAAAGCTCCTCTTTTGGGGGTGATGATTTGATGTTTAAACTTGAACATAAGGTTTCTATAACATCCCAAAAGAGTTCCTCCACCTCAAAACTATATACCTCAATAGATAGGGGATCTTCATCCACTACACTTGAGTTCAAATAGGTCTTCTTCTACTGCTCCAAACTCTTGGAGTTATCTTCATCCATCAACTCAGGCTCAAGCTATTCAAGGGCCTCTACTACTATAGGTATAGGTGATCTCTCCTCCTTGTTTTCAAAGAAACAAGGGAGGATATCAAATGAGAGAATTGATTCCTCTATTGCATCAATTATCTCTACCTGTTTAATGTCTTTCTACTGCCACTAACCATCTTCAATTTTTTCATGCAACATACCAAGACATTCATTATCTAGAGAACATGAAGGCTCTTCAGGAATAACTTCTTTACTCCTAACCTGGAACCTCTCCCTCTTCTACTCTTCTAACTAACTTGGATCCCATACAATCGGTCCACCTTTGCAAAGTGAAATAGCAATTGGGGGGAGAAAAATGGTCAGAAAGCTACTAAATTTTTTGTGGGAGCTCTAGAGGGGGCTACTTAATTATAGGAGTAAAACATTCAGCCTCCTCAAGGATAGGTTCTTATGAAGAATAGAGGCTCTCAAAACATGGGATCTCCAACATAGGAGATATTCTTGATGTCTTGAGAGGTTCAATAGGGGTTTCAAGAGGCTAGTTAGGATTATTGAAACTCACAAACCTATGCTTTTGTATCTCCTACACAACATGTTGTTTTGGGACTAATGGAGGCACCTTCCTGAAACTACACACACAAGGGGCTATCTGAGTTTCAAAAATTTGTACTAGAGCAAGGGAGAGCCTAAGTTTCTCTTGCCTAGAAGTAGTGTCCTTTGTTGTATACTCCTCATGCTATCTTCTTTGTGTCTCCAACTATTGTTCATACCTCCACTGAGCTTTCATCTTTTGTTGCTGAGGATAGTGAGATTGATGAGCAAGCTCATCCTACTATGAGAAATAATCTTGATACCCATGATAGGCCTGATTAGCCTACTCCTATTGTTGCAACTAATGTTTCTCTTTAGACTCAGTCCACTGCCTCTCAAGATCCCTCAACATATATTTCAGTTCACTCACCTTGAGATCTCTCAGTTCTTACAGTTGAGTTCACTCACTTCTACATCACTGACACTTTGCAGTTGATTGGGAGAGTAACAAGGTTGATTTACAAAATGATGAGCCTCATGAGGATGTTGATAGGAATGTGTAGGAACACAAGAAGACTAAGTAGGGGCATGGGTGGCAAGAATTTTGAGAATATTAAAAACCCACAACAACAGGGTTTTGTGAAATGAATGGGGAGACATTTCCAGCATAATATTGTTGATGGGGAGGAACAAAGCTAGCATTTTCATGAAATCGGGAGGTGTGCATGTTGTTTCCATTATAATTTGATATATTTATGTATGGAAAATATAGAAAAACCTTTGATTATTTAAAAAGAAAGAGGAGGATTACTCAACCAAATATTTTGGGTACACCAATAGAGTCACCCAAAATGGATATTTGCAAAGTCACCAAGTGCTTGTAGAACTACCTCTAAAGGCTGAAGTGTTGAGAACAATACCACTTTCTCAATAGAATGAAGTATAACTAGTACTTCTTGAACAAGTATATTTGAAATGGATTCACCATGGTGTTTGAACATATGCATCGAAATGCAAGATGCACTAGATAAAACACCAAATTCTTCAACAAAATGATTTTTATGGTGGAACCAGGCATGCCAAAAATTGTTGGAACATAAAATTGCAACTTGTTGAACATGGAGTTTAGTGTTCTAATGGAACCATATAAATGACCTCAAAGTGTGGGACCTTGTGTGTTTGAGGTCAAATATTTAATGAAGGCTAGCTTCATCTTTCAATCCAATTAGAGCAATGTGTTGGTCCAATCCAACACATTAAATCCTACCACTACCCTAGTCTAACAAATCATAATGGAAAAGGGGAAGAATAAATGTATGAAAAGGAAAAGGGAGGTGGTACACCAAGATGAAAAAGTTATTTCTTTCTAATTGAGATTGCATAATAGCACTATTTAAAAGGAACTAGGGGACTCACACAAATCTTTGGTCGATTGATTCTTAGAGGAAAACATGGAGGTTAGGGTCTAATAAGGTGTTGGAAGGAAGGGATATTCTCAAACATCAATTGTAAACAGTTTAACTCAAACATATATGCATGTAAAGATATAACAAGCACTCAAATATGTAGGTAATAAAACTTACACAACCATAAACAAGATAAGAAGAGTCTAGCTTAATCAATTTTATTGATGTAGAGGCAAAAGCCAATCTTTACAATTACAGAGATGCCAAAACACATGTATTCCAAAGAAAAACCCTAGAGCTATAGGAAGAACCCTTAAAAGGAATAAAAATCTTTCCTTTATAGATCAAGCATAATGTAGCTGACCTCAGATGAAACCCTAACCCAGCTAGTGTTAGCAATGAAGTCTATGCATGAAAGAATGGAGCCCTCCTGTGAAAATCATAATTAGGGCATGGATCCATTAGAAAGGTCAAAAATAGGAAATAAATGAGCATGGGAACCCATAAAATCTACTTGCAGAAGACAGGGGGATCATACATGATGTCCTTGAAGTCTTGAAAATCAAAACGAGCCACCCAAAAGGGTGGTTGGAGAATTAATGGCATAGTTGTGCAAAAAACATGGCATTCTATGGAATTGTCGAGGCTTCGGGCTTGAAAGGAACTATCATATGAATTAAATGGTCTAAATTCATGAAAGAAACACCTTTTTAAAGATTGGGAATTAGGCATGCTTCATACCTTATGTCATCATTGGCATTAGACTATTGAACTTCAGACTTCAAAAGTTTGGCATATTGCATGCTGAAGGAAGGAGGGGAGAAGGGTGAAACTACGAAGTCCAAAAGGAATCATAAAAATAGGAATTACAGATTGGGAATATTGTTTATTGCTTACTAAGGAAAAGGTAAGAGGCAAGGGAGAAGCCTAACTCTCGAAACTTGAAAACTCAACACTTAGCCAAATTTTTGAAGGAAGGAACTGAGAAGAAGGAAAGGTGGAAGGAGAAAGTTGAAGGCCCGATTCCCAAAAGATAGAAAGATATTTTAGGGATCAAGGATTGGAAGGATGGGATACCTCGTATTAGAAGGAAGGTAAGAGAGAAGATGAAAGGCTAATTCCTGAGGTTTGAAAATTCAAGACTTTAGGAAAATCTTGAGGAATCCATCAAAAATTGAGGATCAGGGAAAGGGCTTGTGTCCTTCTGCCAAAGCGAAAGGAGTAAAGGGGAAGGCTGAAGGACCAAGACTTAGAATAATTTTTAAGGAAACCAAATCGAGCCACGAGGAGCAAAGGGAAGGCTTACGAATATGAAGGGAAACGAAAACCCAAAATCCTAAAACATTAGGACTTAGCCAATTTTAGGACCCTTCAAGGAGAATTCATGCAAGATGGCCCATATAGGATCTTTCAGATCGGTTATCAATGATGGGTCATCAAAGTGTGGCATGAAATAACAAGTCCAAAGAGGTATTTAACAATCAAAGTTTCGCCAAATGCAAGGAGTTACGGATTTGATAGTAAGTGAGAGGCTCTATGTTGAAACATGATAAACAAAGGGCAACAAAGGGCATGAAGAGGGAATGTATGCTTTCCCCTAAATGTGAGAAGGATATATGCAATGACATTAGTTCCATAATTATATGATAGAGCAAAAAAATCTCATACACAAATGTCAAACTATTCCTAAGACTATCATTATAGCCTTCAAAACTAATTTTGACACCTTTTCAAAATCATACTAGAACACTTATAATAGTCATGGGAAACTCATGAAAACCAATTATTAAAGTGACTAAATGATTATAAAACTAAATATTTTTAGTTTATAGGATAGTCCAATCCAAAACATAGAGAGGTGGTGTCATTAGGACACAAAAATGAGAAAAATATAGCAAATAGGATTATCATAGGTATCTTAGGTCTATCATAAGTTTCATAGGGCCATCATAAGTTTATTAGGACTGTCATAAGTTTTTTAGGATTTTCATAGGTCTCTAAAGACTCATAAATTTCTTAGGATTATGATAGGTCTTTTATAACTAGCACATATCTCTTAGGACTAGCATAGGTCTCTTGGGAATGTCATAAGTTTCATATATACGATTTCGACTCTTGTCTTAGGATTTTTATAAGTTTCTCAAGAATGTCATACATTTCTTAAGACTTTCAAAGGTCTTCGGAATATTATTTAAGTCTCTTAGTATATAATCATGTAAGGATATATAACAATTATTGTCAAGAATGTATTGTGGAACAATCATAAGAATATTTCTACCTTTTATATGCTCCTCACAAAATAACCTTATCTAAATTCTAAAATTTTAGTTTTCTTTTCCTATTCTACCATCTCTACAAACCCAAGGGTAGCAAAGGGAATGAAGAGGGAATGTATGAAGAGGATCTATACAATGATAGTCACAAGGTATAAGTTGAAATATGAAAAACAAAGGGAAACAAGGAATTTACCAAACAAATGGTAGTCAAATGCAAGGACTTGCAAGTTTGATAGTAAGTGAGAGGCTCTATTTTGAAACATGACAAACAAACGGTGGAAAAGGGAATTTATTATGTATGAAAATGGAATTAATGGATTTCTCATTGAAATGAGTAGGTATTTAAAGAAGACCATTTATATACACATCATCAAATCATTATAAAAATATGATATGGTAGGGGTAATGGACAAGGTCAATAAAGGTGACACGTGGTCTAATATTGACCTATAAACATTAAAGGAATTGGTTTAATAATTACTCAAATTTTTTAATTCAATGATTAGGAATTGAGAAAATGTAGTCCAACATGGTATCTTTCAATGACCATGGGAACAACTTTTCTATCAAAGCATCTTTAGATAAGAAGTCACTATAAAAAGTAGTGAAAGAAAAGATTTGCGTTTTAGGGTCACATTTCCCATTATGATTCTCAAACCTAGGCCCCTCAAATCCAACAAGTAAGGATGTAGAAAAGTATACAATGATAATTTATTGTGTCTATAATAAGGAGCAATAATTAATTGAGATGAAGTGATTGTTAAGGTGGTGAGTTTACAATGTAGTTGGCTAACATTATGCATTAGTTGGTTAAGCATGGGAACAATAGTATGAATATGAGTAGTGTATTTAATGTGAAATCAGATGGAGCCTAAGGGAGAAGAGGTGCCAAAGGATCTTCCATATAAATTAGAAGATAAAACACTAGGAGTATTTACCATGGCCATGGTTGTAGTAGTCACCATGTGCATGGTACGTCCTAGAATCAACATACAAATTTGTGTGCCAATAACATTGGAATGAGAATCCATTAATGAATTTTCCACACACAATAAACATGAGAAACAAAGGGGTAAAAATGGAAGAGATTACTAGGAAGGATAAACAAAGAGTAGCCAAGGGTATTTATGCACATGGGCATGTGTTTTTATGGAACAAGCACAATCCTACAACTATGCACTTGGGCTAGTAAAAATTATGCACTCTAAAACTAGTTTCAGAAGGATGGAAATGGTTGTGCAACTGATTAACATCCTTAGGAAGTTGAGTAACTTTTTATGAGAATGATTAGCTTAAAAATAAAGCCTCTTACGTAGATTGGACTTCAAGAAAATTAAATTGCACTCTATAAATAAAAAATTGGAAATATCTAATCCCATGGTCTTAGCTATATATAACTAGTTATGACCATGATATAGATGTAAGAAATTGATACTTGTATACTTCTAAAGATTTAGTTGATGATATAACTAAAATAGGTAATAAAGTGTGAAGGATTGGTTATGAGATATAAACTAGTGATATACAGGTATTGGTAGAAGAGATAGGGATAGATTCTTTGATGTGTATTTATAATATAATTTCATGGAATATCAATAACTAAAAGTATCCATTATTTTCCAACATTCTAATTTTTCGAATGAGTTATATAGAGTTAAAATACAATAAAATATAATATGCATTGAGTTTCTTTTGTCTAATTTTATTTCATTTTAATGTGAAAATGCCCTCTTAATAAACAAGGATGAAAATTTATCTTCTAAGGGTATGTTGAGTACTATAAAGATAAGGATGATTAATATGATTGCATGCAAGAAGAAACTAAATATATGATGTTTATGATGTAGTTGATCCAACTCTTTAACTTAAGAAAATAGTTCTAGTCTAAATGAGTATGATTTTCCCACTCATAATTTTGAATACTTAGCAATATCTAATCCCAAAATCAACATGATAACAAAATCAAAGAATTATATTAAGCATGTATGATAAGAAGTGATAAAGAAACATAAGAAAATGAATAAAAATGTAAAGCATATGTATAAAGACAACATACCTTAAAATCTAAGATTTGATTTGATATACTACCCAATTATGTGTAGTTTGGTTTTCTTCTTGCATCAAACTCCTCAAGAACTAGATATTTTCATGAAGTTACTTTGTTTTCAATGTTCAATTCCATATAACTCCAATAGAATTATGAAAAACTATAGAAATAGCCAATCTATAATATGAAATTATAACAAAAAATTATAATACACATTGCAACACTACAAACATGAAAATTTGAGTTCATATAATAAAATTTCATCTAAAAACTATGTTATTTCCTCATTGATAAGTTGGAAAACAAAAAAAGGTGGTGTAATGTGTAAAAATACATGTGCTTTTCCCAACAACATGAAAAAAAAATTGCCAAATAATGAGCAGAAGTAGGAGAAGAATGTGGGCCTAGATCACGAGTGTCTTTCAATTTTTACCATTTTTAGAAGTCTCCAAAATGTGATTGCATTATAATGCGAGTGCGCTTTCACTTGTACAAAGCATGAGCATGCTTTGGCTTGTTGTAAATAGTACCAAACCTCGACTTTTTCAAAGTGAGATCACATTTTTAATTTGATGAGTTTGTTAAGGTTTTGTGAGTGTCATCACGTGTGTGTACGGGGTTGGTTTGAGGTATATCTATAAGACCTTTCATGGAGCAATGATTACATCTTTTAAGTGCTATCTATGTCTTGTTTTGTGTGTCATATGAAATTTCACCATGATTACCTTGTTATGTCATATGTGTCATTGTACATGGCATGGCCCTTTTTGTGTGTATTTCCATTCAATGCAACATCCCGATACCTTCAACCCTATACATTAATCCCTCAACCCTCATCCCTATACCCTATACCCTCAACCCTCAACCCTATACCTTAAACCCTAAACCCTACAACCTCAACCCTCAATCCTATACTTAAACCCTAAACCCTACACTCTCAACCCTTAATCCTATGTCGTAAATCCTAAATCTATACCTTGAACCTTATACCCAATATCTTAAACTCTAATCCCCACACCCTTTACACTTACCCTTAGACACTCAACCTATGACATTATCCCTCAATTTTAAACCCTATACCCTATACCCTATACTTAAGCCCTAATCCCTCAACCCTCAACCCCATACCTTAAACCCTAAACCCTACACCCTCAACCCTCATCCCTATACCCTATACCCTAAACCCTAAACATTATACTTAAACCCTAAACCATACACTCTCAACCCTTCACCCTATGCCTTATACCCTCAATCCATATACCCTATACCCTCAATCCATTACTTAAATCCCTCAACCC
Source organism: Sequoiadendron giganteum (assembly GCA_007115665.2). Classification (NCBI taxonomy): domain Eukaryota; kingdom Viridiplantae; phylum Streptophyta; class Pinopsida; order Cupressales; family Cupressaceae; genus Sequoiadendron; species Sequoiadendron giganteum. The sequence goes on from CM021104.1 coordinate 631,393,706, forward strand.
TCAACCCTATACCTTAAACCCTAAACCCTACAACCTCAACCCTCATCCATATACCCTATAACCTCAACCTCATACCCTACACCTTGAATATTGTCCCTCAAAGCTATACTTAAACCCTAAACCATACAACCTCAACCCTCATCCCTATACCCTATAACCTCAACCTCATACCCTAAACTTTGAATATTGTCCCTCAAAGCTATACTTAAACCCTAAACCCTAAACTCTCAACCCTTCACCCTATGCCTTATACCCTCAATCCATATCCTAAATGTAACATGCCCATTGTTCTCCCTAGTGAATCTACTAAGTTTTACCCACATGTAATTATCTATGCATCCAAAGTAGAGAAATTAAAAAAAAAAAATCATATTCAATAATAAATTCATCATTTGATTAAAAGATAACTTTATCCAAAGTTTTCTGTTCAACAAAAACTGCCTAAGCCTTGGTAGTTTTTTTTTCCTTTGTGGCTACGCCTTAATTTTGTATGCTCATTGTTATCGGAGCTTGCCACGTGGCTACCTCGCGAGGCTTTTTGCTTTGACTTCGCTTCGCTTTTCGGCAATCTTCGTCTGTGTGCCGCATGGCTCGCACTAGCTGCTTTCCGAGTCGGGCCCACCTCATTCTTTACCTTAACTCAGAGCTCTCCATGTGGATCTCTCTCGCGGATTTCTACTAGGTGTTTTTGCTGCTTTCTGTCAGGCTCTGTCTAGCTGACAAGTGGCATTTCTGTTCCCACGTCAGTTACCTTGGAAATTTTGACGAATCTTTTGTGCTTCCTGCTACCGCGTGTCCTCTCCTGTTGCTGCATGGTTTTCCATTTTGTATCATGGCCTCGCTAGCGTGTTGCTAATCGATGGATGTTTATTGTGGTGGCTCGAGATGATATGGGCCGAGGATCATCGTGCGTGGTCTGCTCTCTCATGATGCATCTTCAGGTAGTGGGATGGCCAATAAATGGGGCCTTGTTTTCTTTAATTAGGTTGTTGATTAAGTTTATAAAAAACTCTCAAGCACTGGGAAGTAAGCCTTTTGTAATAGTTGCTTTCAATTAAAAGACTCTGGACTGTGCCAAATAAATTCGGCCTTTCTGTTTTCAAGCATTTGTTAGAACTATTGACATGTGTTGTTCTCTTTTTATTTTGTATGAATGTCTGTTCTTCAGTTTCTGTAACTTTTCATAGCTGGAATAAATGCAGATCATGTTTTCTTAGACTCTTCTATGTTAATTGTAAAGTTATGCTTAATTACATTATACAAATTAGAGGGTATTTTTGCATGATAAGTGCTTTTGAGGAAATTATCTTAATTAACAGCAATTTAGTGGTTCGGGCCTTTGCGTTATGCACTGTGCTCTGGTAAAGTTGTCTAAAGAATTTGGCGCATTGCCTATAGTGTAGATTTTGCATTCCTGCAATCTCCCTCACCTTTTACTTCACCCACTAAGTGAAGAGCCGGCTTCGATAAAATCCCAAAAGTTATTTAGCTAGTGCATAATGTCCCCCAATAGCTAAATTTCCCATAAGGCTGCTACTACATGTAAAATATTGCATCAACAGTTCTTTTCTGGCACGCCCGGTGGGACTCGAACCCACAATCACCTGATTTTCATAAGTGTGTATGAGCCATCGGCCTATAACCAGGTTGCAGACTGCAAGAGTCCCTAGCCAGCTTGTACCGCCTTTAGTTTCTATGCACCTAAGAGGTCGCCGAGGCAGCCCTTCACCTCCTTCATCTCCTCCTTCTCCAACATCACCTAATCCACTCGCACCTATGGTTGCTAGAAACTATATAGCCTGGGACTCCGGTAGTCCATTAGTAGCACCCATGCCTCCTGCAGTATGGGCCCCCATCCCTATTTCCGTTCTAAAATCTATCCCTAAATATTCCGGGGATGAATCAAAGACACCAACGGAGCACCTGCAAGATGTAGCAGATGTATGTCTGGTACATGGCGTATCAAATGAAAATGTATCCCTCAAATTGCTAACCGCCTCCTTCCGAGGAAAGGCGCTAAACTGGTACAGGACTTTACAAGCTGGTAGTATTGCTACTTGGGACCAGCTCGAGACCCCATTTTATGAGCGCTTTTCAAATGCTGGTGACAAATCTTTGCTGTACCATCAACTGACAAATATAAAACGAGCCCCTCATGAAGCTCTACCTGATTTCAATGTGAGGTTCCATTCGACCTGGCAAAGAGTGTCTATAGGAAGCCGACCACCTCCGGATCTAGCATTTATGTTTTACTTGAAGTCGATTAACGCTGATATTTCCATGATGTTGCAAGTTTTGGGAAGAGACACTCTTCCTGATGCTTACGCCTTAGCTATCACTGCAGAAAATAATTTGATCACTCTAGGAAAGTTGGCGCCGAGACCTATCATGCCATTGTTCCCCGAGTGCAACACTCCAGAAGTCAAAGTCCCTTCTACCAGCACTCCCGCGGCCCCTCCCCAATCTATGTATGTTTATTCTGAAAATGTTCCAAGCACGGCCCAGCGGCCCAGACGACAGCTCCTGTAGTAGCTCCTGTGCCTAATCCTATGGCTGCTGAGATGAACGAAATGAGAGAATAGATGCAGGCTATGACTAATGAATTGACTACTTTGAAGCAGCAGCAATATAGCTATCAAAAGCCTGCATACCAAAATTATCAAGGTGGAAAACCTCTGTACCAATCAAACCAGTGGCAGGATAGGTCTTGTGGGAATACTTCGGCTCAATCAAGTAACTAGATGGTTCTGGTAACCCTACCAATGCAGACTATTCATCCTAGTTCGAATAAGGAGTTGGTGGCGAGACAGAACAATTTGGTCGAAGATGCTAACTCATTGTGTTTTCCTTGCAATGACGCACACATGTCGCAAAACTGTTCGCAGGGAAATTTGTAACAACAAATCGTAGATCAACGTAGCCAAGGCAGCACATCCATTTCTGGCAACTCACCATATGCTTCTCAACAAATGGACAATGCGGTCCTCACCACACAAATGTAGGGGATGTCTGTCCAACAAGAGTCAGACATTGTCTCAGACCAGGCTCTCTTTTCTTGGATGGAAGGAGAAGAGTCAGCATTTCTGAATGACATCCCTATTGATAAAGTACCCCAAGTGCAATCTAACTATAATATGCATTATAAGTGTAGATTTACCGGAGAGTTTACAGCATTACCTACCAAGGTTACATCACAACCAATGCCCATCCTAGCGGTAGGCCTATTGCCAACCCCACCACAATTAGAGACAGTTGTTATTAACTCTCCAAGTTCACTACCTCTGATGACAAAGGCTTCACCGGTCACTTCTATTGTTACTAAACTGCTGGATGTACTAACCGTGAAACTAATAATAGCCACAAGACCTAAAGAGCAAACAATCGTAACTCACCAGCCGAAAGCGCAATTCAACATAGTGGAACAACTGAAGAAGTCATCTGCTAACGCTTCTCTATGGGACGTCCTGGCTATTCCAGAACAAAAGGTGCTGCTACAAAAGGCATTGTCTAATGAAGAGGATGCAAAAACTCCTATTCACTCTAATAAAGAAGACATATCCAAGTCGGACTTGGATAAAGTGCTAACAATTCAACCAGAGGAGAAGCTCGAGTCCGAAAGGGAAAGTAAGCCTAAACCTAAGCATTTCTTTCTAACAATGATTATTGGTGACAAGTTGCTGCACAACTGTATGATCGATTCTAGTGCTAGCACCACTATCATGCCAAAGAAAGTAGCTAACGCTTTGGGTCTAAAATATGAGCCTCTGAATAAAGGAGTCATGCAGCTTGATGGAAACAAGGTTGATACTGTCGGGATAATCAAGGGATTACCCATGACTTTGTTTGCCTGCCCCAATATCATTGTAAATCAAGATACCATACTCATCGATATCCCTCCCTTATTTGGGATCTGTTTGTCCCGAGAATTCATTGCAAATGTAGGAGGATACCTGGTGCTAGACTGGTCACACTTGATTCTGAGGACTAAGCATGTGGCTAAGATGAAACTCTTGTTGGAAACTCTGCATTCTGAACATGTTGTTGATGAAGCTCTGCTAAATTTTGAAGCGGAACACACTTCAATCAGAAAGGAAGAGAATCCAATGTGGAATTTCTTGAAGAAGAGGAGGCCACTAGCTCCCGAACAGAAGACGAAGAAAATTTGTTGAATGAATTTATTGATACAGATCCTTTCGGTAATTACCATGCAACTGGCCTCGGAACCTATGTGATACATGAAGAAGGGCAGATCATGCCCAAAGTTACTAAAAAGCCTGAGGATGAAGAAACTTCAGAAATATGGATGTTATACTTTGATGGCGCCAGATGTAGGGTAGGAGCTGGAGCGGGGATTTATTTGATATCCTCGACTAACGAAAAGATGTTGAGGTCTTACCACTTCCAGTTTGCGTGTTCAAACAATGAAGCTGAATATGAAGGTCTCGTCCATGGATTAGGCCTTGCAAAGCAAATGGGTGCAAAACAGATAAGTGTCTTTAGAGATTCTAAGCTGGTGGTTAACCAAATCCATAGAACTTCAACCGCAAAGAATATCCGCATGCGATCTTATCGACATAGGGTCTGGGATCTGATCGACAACTTTGAAGCATTCAATAATCAGGCTATTTTGAGGGAAATGAATTCTGAAGCTGACAGGATGGCAACTATTGGGGCTTAGTTCAAGCCCACTACCGAATTACTAAAAAATAAACATGCGGTGAAGGTAATTGTAAGACCCGTTGTCCCATATAACAATCAAGATTGGCAGGTATTTGATAGCGATGCTCATATTGCATCATTCCTCTAGTCATCTGGAGAATTTTCGATCAGCTACAACCGAAGATTGTCGAAGCTTACAGAGATCAAATCATCCAGTTGAAATCCAACAAGCTCCAGAGGGGGCTAGTCACTTTGGAAAGCCTATTTGATTCCGATGATGCAACAAGAGATAAAAGGAAACAAGTGGCTGACAAAGGCGATTATACCGATTTGCATATCGGGGAAAATAAGAAGCTCAAAGTTGGAAAAGAAGTGTCGCAAAAGAATAAAGATAGACTAAGACACTTCTGCGAGGAATACCCTAGTGTAGTTGCCTGGTCATATGATGATCTTAAAGGGTATGATCTTGGGATCATCGAGCATACAATTGAGCTGACAGAAGGAGCAAAGCCAGTTTGCCAAAAACAAAGACCTATGAACCAAAAGATAGAATCCCTAATGTCACAGGAGTTGAACAAGTTGATCGCATCTCAGATAGTGTTCCCGATCAAACACAGCACTTGGGTGTTAAACCTGGTGCCAGTCCGGAAGAAAAATGGAGATATACGACTATGTGTCGACTTCTGAGACCTAAATAGAGCATCCTTAAAGGATCATTACCCCCTGCCTTCAATGGAGGTAATTCTACAGACCGTAGTTGGCTCTGAAATGTTCTCAATGCTGGATGGTTTTTTCGGGCTATAACTAGATTTGGGTAAAAGATGAGGACCAATACAAAATAGCGTTCACCACAGAGTGGGGAACGTATGCATATGCTAAAATGCCTTTTGGGCTCTCAAAAACCTGAGCCACATTTCAGAGAGCTATGAACATTGCTTTTAAAGATTTGATCCACAAGCTTATACTCATATATCTAGATGACTTAATAGTATTCTCAAAATCTATTGATGATCATTTTGATCATCTGGAGCTTGTTTTCCAGAAATGCCAAGAATTCGAGATCTCTTTGAATTCGAAGAAGTGCGTGTTCGGAGTTCCCCAGGGGAAGCTACTGGGATATGTCATCTCTAAGGAGGGCATTGCTATTGATCCAGAAAGAGTTGATACAATCCGGGGACTTCCATTACCTGTTAACAAAAAGGGTGTGCAGTCTTTCCTAGGTAAGGTCAATTTTATTAGCCGGTTTATTGCATATTTTGCAGGCATCGTTCATCCTATTACCTTAATGCTCAAGAAAGATCAGATTTTCAAATGGATGACGGAAGCCAGAAAAACTTTCGAGCTTGTGAAAGAGGCTATTTCTTCTGCCCCTATGTTGGTTAACCCAGACCTATCAAAAGATTTTATTATGTATATTTTTGGTGGTGGAAATAGTATTGCCACGGTGCTTATGCAGAAGGATGATGAAGATACAAGGGAGTCCCCTATTGCTTTCTACTCACGAACTTTGAAAGAGTATGAAGTAAAGTATAACTTTGTAGAGAAGCAGGCCTTCGCCATTATTAAAGGGCTTAAGAAATTCCAGCATTTGATATCATATAATAAGGTGATTGTTTGTGTACTGCATCCCAGTGTGCAAGAATATATCACGGAGGGGGAAATCACCGAAAAGAGAGCTAACTAGATCACCAAGATCCTAGAATATGACATTGAAGTCAGACCTGTCAAGACCATAAAGGGAAAAGGACTGTGTGAATATATCACTCGAAATAATGAAATAGTGACAGAGCTTGGAGCTCCAGAGCCTATACTAATAAATGAAGAGAATTCTCAGAGCAACTGGCTTGATGACAGGATAAATTTTATGCAAACAAGAAGGTATCCGATGGGTCTCCCATCTTTTAAAAAATGTTTCTATTGTCTACAGAATAGCAATTATGTCCTTTTAGAGGGTGTCTTGTTTAAAAAAAATTTCAATGGCGTCCTGCTAAGATGCATAAATGAGGAATAGGCTCAGAGGATATTAGATCAATACCATAATAGCCCTATCGAAGGACATTTTTCTGTAAGAACCACGACAATTAAAATTATATGTGCTGGTTATTTTTGGCCAACACTTTTTAATAATGCATTTTCATTAATTAGGTCTTGCAAAGAATGTCAATTCTATGTCGAAAAGAGACAGAATGCTGCTATGCCTTTAAGGCCCATAGTGATAGAAGAACCTTTTGCTCAATGGGGTTTAGACTTCATTGGGATGATTAACCCTTTTTCTTCAGAAGGACATAAATGGATATTAACAACAACTGACTATTTTACCAGGTGGGCAGAAGCAGTGCCATTAAAAAATGCAACTGAATCAGAGATTGTTAATTTCCTAGAAGAACTGGTGGCCAGATTTGTCCCACCTAAAACAATTATCTTTGAAAATGCTAAAGCTTTTCTCGGCTTGAAAATGAACCAGTTCGCTCTAAAATATGGAGTGTTCTTGAAGACCTCCTCTAACTACTATCCTCAGGGAAATGGCCTCGCGGAGTCTACTAATAAAAACCTCATTTGGTTGATCAAATGGATAGGCTCGGAACATCAAAAGGAGTGGCATAGGAACCTCTGGACAACACTCTAGGCAAACCGAATTACTCCCAAATAGATATTGAAAAAATCTCCTTACGAAATGGTGTACGGGAAAGAGGCATTGCTGCCCATCACCACAGAAATTCCTACCCTGCAATTGCTCAAGTCCTTGGAAATTGAATGAAATGGGGCGATGGAGGTGCGATTTTCTGAATTGCTCGAGGTGCAAGAAAAGAGAGAACAGGACCTGAAAGCAATGAATAGTCGCTAGCAGGTGGTAAAGAAATGGTTCAACAAGAAGACTTCAGACCAGGGACTGCAACGCGGAGATTTGGTCCTCAAATTCAATGAGCGTGGAGTAAAGCCCAGACAACATAGCAAATTCGACAGTCTTTGGGAAGGGCCATTCAAAATCTATCAGTGTAAACAGTTCAACTCTTTTGAGTTGGAAGATATGGAAGGCAATGCCCTGAGTATTCCAGTTAATGGAATACATCTTAAAAGATTTTATTAATTCTACATATGTGTTAGTTTTGTACATTTGTATATATGTAATTACTCTTCGTTGTTTTAAGTTTTGGATCCTCTCGGCACAAGAATTGAAATAAAATGTGGCAATGGTGCAAACAATTGAAAGAAAGTTATAAATGGACTAGGTGGTCAAAAAAGGGGCATATTGGATTATATTCATCAGAGTCAAAAATTTACAATATATTGGGGCTGGAGGCCTTATGTTAACATTTACATATGCCCACTGTAGCGCGGGGCTTGTAAGCAGAAGAAGCAAAATTTGTAACCATCTTTGTTTTCATGATATCAGTGAGAAGGACCGGTGATCATGGCGGAAGGCAGCGCAGGGTTGGGAAATATCGCTCTCGAAATCTTCGTACCACTAAAAACTAGAGAATGGCTCAAGATTGTGTATGTGCATTAGGAAGTGGCAGCCTACATGGGCTTTGGCACAATAATCTTCATGGGTTTCCAGCTCAAACCCGAAAAGAAAAGGCCTGGTTGGAACGATCCCTCCATGTAGCTGTTGCAGGCGAATGTTTCGAACCGAGGGAATCCCATGACCCAATTGGGCTACGTGCACAATCTACTCCAGACTTTCGAGGTAGCGCTGAGGGAAGACCAACTTCATCAGTTTTAAAATCTTACGCTTGGAGACGCTGATGTCCAGCAGCGAGGCGACGAAGTGGGAGCAAATGCTAGTGTTCACCTGATATTGCTCTTCATAATGCACGTAGTCCTTCCCAAGGACACAGTTGATGAATTTCACATATAACAAGTTTTTCACATCTGTCATATGCTTCAGGCGCCTGCAGGTAATCTTGCCAAGAAAGGCAGCCTGGGTCTTTCTGTAGGTGAGCCTCACTGGTGTTTCCATGATTTTTGCTTTTCTAACTAACAGATGAAAAACTACTATCCAACAAGAGGTTGCTAAGCTGAAAGGCTAGTCGATGTTGTGATGTGCAATATTGCACAAGGGGCTAATTTATAGACTGGCTAAGATTTGTTTGCCGAAGAAATCATGATTAATAACTGTACCAAGTATGTCACTTCACCTCCAATTTCGGTGTCGCAGCGTGCGAGGTGACGGGGAGGTGCAGGATCAGCTTGCAACTTGCTCCGCTGAGCTACCACATTGTTCACAAATCGGCCAGTTGTCAATAATATGAAGCACCGCCGTCTCATCCAAATTGGATGAAATTATAGATAAAATCTCTGTTGGGTAATGTGCCTCGTACTAGCATTAATATCAATTAATACAGATAACCTGCAAGGAAATGCTCGCAGGGTTGCCTGGGTTCGTCTTTCGAAATAGGAATCTTCTTCCGTCACATGCGAAAGATTATCAATTAATGTTTGAGCAGTTTGGCAGGTTAGCTATATTTTCGCACGAGTAAAACTGATAAGGCATAATAGCAACTTGGCATAAACAGTTGGCACGTACCTGTTTCAGCCGCCTTTCTCGAGAAAGCAAAAAGGCAAGTTATGGCATGCAGGGAAACATATTTATTGCAAAAATTGCCAAGAATTAAGCACTTAGGGCATTCACAAGAAGAGGAAAAGGTTTTTAGAGAAGCTAAGCCATTTGCCAAAGATTTGCATAGAGACTCTTGTGAATATAAAAATGGTCGAAATTGCAGAAAACCCTATGCAGACTTCAACTCAAGTAAGTCTAAGCGAGCAGATGAGGAATGCACCCTGCGTGAAGCTTTACGATGGAGAGTCTTATGCCACTCCACGCATACCTGCAAAGCCTAGCTGGCCTTTCACTCACCCAATGAACCAGAAGTTATTAAGCGTGGTTCCTCACAGAGACCAGGCAGTGGTCTTGGAGGATTGGGACAACGTCTTTGACCCTGAGTTGTCTTGCAATCCTAAGAGCCTTTAGAAGGCTGCATACGAAAGAATGAAGCATACGACGAAGCAATTTTCCAAATGGCTATGGTACTGTGGGCTTGCACAGTACATGGTCCCCTTGGTGCACCCTTGCCCAGAGATTGTAGCAGCATGCACAGCACGGTTCGACCCGAACACAGGGGTTATCAGCGGCAAGGATTTTTGGGTAGTCATTAGCCCCATGGCTATTCAAGATATGTTGTGCGTCTCGTTTCCTCTGGGTAAGGAGGTTGAAAATTTTGATATGGAAAGAATGCAGCAAAAGTGGGGAGAGCTCCAATCGGGGCCACAGTTTTATCATTCCGAGCTTCAGCAAACAAGTAGTTCAACCCTGCCCAAATTCCCTTTCAGTTTGAAAGCTCTGAAAGGTACAGCTTCATCTACCACTTCTATACTGGCGATGGTGTGCGGTTTGGACTCGGACAGAGATATTCATCAGTTTCAAATGTCCCTCTGCTTTATGCTAAAGAAGAATCACGAGGACCCGCTTTCTGATTTTGCAAAAGTTATTAGCGATGGCATTTGACTACAACTAAAGGAATTTGGGGTCGGCTCTAAGTTCAGGTAATCATCTTTCCTGGCTTACTTAATTTTGCACCAAAACTCAGATTACTTTTCAACGTCTATACTCCTGTCTATTTTTGATGAGGGTGGCTTAAGGAAGCCGGTTTCGACATGGACCCTTGTCATGTCAAAAACCTTTGATTATTATGCATTCTCGGATGCGTTCATAGCCCCGGCTATAACAGTTTTGGATAAGGCTAGTATAAATATCACCGAATGCATATCACCCCGCTAGAGGTCCTAGCTGGGGAAGTTAACTCCACCCTGTAACTGGTTCTTTGGCACAGATTTCACCATGCTCCGCATACCAAGTTTTGTCCAAGAACCTTTTCGGCTTCCTCATTTCCTCTCTGACAGAGTGTTGGCCCTGGAGGCAATGAGACAGCTATGTACCCTTGATGATGATTATTGGGGAGGATAGCACTTAACCTCCTATTTGCTGTTGCCAATCATATTTGGTTCAGTGTCATTGGTTAAGAAGAGGACCCCGCAGATTGATACCTCAGTTATTCTACTTTCAAAGTTGGGTCACCTCAAGCTAGTACTAATAGATGATCCCTAGAATTACAACCCTGACAATAATTTGTCGGGAATCAGCATCAAAATATCACATTCGCCTCAGCCATTTTGGGACCTCCGACGGAATGTCAAGGAAGGAAACTTAAGTAGATATGTAGGCCTTGAATATTTTCCTATAGTGGATGGTCGACCACCTTGGCTGAATTTTTATCACATCGTGGGGAGGGTCAACCCAAAGCTTATGATCAGCCCCCCCTAGTCACCCAATTAAAGAAGCTCAATTGGGCACCCGAGAAGATGCAAGCTTTCTGGATATACCGCCAAGAGATTTTGCAAGCTGGCAAGTTGTATAACAAAGTCACCCTCGATGAGAAGTTTGATGACATTTGGGAAAATGAACATCCAGATATTCAGAATTCTCTGAACCACTCAACATCTGTGCAGCAATATAGAAGAGAGGAGGCTACTGCAGAATCTGAGGAGGAAGTAACTCAGAATTCCCCTGTCGTCGCCAAAAGTCCACTACTTGAAAAGAATATTGGTAAATAGCCTATGCAGGAGAAAGAGCCATGCACACAAACATCCAAGCCAGCCACCTCCTCTAAATCAAAACAGAAGCAGACAAGGACCACTAGTGGTAAGAGACGGGTCATTCTCGACCTTGACGATTTCTCGGAGGAGAAGCGACAACGCACTGAAGAGGCCGGTGCGGAGGAGGAACAACTAACAAAGGAAGCGGTCGAGGCATCTGCGGCTCCGTCAGAACATCAGGTAAATTTTCCTCCCTCTTCTCTCTCCTCTATATCTTTGGTCTCGCCACAGTCTACCCCTGTTGTCTCATCCGTGCCAGCCCTCTCTGCCACTGGATTTGCCGATCATTCCAGTCTTGCTCCTCCCATTTTCCATACCTTGCCCAGAACACAATTTGGTGTCGGCACCGGGCTCGTAGGACAACAATTTTTATCCCCAAGGCCCAGCCCTGCGGTTGGTGCATCTCCAGTTTTCCCTTACACCGTCACCTCATTTTCATCCCCTCTAAGTGGCCAATTCATCCCACCATTCTTCCCAACTATTATAATGCGATCTAGCAAGACCTCTGATGCATCAGCTACACTATCTTTCCCATTGGTTGTCCCTCAAGAGTATCCATTCGCTAGCAGACTGGGTATCCCAACCCAGGTATATTTCTCGCAGGTCGATGCAAATAAAAGCGCCCGCGCCAACCGGATCAATAAGTTAAGAGCGAAGGATGCAACCAGGCAGGTAGAGCCCCACTTGCAAACCATTTTCAATGAAAGCCAGAATTCCTTGATGTTTGCGAAGATCACTCCTAATGTGATCAAGGCAGTAGGCGAGATGTAGCCCAGTGACTATTTTGTGAATGCTATCGGGTTAGACTTGCAGCAAGCCCGCCCGCAAGATAAAGTTGAGCTGATGGAGGAAACCCAAAAAATAGTGACTACTGATTTTCTCAAGCTCAGTCAGTAGGAGAAGAAGAAGGATGATCAGATTGCGGAGCTAAAAAGGAAGGTCGACATCTGGGTAAACAAATTCAAAGCCCAGGAGAACAAAATAGGTTGGCTGGAGAAGGAGAGGGGTACCTTCAAAATTAAAATCAAAAAGTTGCAGAATTTGGGTGAGGAGGTCGTTCTGACTCTTGAGAAGCAGGTTGATCTACACTGAGCAAGTGAAGAAAAGCTCCAAGAAAAAGAGAAAGAACTCCAAGCTAGGTCTAACATGCTAACTAAGGGCATGAGAGAGCTCCGGTAGAGCACCACTGCCGAGATTGTTGAAATGAGTGCCAACTTGGAGTTGGAGGTCCAAAAGACTAAGCTGGCCGAGTTGGCCCTGGCAGAAAGGGTAAAGGAGGTTTTCACCCTAAAGGAGCAGATGTCCGCATTAGATAAAAGCTTGGCAAAAGCAGTGGCAGGTTTAAGTAGCAAAGAGGCAAAATTGGCTGCCCTCAAAACCCAACCCCTTGTGCCCTGGATGAGCTCATTGGAAATTTCCAAAGAGTTACACGCATCATACTGGGACAAGGTGAAGGCTTTGTGCCTTACTCTACAGCCCACGTTGAAGTTTATGGCACAAGCGGCTAGCCTCTGCGGGACAGTGAGTGAATCAATACAGCAGGTTTGGAAATTAACTTCCAACAAGGTCCAAGAGGCTAGAATTTTATTAGGTAAGTTGTATACCGCTTCAGATGAAGCATTGAGTGGCATGGGCATCAATGACCGAACGAAAATAGCTTTAGGCGCAAGTAGCCTCATCTCCATGCACGAGGCCATTCAATAGGTAGCAGATTGTAGAGCTCGGTTAAACCAAGTTACCAGCGACATGCGGGAAAAGTTTTCCTGTTTGACTCAGAGAGGCCTCCCTTCACCTTTCATTGCGGACTAGGTAGTAGCAGAAGTGGAGCATATTGTTGAAATGATCGAAGAGAAGAAGCAGGACCTTTCTATCTTCTAGACTTTTGATCAATCTCCGACTGCTGAGGAGATCGAGGCGATTGTGCATCAACCAGCACAGCTTTTCTTCCAATTGGAATTGGAAACAAAAGTATTAGGTGGATTGCCCTTCAAAGCAATCATCGATATCAGACTGGCTTACGAGCATCTGTGAACTCTCTCTGCACCAACAGATGAAGTATGGAACAATCTACAAGCCGCTCTCTCGAGGTTGTGAGCATTTATGTTGCTGAGCCAAAAGTTTCTGGGGTTCTTCTTCCCGTGAGCGAAAAGCCCCTATGAGTCATCGAACTGTTCAACAAAAACTGCCTAAGCCTTGGTAATTTTCTTTTCCTTTGCAGCTACGCCTTAATTTTGTATGCTCACTATCCTTGGAGCTCACCATGTGGCTGCCTCATGAGGCTTTTTGCTTTGACTTCGCTTCGCTTTTCGGCAATCTCCATCTACGTGCCGCGTGGCTCACACTGGCTGCTTTTTTGAGTCTAGCCCATCTCGTTCTTTACTTTTGTTTGGAGCTCTCCACGTGGATCTCTCTCACGGCTTTCTGATGGGCATTTTTGCTGCTTTCTGTCGGGCTCCATCTGGGTGACACATGGTGTTTCTGTTCCTACGCCGGTTACCTTGGAAATGCCGATGGATCTTTTGTGCTTCCCGCTGCCGCGTGTCCTCTCCTGTTGCTGCTTGGTTTTCTATTTCATATTGTGGCCTCACTAGCATGTTGTTGATTGATGGATGTTTACTATGGCGGCTCGAGATGATCTGGGCCAAGGATCGCCGCGCGTGGTCTGCTCTTTCATGATGCATCTTCAGGTGGTGAGATGGCCAATAAATGGGGCCTTGTTTTCTTTAATTAGGTTGTTGATTAAGTTTTTAAAAAACTCCCAAGCACTAGGAAGTAAGCCTTTTATAATAGATGCTTTCAATTAAAAGACTTTGGACTGTGCCAAATAAATTCGGCCTTTCTGTTTTCAAGCATTTGTTAGAACTATTAACCTATGTTGTTCTCTTTTTATTTTGTATGAATGCTTATTCTTCAGTTTTTGTAACTTTTCATAGCTGGAATAAATGCAGATCATGTTTTCTTAGACTCTTCTGTATTAATTATAAAGTTATGCTTAATTACATTATACAAATTAGAGGGTATTTTTGCATGATAAGTGCTTTTGAGAAAATTATCTTAATTAATAGCAATTTAGTGGTTCGAGCCTTTACATTATGCACTGTGCTCTGGTAAATTTGTCTAAAGAATTTGGTGCATCGTCTGTAGTGTAGATTTTACATTTCTACAATCTCCCTCACCTTTTACTTCACCCATTAAGCGAAGAGTCGGCTTCGGTAAAATCCCAGAGGTTATTTAGCTAGCGCATAATGTCCCCCAATAGCTAAATTTCCCATAAGGCTGCTGCTACATGCAAAATATTGCGTCAACATTTTCCATTGCATAATCAAAGATTTTTTTCTAATAATACAAGTGTGATTTAATATTACATAAATACATTCAAGATATTGTTTCACATTAAAAATTCCATAAAGATGGATATATGATACATACATAGATTATACAAGCTTACATGAACTAGAAATACAAATGGCATAGAATGTCCTCCCAAATCTTGGTCGCCAACTACATGAGGAGAAGCATTGAACTCAAGCACTTTCCTGCCAACCCCATCCTTCAAATAGCTTTTTCTGAGCATAGTGATGTGTCCTACATGACTAGAGCTTACCATAAAGTCAACCCATAATCCTATGGTATTCTCAGCCTAGTATGTATTTGTATCATAATGACTTGATAGTGTAGGTAGTGGCTACCTATAGTTCTTTGGCCAAAGATTCAACACCCAGTACTTCAAGTGAGGTTCATCTATATTCACCACTACAATTGCTCGATTTGTATGTTGACCATTATTATTCAATTATATTTTAGATTATTCCCTTTTCTTGTGGATTATCCTAATCCCAAGAATAACCTTCCCTTTGGCTCACATTATCTAGCATGACAATCAAGTATTTCAAAGAAACTCTATCTAATGCAACACACTTAGAGTATCACTATACTTTGTAAAGTACTAACAATATACGTATAGTACAATAGTATCTATATCCATATAATAATACACTCAATATATACATCTATATGAGTAAATATCAAAAGTAAGGTTTCAAAAGATGAGAAACAACCAAGTGATATGCAAGCATATCCAAACATTTCACAAAAGTAAAAGACAATATTTCAACATAAAAATAAAATAGCTATCTTTCCAACATAAGAATAAAGAGGTAGAAATCAGCATGCTTGTTAAAAAGCTTCAAACTGAATAATCTTCTCCTCAATTTTTCTTTCAAATTCTACCACAAACTACTCAAGAACCTCTACTAGATTCACTCCAATACTCTCAAAAAATCAAATATAATGCAACAATACAACTCTCAATCTCACAAACTCTCAGCTCACTTGCTCTAAATTTTGCAGAAAAATATCTCTCAAGAAATCAGAATGAAAAGTGATGCATTTGGAAGAATGAGCACCTTTATTTATACTAATTTGTGAGAAATCAAAGGATAAAAATAAGTAATTATTTCTTCCACCTTTCTTCCTAATGTAGTGACTCACTGACAGGTTTATAACACATGACAGTTTCATGGCTAAGTTGACTTAGTATTTGGGACATCAAGCTGAAAACAAGTTTCCTAATTCGAATTCCATTTCAAAATGATGCCAAGTTTGTACTTGCATGATTCAAAGCACTTATTTGCAGGCTTATATGAATTCATAGATTTCTATTTCATTCCAACTTCAAGGAAATATGGTGTCACCTCTAAACTCTTGGTGCCACCTTTATAGGTGTGGCTTGACGAAGTGTACATGTTTAACCATCATTAAATCTCCAATATGCTTACACAACAATATATCTTATCTGTGCTTTTGGTTTCATGCTTTGACTTAGTCTTTAAAAGACTTAAGTGTTGGACTCTTTTCCTATATGTTGTGCCATATACTTTTGCACTATAAATGCTTTATGCACCATATATAACTATATGTGCTTTTATTTATAATGTTAACAATAATAATCAACGCTTATTAATGCGCTTGGGAATTATATCCAAAGCTTATTCATTTATATACATTAAATACATATATGTATATATATCAATATATATATAATAATATATATATTCATTTCATAAGTTTATCGAATACATTTTATTAACAAAAACATTTATATTATATATAAACATAAAGAATGGTATTACATATATATACGATTATATATAAGTATATGTACATTAACATATATATGTTACAACGACTCACATATATATAAATATATATATATACCATATATACGTAAGTTTATTTCAATATCTATATGAAACACTCATACATGCAATCCCATCAATTGACATATATATGGAATGTACATATATACATATATATATGTCACTTAGTCCAAATGGTATTCCCATGTATATGGGTAATCCATCCATGAGCATGCATAGGTACGTCTACCTACGTATACTCATGTACATATTTACTCACATGTATGAGTTTACCAAAGACATGTGTATATATACATTAAATGCATATATCTCATCGATATACAAATAAAAATGCAAGGAAGGATTCCACTAATCATCAAGACTCATCTGATACCTCATTCCATACATTCCTAAACAAGATCACAAATCAATATAAACATAAACAACTAGATTTAAGATCACTTACCATCTACCCAACTGGCTTGACTCAACTAAGACACTCTAGGGTGTGAGTGTGTGAATGCTCAGTAAGACTAAATTAGAGGTTACTAGACCAAGTTCTTCTCCCGAGTAACACTTCCCCTCTCTTTCAAAGGCTTGAACTTGTTCTTGCATTTCAACTTAGTTCACCATAGAAATAGTTAGTTGAATCAATGCACTCATATACTTCTCATACATTTCATATTCACATTATATATTTCATATACTGAATCATAAATAATTTAATTGAATCAAACATTCATTCAACATATTCCATCAGAATTCATAAATAAACACATTCACATTTATTTAATTATTTTCACCAAACAAGGTAATAGTAAAATAGGTAATAGCACATGGGGTGTAACATATTCCCCCACTTGTGAATCATCATCCCGGATGATTTTAAGTATCAATATGACCATAGTATAAAGCACACATCACAAAAGAAAATAAAGAAAATATTATTGTTTTTCAAGAAATTTCAAACTCTTGCAAGACGTCTGGAAACTTTAGTTTTATTTCAACATAGTCATCCCATGTGGTAGAGTCTTCTACATACTGATCTTAGTGTACCTTGCATTGCAAAGCCTCTCGATTAAATAAGTTAAGTTTACGTGTTCCAAGCACCTTGAGCGGTTCAATTGTTACCACCCTAGATCTTGCATCTATAAAGAATTCCAATCAATAACATGGTTATCACCTGGTATGTACTTCTTGAGATATGAGACATGAAAAATGTTATGCATCCTAGCAAGAGCTTGTGGCAAGGCAATCCTATATGCAAAAAGGTTGACTTCCTCAAGAACCTAAAAATGTCCAACATAGCGTAGAGCTAGTTTGGATGACTTTCCAAACTTAGTAGAACTTTTGTGAGGTTTAACTTTCAACAAAACTCTATCCCGTACTATGAAATTCTTAGGCACCTGCTTAGAATCAACATAACTTTTCTGCCTATCATTAGCTTCTACTAATCTCTGCTTAATGATTCCAAATTGTTCCTCCATTTTTTATAACATCTCAGGCCCAAGGCTTATCCTATCTTCCAGCTTATCCCAGCTAATAGGAGTTGGACACTTCTTGCCATATAATGCTTCAAATGGAACCATCTTGATCACAAAATTATAGGAGTTATTATATTCAAACTCTACCAAAGGTAGATAATCCTTCCACTTGTATTATTGATCCATGCAATACATCCTTAGTAGGTCTTCTAATACTTGATTTACCCTTTCAGTTTTCCCATCCATTTTTGAATGATAAGCAGAGCTTATATTTAATTTCATTCCAAGTATAGAAAATAGGGTTTCCAAAAATCTAGATGTCACACAAGCATCCCTATCTAAAATGATCCTTTTAGGAATTTCATGTAATTATCTCTTGCATAAACTTTCTAGCTAGTACAAGAGCTCCATCAACCAAATTTCTTGGTATGAAGTGAGCTACTTTTGTCAACTTTTCAACCAATACTAGAATGGAATTGTGCTTGTTCCTAGACATAGGGAGACCTTGCACAAAATCCATGCTAATGACTTGCCACTTACTTTCTGGAAATTCATGTGGATACAAAAGACATGCAGGATGGTGATGATCTACCTTGAATCTTTGGCACTATAAGAAAATTTCTACAATTTTTGTTGTGTCTCCTTTCACACCCTTCCCAAAATATAATGGTTTAACATCGGTTAACATATTGGTTACACTCAGATGTCCTCAATATGGTGCATTATGAACTTCTTTCCATACCAAGTCCCTCAAATCTATAGAAATAGGTACATAGATTCTCCCTTTAAACTTTAACAACCCATTAGGTTCAAGGTGACATCCATTGTACTTTCAATCTTGTGGATCATCTGTGAGTGCTTCCTTGACTTGTTTATAAATCTCATCACCCTTAAATTCTCATAACACTTGACTCTTAAAGTCAATTTGGACTAATACCATCGAGGAGATATGTCTCCTATGACTTAAGGCATCAGTAACCTTGTTCTCTTTTCCCTTGATATAACTGATATTGAAATCGTAATCAAATATCAAATCCAACCATCTTCTTTGCCTTGCATTAATATTAGGTTGAGTAAACAAATACTTAAGACCATGGTGATCGATCTCGAGTTCAAATGGTTTTCCTAGCAGATAATGTCTCCACATCTATAAGGCATGAACCACTACTGCTAACTCTAAATCATGTGAAGCATAATTTTGTTCTTAGGGATTTAGCATCCTAGACTCATAAGCTATGACTTGCCAGTCTTTCATTAATACACCACCTAGTCCTACTTCAGATGTATCTGTAATAACCAAAAATTTACCATCCAGATTTGGTACCTTTAATATTTGTCTTCTAGTCAACCTTTCTTTAAGTTGGTCAAATGTTGCTTGCCACTTCTCAGACCACTCAAACTTCTTTCCCTTTCTTAGCAATTATGTGATGGGAAAATCTATCCTTGAAAAATTCTCTACAAACTTATGGTAATTGTAGACACTTAAAAATGTTATGAATGATATCATGCACTCGAATCAGATATACTAACATCATTTCATCTTGAAAACCATCATTTTTTCAGTTAATTGATTAAATCTTCTTAGCTATTTAATTAATTGCATCATTTTCATCTATTAATCTAATTGACCTAATTAGATTAATTCACCCCCTTTCATGCTAACATTTTGTCCTATTAAATTAAATACATCAAGTTATTTAATTTAAATCCCTAAGTCCCCTAATTTAATTAAATAACCCTAAGTTATTTAATTAAATATCATAATATTTTCCCCTCTTTCATTAAATAATTTATTTAATGAATATCATTTAATTCCCCTAATTTCAATAATTAAAACTTTAATTAATTATCAAATTACTAATAAATCTAATTCCCCCCACTTACAAGGGAATATTCCTCCTTTTCACATTCATCCAAAAGGAATATTCCTTCCCCTTTTGCACATTAAAACTTTGTTTTAATTTGCTAAATATCTAATTTTCCTCACCCATGAGAATATTCCAAAGAATATTCTCTTTCTTCACTCATTTGAAAAAAGGAGTATTCTTCCTTATAACAAACTTACAAGAAGTCATGTGCAAGTTAACTTACAAGACTTCTTGTGCAAGTTTTGAATGTGTGTTTGTTTGGAAGAATATGAACACTTGATTCTTTCCTTGATCCATGTGATCATTGATTCTCATCCATTGATGAGAATCCATATCCATGCCTCCATATTCCTTCCTTTTTTATCATTGATTATCTTTTTCAATCTTAACCCTTCATTTCTCATTTGCTCTCCTATAAATAGGTCACTATTTGGAGACAAATGGATTCATCTTTTAACAAAAAATTTATGTTGTTAAAATCACTTGCACTTGCACTCACATTTAACCTCATTTTAGCTTAATTTTACTTGCATATTAGCTTAGCTTCCATTGATGGCTTCCATGATAACATAGATGCATCCATTTAGCTTATTTTGTAATTAGGGTTTGAATCTTTTTAGTTTAAAATCCATTTAGATTAGCTTTGCACTCACCCATATCAATCATCTTAGTATACATCATGTTAAAATAGCATTTTATTAATGTTTTATCACACATCTATTATCTATTTTGTCAATTCTCTTCAATAAAATCAATTGAAACAAGCTCATTTATCCATTGGATTGGGAAAGGGTCACCATTCCACATCAATGCAAGACCACTCCCCCAATAGGATAAGTTTCAATGGATTAGAATAGTTGTTTTAAAAGCTTTCGTAGTTTAATATGTTAGTTTTAATGGATGCTTAGTTTAGTCTTTATTGATTGATCTTATTGGGATTGATGTTTAGTGACTCGAATATGCTTCGTACCCTCATGGATCAAGTGTAGTAAGACCATACTAATCCATCGGTCACATTTTGGTGCTAGAAGGGGGGCATGAACTAACTAATATGACAATTTTCTTGTGAATTTTTTGTTTTCCTTATGTTTCAGGTACAATGATGCAATTGATTACCCATCGATGCATTTGATGATGCATCACTATACAATGACACACTTGAGTTTTCATTTTATCGACTCATAATTAAATAGTGATGCATAATTAATTTCGTCATCGCAAATTAATATAGCAACACTAATTTAATTTTTTAACGCAAAATAAATTCTTTTTTAGTGACGCAATTGATTTGGCGATTCAATTGACCTCACTGTTTGTTGTAGAGGGTCATTATCATATTTTTAGTATGGCGACGCATATCCTATACAAAGATGTTATTGATGGATTTCAATAATACAATTAGTTTCAATGTCATGAATTACTGGTAAATAGAACAAAACTTGATTTTTGAATTTTTTGGTTTTATCTGATCACTAACATGTCTCTAACTTCTTGTTTTGGTTTTTAGAATAATTGGGTTTTGCAGGTTTGGAAAATACAACTTGAAGAAAAGAAGCATACTATTATCAGTTCAATTATAATTGTAACAAGTGTTGAGACACTTTTTAGGGCAATTATAACCCATTTATGCTACTTTTTTTTTTCACATTTTAGGACCAAACTAAATTTATTTTGAGATTTAAAATGAATTTTCAAATTGGTTAAAATAGAACCCTTACATCATTTTGCTTGTTGGATTAAAGTTGAACAATACAACTTTCACACTTCAAATTGGTGTTTAAAATAAACTCATTTTGTTGTGATGGATTAAAATGAACATGTGTTTTATTTTTCTACATATTCTTTTTGTGCATATCCAATCACCTTGTGCTTCATTCGATCTTGGGTGAAGAGAAACACAAAAGTCTACTTTTATGCTTGGAAGCGCTTTTCATCTCCCCTTGTACCTATTGGAAATCTTAGGTGATGTGGAGATTTTTATGCTTCAAACATATGTCACCTATAGAAAGGGTCTACCTCCCAACTTGTGAGAGGGAACAACTCAAAGTGGTACTTTCATTCTAACTCGCTATATAAACAAAATTGGTTGTGATGAAAATCATTGATCAATTTGGTTGTGGTTGTCTCATACCGACGAATGTCTCCCTTAATATCCTTGTGATGCATTAAAACCCTTAGATATTTCTAAGGGATGGGAGACAGGCCTTACTTGAGTAGAATCATGATGTGTATGGCACCATTTTATCCCAGATATGGTCATTAAAATCCTTTTTTTGTAGTGGCTAACCAAGTCCAATTTCCAAAATGTATTTTAAGGTAGTGCATTGGAGTAGCATCGCTCCAAGAAGTTACTTACCATGTTTGGTTTTTTATTAAGGCAATAAAGAAAATGGGGAAGGGACTCCTTTTCTTGGTGTGTCAACACATTACATTTCCTTGACATAGCCTATTTTCCCATTTTATCTTCTTGAATTAATCATCTCTTCTAATGGTTGGTAAGCCTTCTAAGAAATACGTACCTGCTCTATCTAGGATTGTAAATGCTTGAGAGTTAGTTTAACACTTGGTTGATTCCAAAATAATTGCAAACAAACATCAACAAAGTATTTTCAAAATTTCAAACCCTTTGGTCTAAGTATGGATACCTTTTGATAAAACCTTGATATTGATGCTCATCCTAAGGCTTTATTCTTAGAGACTTCTAAATATTTTGGTTTACACCTCAATCCATATTTCCCAAAGTTAACCTAGGTAACTATGCCCTTAACTTCATCCTTTTTACAAAATGGACTTTGTGGAATTGATGATGTTTTTGACATAGAAATTTTGTTTGAACTTAAGAAATACAAGTGTTTTTGGTAAAATAAACTCAATTAAGCAAGATAAATTGACAAATTGAACCCCACATGACCATTTGGCATTTGATCGCTCTAGTTGAACAACCTGATTTTACACCCACTATCATTCAACTGAACTTTGAACTAATTGAGGGAGAACAAATGGATATAATTAGTAGTTTGAGAAGCTTCACTTTTGAAACAAAGGAAACCCCAACTTAGTGGAGAAACGCAAAATACATCTTAGACGAACAAGAGGAACAAGCCGATATTGTGGTCGGATGACCCATATCACCACCACCCACATGGCAATAAATATCCCATTTTTCATGATCTTGAACTTCTCTAAATGATCTCACGCAAAATCAAAATCCCCAAGATAAGGTCAACATTCTGTCACTTCAAACTTAGACATCATAATCCAAAAGCTATCAAACAACACCTTGTGGAACTCTACCAAAATAGGAATAGGTTGATAATGAATTTTTATAAACCTACTTCAATAAAAAATCCAGACTTGTATTCCCTATTTGAAATTCAAAACAATAGTCTTTTCCATGATCTTGAACTTCTCTAAATGATCTCATGCAAAATTAAAATCCCCAAGAGAAGGTTTGCATACCGTTACTTTAAACTTAGACATCATAGTTCAAAGTACATTAGAAGATGTATCCTAAGACATTACTGCAAGATGAATAAGTTGGTAAGGAGGTTTTATAGACGTATTCCACTGAATAATCCAGATATGTATGCTCAATATGTACCTCTCATTTAAGTCAAAATTGGTCTTTTGGATTTGAACACTTTTAAAGGTTTAGCATCATTCTTACCACCTTGGTCTTGGAAAACAATGGTTCACTCTTAGTCAACATTGGGTCAAACATTTCATCCACCCCTTTATCAAAATCCAAACTTCAATTCACCAAACTTTTCAAAAAAATTGAATACACCAACACTCTTTGATTTAATCATCTATCAAACCAACCCCTAACTTAGTTACTTTGTATGTGAAATAGATCTTTTTCCATGCACTTAGTTAAGTTAGTTATCATCTTTTAACTAGTTTATCTTGAAGTTCGTGAGTCTACCCTAAAGATACACAAGTTTATAAATATCCTTTATCCAAACATCAAACATCAAACTCTTAAGTCAAAAGTGTTGTCCCAAAACATTTGTGAATATATCTTCCCACATCATCCACCTTTTCATATCCCATTATCATAATTGCTCCAAAAAGACTTAGAACATCCCTTTTACCTAGATTTGAGTCAACTAGAGAGTTCAAACATTACAAATCTCAACACAACTCTTCTATTGGTGACCCAAAATTTATGGTAAAGATAAGATCACAACACAAGAGAATCATGGAGAAAACAAAAGTCACATTCACCTCAAGTGATCCAAATCCTCAAAAATTTGATCCAAGAAATCAGGTTACCCCATCACAACAACCCTCATTTTCATCAGGGCCATATGAGATAGAAGACATTATGAACAATCCATTTGAACTTACTAGGGAGGAAATAACGGAATGTCAAGCCTTAGAAAATGTTGCTCCAATTTCCCCATCTTTTATTACGCAATCATTGGCACAAGGTTTGAATTCATCCACCTTGCAAACAACTCCATTTCTAGGGTTAAATTAAACATCCACTCCTAGTCTTGCAGCTAGTCTTGCTAAATACTTTGACCATACTCTTCCATTTGAAAGCAACACACTCATGGGTACTCTCAACACAAATCCATCCACCACTTGGACACCAAGATTTGACACTTCTACCATTGTTGAACACCCCTTACATCAATATAAACCACTTACACTTGATGAACCTACAAGAACCTCAACATATTGAGGGTACCCATCTTCATCCATCCCCACAAGTACCACAAGTATGCCCAAAATCACACAAGGAAGTGTAGACCAAATATCTCAAATAGACCAACAAGGGTATTCCAATACCATTACAAAAAGTGAACCCTTAATGCAAATAGGGAAACCTTTATCCAACCACCCTATTGGTTCATCCACACCAATAATTTCACAAAACACATCCATCCCATCCATCATCAACCTTAATCAAAACAACCCCTTGGTCATGAACCCCATCAACCAAGGTAATACCTTATCCACATCCCTAACACATGAAAATATTCAAGACATTGGTCAAGGGAAACTTTTCAATCAATGGACTCAAGGTCCCAATATGTCATTACCATCACAATATCTAATGACACCATCATCATACTTCCCCACAGTCCATCTCACCATGCAAAATCAAATGGGACCTCAAAATTACATTCTTCCATCTTAATCCACTATCTTGCAAGGAATGTTAAACCAAGGAAATCCACTTCTCATCAACAACCTACAACCCACTCAAAACATCAACACCTAAAACCCATTGTAGATGTCCCAACCACTGATTGATCATACATTACAATCACATGCACTAGCTTTACAGTAAGCATAGTAGGCTTATCAGTAAGTAGTCCAACAATAAGCAACCTTAGTAGCACAACAAAAGCAACAAAAACATCAAGTAGCCTTAGCAACACAACAAGAAACCTTAGTAGCACAACATCAAATAGCCTTAGCAACATAGCAACAATAGCAAGCCCAACAACAAGCCCGAGTGGCTCAACAACAACAACAAGCAGCCTAAGTAGCATAGCAACAATAACAAGCCCAACAACAACAACAATATTTACTAGCTCAACAATATTCCCAACAACAACAACAAGGTTCCTACTATAATCCACAATAGAAAATCATCAATACAAACACATTAGGAACATATACATCAACACCACAAACACCTTCGCAAAATCCCACTCCGCCATACACTCCATACAACACCTTATCATATCATAATCTCATGTGCAACCCATCCTCCATCCCATAATACACAACTTATGTTCCTCCACCAAACCCGTAAGACAATTTAGCATCGCAACTTAAGGTGTTATCACAAGAAATATAGGATCTTCAAATAGGAAAGATGAAGAAGCCCCATACATAGAACTTATTTCCATATCCATTCGATCAAAACATCACAATGGTACCATTCCCTCCCATCTTTGAAATCCACAAATTCAATAAATACAAAGGAAGAGGAAGTCATGTGGAACATGTCAAAGAGTTTAACATCATGTGTATGGAGGTTGCCTAAAATGATTCTTATTTAATGCACCTCTTCCCTCGAAGTTTAACTGGTCCTGCCATGGATTGGTTTTCTCAACTGCCTCCCAAGATTAAGAATTTTCAATAAATCTCTGATAAATTCATAGATCAATTCTCCTTTAATATTGACATGGACGTAAGGCTAGAAGAGTTGTACACTATCAAACAAAAAAAAGGAGAATCTTTCACCAATTTCTTGCAACAATGGACGCAAAGAGCTAGTAAGAGCAAGTGGCCAATTCCCGATGAACAACAAGTGGGGATCATCATAGAAAATCTTGATCAATATCTATCCTTCCACTTGAAGATACAATGCATTACCTCTTATGATGAGCATTTCCCTAGAGCACTTAACATCAAGAGAGCTCTCATCTCACAGGGAAATACTCAAGCCTACAAATACAATCGCCCATCAACCAATTCCAGCGACAAGCCTCGTTTCTAGGCTAAGAACAAGAATGTAACGAATAATGGCATGGTGGATGCTACGGTGGTCCTAAGTGATCCTAGGCCAAATAAAAATCAAATGGCTAATGTTCAACCAACTATGCAAAAAACAAACCCATCCCAAAGCAATCAAATCAACAACACTGACACACAACAATGACAAACCCCTAAAAAGAAAAACTATCCAAAATGCAAGTACACACAATTGTTCGAACCTATCAACACCATCATGAACAAGTTAGTAGATTCAACCTTGATAATGCTTCCCAATTTTGAAAAATACCAAGAATGGTAGGATAAACCACCCTGGTACAATGAAAATAGTCTTTGTGACTTCTAAAAAATCAAAGGACGCAAAACAATGAACTACATGCAACTCAAAAATATTATCCAAGAACTTATAGAGATCAAAGCCATATCTATTGGGGTACTAGTTGACAACCAGGATATTAAGATATACAAGAACCTTATGCCAGATCATAGCAAAGGAAACAACACTAGAAAGGCTAAGGATTACACAAACGTACAACATACCTATTCCAATGTAGTTGCTTCTTGTGATAGTTTCATCACTGTTGTCACCATCAAAGTGCCTAGTGTGGAGTGTGGAGTCACCACACCATGTGGAAAAGTCACAATGCATGAAGTCCCATCTCAATATAGGGCACAACATACTTTGCTAACATCAATTCCTATCAAGTACAATCTCCTAGATCAACTTAAGAAGATCCCTGTGTAGATCTCTATCTTAGAACTATTAAGGCTATCCCCCGCACATAGGGAAATCCTAGAGAATGATTTGTCTTCATCATCCATCCCTAAAGGTATTGATATGAAATGGTTTCAAGCTATGATAGGGCATATCACTGATCATCTCTTCACCTTAGCATAACAAGACCTACTAGCACAACCATCTCATAACCATGCTTTACACCTTGAGTTCATCGTTCATAAGAACAAGGTTAAACAAGTCTTAGTAGATGGAGGTGCTAGTCTGAACATTTGCACCCTTCATTTGATCAAGAACTTGGGCTAATCAGAGGATACTATTGAGAAAGAAAAGAGTACCACCATCAAAGCATGTGATGACCAAGAGCGAGTATCACAAGGTATCATTGCACTACCCATCCAAGCGGGATCTATCATTGTAGAAACTACATGCCAAGTATTAGACTTTGATCTCCCCTAAAACATCCTACTTTTCCAACCATGGATCCATGCCCTAAAATTTGTAGCATTGACCTATCATCAATGTGTAAAGTTTCCTTTTGAGGGAAGAGAAGTTACCATCCATAGAGATCATGAGCCTTTTTACTACTGCAAGAACCTTGAGACCAAGTTTTACAAGATACCCCAAATCCCTAAAAATGATGAAGGGCCTACATCATCTTCCTCATTTGTTGACCCATCATCCCTTGCATCTACCTCAAAAATGAAAATACCCTTTGTGAAGAACATTCCCTGACATCAAAACAATAATTCAGGATGATGGTTTTGGAAACTATAAACTAATGAAGGATACCTTTGTGTTGGGAGAGCTACCTCTTTCTCCTAAATCCTATGGGAAACCAAAATCTAGCAATGAAGTACCCGAAACAATCAAGATGGAAGCTACCACCTTCACAAAGTGGGGGGATTTGAACCAAGAAGATTTCAATGAGGAGGATGTCTCTAAACTGCTATATCAAGATGAATGACCCATCCCTCTTCTTCCCATGGAAGATGACAACAAAGGCTTAGCACTAATGAAGGGATGGGGCCATAACAAGAATGAGAAGCTAGGAGAGAATGATAATGGTTTGCTAGAACCCATCATTCCTAATAAAATTCTAAAGAATCTTGGCCTAGGTTGTACTACTAGCAAGGTTACCCTTCTTGGAAAAGGTACTTCTGCTAAATGAGTCGAGGCTTCCTCTTGGTTACCTACATCGCATGATATGACCCTAAATGACTTCCCCTTTAATGTTGCTGACCTATTTGAGAATAACTCCCTTGTCATGATATCCACAACATCCTTCACTCCGACTAAAATAAGCCTAGTATACCCACAACTCATTGACTTTGACCAATGAGGACCACCATTTTATATTTATTCAAAAATGATGAAGTAATCTTAGAATTCATGAGACTTTGTGAAAATTTACCATGGGAAGATCACAAAGTAGGTTTTGACATAGAGCTAGACACAAGGGCATACTATGGGGAGATGATTGAATCCTTCAGTCGCAAAATTGATGAAATACAACTATCATGCAAATCTTTGAGTGAAAACCACACAGTGGCACTTTCTAATCCTAAAATAGTAAAAAGAAAGGATGCATCTGAGGGTGAAAACCTATCTAAGGCACCCAAAGATGAGGGATTCAACTCCCCCTTAGTCCAATGTATTTATAGAACTCAACAGTTCTAGTAGAAAAGGCCACTCCTGTTAATGTGGGAACCGAAGAACCACCCAAGATCACTTTCTATGTTGAATCCTTGTTGGATGAAGAATAGAAAAACCTAGTAGCATTCCTAAAAGAGTGAAGAGAAAAATTTGCATGGTCATACATAGATATGCTATTAATTGATCTAGATGTAGTTGTACATCACTTAGTAGTATATCTTGATGCCAAACCAGTGAAGCAAAAATTATGAAAGATGCACCCTCAAAAGGTAGTCTTGGTGAAATTTCAGTTACAAAAGCTTCTTGATGGATTCATCTGACTAATAGATTATCTTGAGTGGGTTTACAACTTGGTACCAATCTCCAAACCAACTGGGGGCTTCCAAATATGCATGAATTTTAGATACTTAAACATGGCATGCCCAAAGTATAATTTCCCTCTTCCTAACATCGACCTCATTGTAGATTTAACAACTGGGCATGAAATACTATCACTCATGGATGGTTTTTCAAGCTATACTCAAATCATGATCCCCAAGGAGGATCAACACAAAACTACATTTACTTGTCCATGGGGAACATATTGTTGGAATGTCATGATGCCATTTGGGTTGAAGAATGCAAGAGAAACCTATCAAAGAGCAATGACCCTCATCTTTCATGACATGATCCACAAAATATTCAAAGATTATGTGGATGATTTTTTTGCAAAATCAAAGAAAACGAGTGAGCACATAGAAGTCTTGGGACCCATCTTTGATAGACTCAAAGAGTACAAGGTATGATTAAATCCAAAAAAGTGTGTCTTTGGGGTTACATCAGGGAAGCTTCTTGTCTATATCATCTCACAAAGAGGGATAGAAATTGATCTAGCAAAAGTAAAAGCCATATTTCACATGGAACCACCACAAACATCGAAGTGGATAAGAGGGTTCCAAGGAAGATTGAAATCCATCAGAAGATTCATAGCACAGTTATCAGATAAGTTTACCCTTTCTTTCATCTTCTCCATAAAGGAATAACTTAAAAGTGGGATGAGAAGTGTGATAAATCCTTCTAGAAGATCAAATACTACCTATTGACACCTCTAGTGCTCATGCCTTTGATATTGAACAAACCACTGATCTTGTATATCTCAGCAATATAAGCAATATAAGCAACAATAGGTTCTCTTCTAGCACAACATAATGAAAATGGAAAGGAAAGGGCTATCTATTACATCAATAAGACCTTGGTGGGATATGAAATGAACTATTTATCCATTGAGAAAGCATTCTTAGTAGTGTTTTTTTCTTCACAAAAGTTTAGACATTACATTCTATCGCATCAAACCAAGCTTATTGCAAAGATCAACCCCTTAAAATACCTGTTATGCAAGGAAAATCTTACTGGGTGACTGGCCAAATGGGTTATGATCTTGACTGAGTTTGACATAGAGTACATGGAGAATAAGGAAATCAAAGGAAAATTGATCACAGACCAACTAGCAGAAGCATCTATCTATGTAGATAATTCATTGATACCTGCATTCCCTGATGAATCGATGTTTCTTGTCAATCTAACCAATCAATGGAAAATGTACTTTGATGGATCGTTCACCCAACATGGATCACAGGAAGGTATTATTTTTATCACCCCTCAATTTGATTGTATTCCAAATTCATACTGGCTATCATTTCTATTTAATAACAACATTGTTGAGTATGAATCCCTAATCATAGGTCTAAGGATAGCAGTTAAATGGAAGATACAAGAATTGAAAGTCTATGGAGACTCACAACTAGTTATAAACCAAGGCAATGATGAATACCAAATTAAGGATGGTAAAATTACTCCTTATAAGAAGATGGTAGAGAGTCTCAAGGACCTTTTCATTGATATAACTTTTGAGCAGATTCCTTGCATGAAAAACCAAGCAACAGACACCATGGCAACAATTGGATCATTGTTAGACATGTCGCACAATGTCCTTTAATGTGAATTGTTAGTAGAAAAACTTCTTGTACCAAATTTTGAAATCCCTAAATATAAATTTGCGTGTGTCATTGTTGGTCTTGGATCCTCGTGGTATCATGATATATTCACCTACCTAAGCAAAAGAAACCTCCCATCTGATATCACTTCCAACCTTAAGAAGACCTTTGTTAAAAAGGCATCCTAATTCATGATCCTTGGTGATACCTTATACTGTTGAAGCATCGAAGGGACATTACTATGATGCCTTAACCAAGAGGAAGCCTTGACCACCTTAATAGAAGTACACGATGGTATATGTGGTTCCCATTCTAGTGGTAAGACTTTAGCTAAGAAACTATTGAGGAGGGGGTACTACTGGCCAACCATGGAAAGAGAAGCCCATCAATATGTGTAGAAGTGTGTCTAGTGTCAACAACATAGAGTCCTCATTCATACTCCAGCTCAGGAGTTGCAACCAAAGATCACACCTTGGCATTTCTCATGGTGGGGGCTTGACCTCATAGGGAAAATTGCACCCAACTCATCTAATGGGCACAATTTTATCATAATAACCACTAATTACTTTACCAAGTGGGTGGAAGCCATTCCTATGACCTACATAATGGGGAAGAAAATTGCTAAGTTCATCCTAAATTACCTCATCTACCGTTATGGTGCTCCAAAAACCCTTATCTTAGACAACAAAAAACCTTTCAAGAATCAAGATGTGAAAGAGCTATGTCAAATATTTAACATCTAATACTAATTCTCTACCCCATATTACCCCCAAGGAAATGGTCAAGCTAAGGCTACAAACAAGACAATTCTAAAATTCCTAAAGAAAATGGTCAATGAAGTTGGTCGTGACTAACATCTATAGTTAAATCCCACCCTCTAGGCCTATCAAACCAACATCCACACACCTATAGGTGCAACCCCATTCTCCTTGGTCTATGGATCAAAGTACATCTTTCCTATTGAGGTTGAGCTTCCATCACTGTGAGTGTCCCTACAGAATCTGGTCACTGATGAATAATACAAAGTATCTTAGCTAAATGAGCTATAATTCTTGGACGAGCATAATCTTGACACCCTTAATCACTTTCAAGAATACCAAAACTGACTCAAACAAAGCTATAAAAAAGAAGATAAAGATGTTCTTTCTAGGTAGGGGATCTTGTAATAAAGTAGAATCAAAAATATCTTCCAGATCAGGATAGTAAAGGAAACTTTGAGCCTAATTGGTTAGGTCCCTTTGTCGTTACATCAAGCTATGGACTAGGAGCATATCAATTGTCAACACTTGAAGGTGAATCCTTGCAAGAACCAACCAATAGCTTGCATCTTAAAAAAAATTATGCCTAGGACTGAAGGGTGTAAATCTAAAAATACAAAAAAAATTAAAAAATGATCAAAATCCAAAAAAAAGGAAAAGAAAAAAGGATTGAAAAAGTAAAGAAAAACAATCTTCCCAATCTTCCTCTAGTGAAAACCACTTCGATGACGCTTTGGGCAAGTACCTTGGTGAAAACCTAGCAAACAAGTGCCTCACATAAATAAAGCACCTCCATCTACCTTTTTCTCTTTATCCTATCGCTCTTTGCATCACATCCATCCATCGCATCTGTCATCCTATTTATTCCATCATCCATCTGCATCTCTATCATAGCTTGATATTGTCAAGTATCACATTCCCTTTAGTACTACTTGGCATGTTCCTAAGGTCAGTTTGTCCTACCTATATAGAGGTAGTCTATTGCAACATGTTGGGGGCAACTCATTTTGGATTAGATCAAGTTCTTGTATATCTTAAGTTTATTGGAAATCTCATCAGAAAAAACCTAAAAACATTCATAAAACATTCATCAGAAAATCCAAAAACATCAATTCTTGTGCAAATAAAATCCAAAAACATTCAAAAATTGTAAAGTCAAAATCCCAAAACATCCAAAACCATCAAAATGCCTAACAAGGTCAAAACATCAAAAATACAAAAATAGTTCCATGTCGAACTATGAGTCTTTGAGCTTGAACGTAGGCAAGGACACCATTGATGTGCCCCCAAGATAACCTAGGTCAGTCTTTAGGAGTCTGTCATAATAAACCGATGCCCCTCAATTGTTCATCTCTAATTGTCAATAAGTTGAGCCATTTGAACCATGAATCTTTTGCATGTATAATGTAGGAAAGAAAATTATTTGATCAACCCCCGATGCCCCTAGGATAGTCTTTTAGGTTAGGTTCTTGGTCGAAACTCGGAAAACCCTAAAAATTCATAAATATATTGAAAACCCCTAAACATTCAAATATCGGAAAAACCTTAAACATTTAAAAACTTAGAAAAATCCAAAAACATTCACATAAACTTTCAAAAAGACCAAAAACATTCCCAAAACATTTTCAAAATATTAGAAACATTGAAATATTCCATAAAATCTAAAACCATCCATCCTGTTTTTCTTTCACCTGCAACAAACCATAATAAATCAATCATCAGCTTCAACCTTTGGCAAAACAAGTAGAAAACAAGTGTTGCAAGTTGAAAAGTGAGAACTTAAGTGTCAAAATATAAATTCTGGATCATAGATAAATGGGTTAGTGGAGTTTGTATCAACTGCTTATCACACCTCATCCTAATCAAAACACCTGATCAACATGTCCTAGGATGAATCCTTCCTATGATGGACATCAGTATCAGAAATCACCTTAGCTATAATAAACTTGGTGAGACATATAGATAAAACTAACTATTTGTCTTTGATCTTTTCTTATGATTTATCTTATTGACCCATTTCGAGGACCTCTCAATGATGTCTATCAAAATGATTTAGAGAGAAACGAATGGGGCATCAATCATTATCTTTCATTTGTTGTGCTTGTGGGCATTCTTGTAAAATAATATTGGCACATACTTGCTTGGTTGTGTGTAGGTAGGTTTTTTGGAGAACATTGTTGACTATTGCATATGCTTTGATATGATATATTCTAAGCTTCTAACTTACATTCCAAAGAGTTTTTTGTATGTCAAGAGTGAAAAAGAATTGTCCTCTCTATTTGCAGAGTCAAAGTCCATTACACTAGATACAATGTCATCCTGGTTATCAATACCTTGATGCATCATGTCTATGTGTTATATCAAAAATAAGGAATGATGGAAAATCCCAATCCCAAGATATGAGAAACATCATCCCTCTCATCACCATATCTAATAAAGTCTTGGTGGATCATGGACTTGTCGGACTTATTGCATCAATCTTCAAAATCAATGGTCAAATCATTCATTCTTTTTTTCTTTTATCTTCTTTCCATGCTAACTTGGTATCATGACAGTCAACAAAAACATCATCAATGCATCCATCTTGCATCCACAAATCATCAAAATGCATACATATTACATCATCAAAATATATCATAATATGATAAAACATATTTCATTGCATCATCATTATCATTTAAGTTGTTTTAAATAACACATATTTGTTATTCTAAGCATCTTAGTCCATTGCATTATCATTCATCACATCCATATCATGAATCATCCATAGCATACATATCATGAACATGCATATACATCCATATGCATACACCATCATCTCATACATTGCATATAAAAGCACACAAAAAGATATGCATCCATATCATTTGCATACACATAACATCTTCATATCATAATCATCCATCCAATAACATATCATAAAACAATACTGAAAAAGAATATAACACATCCATTGCATTACATTACATCCATCTCTTAACATCGTATATACATCACATCATGGATCATCATCACATATCACATGATACATAAATAAGATAAACACATAACATCATATCACATCATATGCATCCATACATTCATGAGCATGAAATAAAGAACACATCACATATCGAATCTAGATCATCTCATATATATATCAAAAAATGGTAACTTTCATAATACAATATTTGAATCTGTGTCTATATATCAATAAAAAATATAATATCCATGAGGTTATCAAAAAGGATCCCATGAGTGTATATTTATATAAATAATTGGACAATAATAAAAAAAACATTATACAAGTAGGCTAGCCCTAGTGGCTACTAGATTCACCCCTAACTAATGGTTGATCCTCAGCTCTAGGTGGTGGTCCACTCCGCTATGAAAAATCAGGTTGTTGCATCACCTGAGGAACATCATGATGATAATGCATGCAATAGTATGTAGCCTCTTTGACTGCCCCTCTGTACAACCTAGCAAATACAATCATGCCCTGTGATGTAGTTGTCACTACCTCCAACTGCTATCTCTGCCCAATCTCTTGGGCTAGTTGTATTTCCAGTTGTTGTTGCAACTGGACCTCCTGATCTCTTTGTGTAGTCATATCCTGTAGCTACCACTACAGCTAATCCCGCTTTGCTTGTAATCGATCCCTCTTAGTAGTGAAAGCCTAAATTTGTGTCTGAGCCTGTGCATATGGTTGTACAGGTCGAGGAGGTGGTGGTGCCCCCAAAACCTGTCCATTGTGACCGCCCTGCCACCCTAGCACTTGTGCCTGATTTGGCTACTACTAGTTCCCATCACCTAGCACTTGGCCCCTATCTTGCTCCTAGTCATGGCCTCGGGCTCTACCTTTTCCTCCATCTCTATCACCATCTTGGCCTCGGGCTCTGCCTTTGCCTCTACATCTACCTCTACCTCCAAGGTATGCCCTAGTTGGATCTGTCAGGCATGTAGGTGGCCTGAACCATGCATTGTACGTTGGGATATTCCCTACATCTGGAAGGCCCTGATCATATGCCCATGACTGTGGGACAACCTATCTAAAATCATCAATGGCCCTCTGGGGCTCAATCTATGCTCCCCATTATACCTCTCTCTGAGCTCTGGAAAAAATAGAAGTATAATCATTTACAGGAACATCCTGTACCTCCCCAAACTATCAAGCAACACAATCTAGGAGGTATCACTCTCTGATAGTGTGCTTTATGCCCTATAGGTAGTAGATTTATCATACAAAATCCAATAGTTGATGATCGTCATACCACAGTGGATGATGTAGCCATGACATCCATCTAAACACCATCATGTCATCAATGACATGACACCAATATGGAAAACTTGTGGGGCCTGTTTGCTCCAATATCATCAACACCCTATACTATAAAATGATGGGCTTATCCTCATTGATATAAGTAAGAACAACCAATGGCCTCAACACTACGATGTGCTCATATGCCCATATGTGAAGCAAATCCACCCATGCTTTGATGCTCCTTCCCTCTTAATAGATGGTCTCATGCATATCATTGTACAAAGAGGCAAGGAGAAATGAACCCCAGGCATACATAATGTCTCTCCGGATCATACCCTCCCATGCAAAGCCCCATCCAGGACTAAAACCTCTGCCCTACCAGTCTGGAGCAATGATTCCTCAAATCAAAGCTGCAATGAACAATCTGATTGTGTCCACCTGACCACGGTAAAAATCTAGATCAATTTGGGAG
Source organism: Sequoiadendron giganteum (assembly GCA_007115665.2). Classification (NCBI taxonomy): domain Eukaryota; kingdom Viridiplantae; phylum Streptophyta; class Pinopsida; order Cupressales; family Cupressaceae; genus Sequoiadendron; species Sequoiadendron giganteum. The sequence goes on from CM021104.1 coordinate 631,429,803, forward strand.
CTAATAAGAACAACCAACTATCTACGTAGAAGGGAGAGACATGCATCTCTCCTCGCATCTACATCATAAATGACACACTCCCTATGGATAGGCAATCACAGTATCTGCCACATGTCCTCTAGTGTAACAGTGGCCTCCCTAGTGGGCAAGTGGAATGAAGAGGTCTCGTTGTGTCATCTCTCGACCATCATAGTCATCATGGCAAGATGGATCACGACCTTAGGAAAGAAAGCAACCAAGCCTAATCCTAGCCTCCCCAGCCACTCCACCTCCAAGTCATCAAAATATTTTTCCACTTCTAAAAGGTCAGACTAGTGCTCCTGTGACATCAATGGTGGAGGATTCTCCTGCATGCATCATGTAAACATCGTCAATTTTTTGAAAAAAGTCAAAAAACTGATCAAAATTTGAGACTTTGCATCCAAAACATCAAATGCATCACTAAAATCAATAGTGTCATTGATTTTTGGGTATATCGCTATATTAATTTTAGGGGTGTGTCGCTACGCTCAATAGCGAATCGAAATTGAGGTGTGTCGCTATATCAAAAAACCATAGTGCCTCTCCATTTGTTACATGTGTCACCCACCGATTTTCAACGACGTTGAACTTAAAAAAGCCCATGTGTCACTATATTACCCTCACGACCCCCAAATCAATTGTGTCACTAAATTAAAAAATTAGGGTGCATTGCTATAAAATCAATAGCAACACTTCTGACGCTTCAAATGCATCACTATACAGTGACGCGCCTATCAACATAACTTTGATTCCCTATTAAATGTAACTAAAAGTGAAAATCAAGAGAGGTTTCAAGTCACATACCCAAGGTCCTGCATCTACTCGTCATTGGTACTCTCGAACTCGCTTCGAAAGGTGAAGAGGAACCACATGGTGAGCCATTTCACCGAGGTATCAGAGCTCAAAAGGAAAGAATCTCCAAGGTGTGAATGCACAAATGAATTGAAAGTGACCCTTCATCACCTATTTTAAGCCAAAATAATAAGGTTTTTTGCCCTAATTTCAGCCAAAAGCTAGGTTTTTGACCTATTTTACCTATTCCCACCTTATGCAACCTATTTTGAGCCATTTTTTATGCTTCTAAGGCCATTTTGGCATCCCAATACCTATTTCAACGCCTAAGCCCATATTTTACTTTTGTCGAGAAATCAACCAAAAATTCAAAAAAATTGCCCGATTTCTTGAGGGGGTAGGGAACCAGCTTATTCCTTCCACTAGGGAAACAGTGGGGCATCCAAAAAAAAAAATTTAAAAATTGATCTAAGCAACAAATTTTAATCTGAAAAGCATATGTTTTTAACCAACATAATAGGTACCTTGCTTCAAAAAGGGGTAAAATATAGACACTTAAAAATGTCATAAATGATATCATGCACTTGAATCAAATATAATAACATTATTTCATCTTGAAAACCATCCTCTTTTTGCTTAATTGATTAAATCTACCTAGCTATTTAATTAATTGCATCATTTTCATCTATTAATCTAATTGACCTAATTAGGTTAATTCACCTCCTTTCATGCTAACATTTCATCCTATTAAATTAAATACATCAAGTTATTTAATTTAAATCCCTAAGTCCTCTTATTTAATTAAATAAACCTAAGTTATTTAATTAAATATCATAACACTTTTCCCTTTTTCATTAAATCATTTATTTAATGAATATCATTTAATTATGCTAATTTGCATAATTAAAAACTTTATTTAATTATCAAATTACTAATAAATCTAATTCCCCCCACTTGCAAGGGAATATTCCTCCTTTGCACATTCCTCTAAAAGTAATATTCCCATGGAATATTCCTTCCCATTTTGCACATTAAAACTTCATATTGATTTTCTAAATATCTAATTTTCCTCACCCATGAAAATATTCCAAAGAATATTATCTTTCTTCACTCATTTGAAAAAAAAAAATTCTTCCTTATAACAAACTTACAAGACTTCATGTGCAAGTTAACTTACAAGATTTCTTGTGCAAGTTTTGAATGTGTGTTTGTTTGGAAGAATATGAACCCTTGATTCTTTCCTTGATCCATGTGATCATTGATTCTCATCCATTGATGAGAATCCATGCATCCATATTCCCTCCTTTTTTACCATTGATTTGCTTTTTCAGTCTTAACCCTTCATTTCTCATTTTCTCTCATATAAATAAGTCACTATTTAGAGACAAATGGATTGATATTTTAACAACAAACTTATGTTGTTAAAATCACTTGCACTTGCACTCATATTTAACCTTATTTTAGCTTAATTTTACTTGCATATTATCTTAGCTTCCATTGATGGCTTCCATGATAACATAGATGCATCCATTAAGCTTATTTGGTAATTAGGGTTTGAATTTTTTTAGCTTAAAATTAATTTAGATTAGCTTTGCACTCACCCATATCAATCATCTTATTATACATCATGTTAGTTGAGCATTTGAATCTTGTTTCATCACACATATATCATCAGTTTCGTCGATTCTCTTCAATAGAATCGATCGAAACAAGCTCATTTATCCACGGGTTGGGAAAGGGTTGTCATTCGACATCAATGCAAAACTACTCCCCCAATAGGATAAGTTTTAATGGATTGGAATATGTGTTTTAAAATCTTTCATAGTTTAATATGTTAGTTTTAATGCATGCTTAGTTTAGTCTTTATTGATTGATCTTATTGGGATTGATGTTTAGTGGCTCGAATATACTTTGTATCCTCATGGATCAAGTGTAGTCAACCCATACTAATCCATCGGTCATGGTAATATCTAGCCAATCCCATAAAACTTCTAACTTCTAACACATTTTTGGGCACCAACCATTGTAGTATCGCTTTAATCTTAGTTGGATCAACCAAAATCCCTTCAGCCAAAATTATGTGACCCAAAGACTATACTTTCTTCAGAAAGAAGGTACACTTTGAGAGTTTCCCATATAACTTATGCTCTCTCAGTCTTTGAAGTACAATCTCTAAATTCTTGCGATGTTCCTCTTCATTATTAGAGTAGATTAAGATTTCATCCAAGAAGACTATAACAAATCTATCCAAACAATTCCTAAATAAATTTTTCATTAGGTTCATGAATGCTACTGGTGCATTTGTCAACCCAAAAGGTAAGACTATAAAATTGTAATGTCTATATCTAGTTCTAAAAGAAGTTTTAAATATATCGTCATCCTTGATTCTAAGTTGATGATATCTAGAATGTAGATCAATCTTCGAGAATACTACTGCTCCTCACATTTGATCAAAGAGATCATAGATTCATGGCAATGGATATTTGTTATTTATAATTTCTTTATTAAGAAATTGATAATCAATACATAAGCGTAGTGTACCTTCTTTACAAACTACTAGCACTCTCCAAGGTGAAACATTGGGTCTTATCAAACCTTTAGACAACAACTCTTCTATTTGTGCCTTTAACTCCATTAGTTCATTTGTGGTCATCCTATAAGGTACTTTCGATATAGGTTCCGACCCTGGTACTATGTTGATAGAGAAATCAATTATCCTCTTAGGGGGTAATCCAGGTAATTCTTCTAGAAATACATCCTCAAATCTACGTAAGATAGGATACTTTTCCATAACTGGTTTTCCACATTCAAATACTTCACCCTCTTCGACATCTTAAAAGTCTTGAGGTCCATAATATACCATATCATCTTGAGAGATGAATTCCTTACATTCCTCAAGCTTCTCCATTTTTATGGAAAAGAGTTGATGACCTTTCTTCTTTGCTTTATGTGTCTTCTCAATGGATATCTATCGTAACTTAAGCTTGCTTGGCATCCCTTGCATTGATACCTAGTTACCTAGATTTTCTAAACATTGAACTATATTCACATGAAAATCTACCTTGGCCCTATGTATCCATAGGCAATTCATCCCTAATATGACATCATAAGACCCTAAGGGCTACGTACAGATTCACGTCCATTGAGAAACTTGGAATTTCAACTCTTTCTTTCAATAGACATGAACTTACCTCAGCTCTTGTTTGGTTAGCATATTCCACAACCCAAGATTGTTCCATGTAGCCAGCTTTTCTAGAAATTTGACTTGCTCTTCTAGGAGAAATAAAATTTGTAGTGGCACCAATATGTATTAAAATTGAAATGGGAATTCTAGATAAAGTACCTGAAAATTCTACAGGATTTGTGTAGTACTCTTCTTGCCGATTATCCATAGCAGCATGAATCCTTTGTTGGAATGTAAATTTCTAAGGAAGAAGAGAATTACCATGTATTTTTGTCCCATAAGGTTTTCTTGGATAATTACTCGTATAATGGTCCCCATCACATGTATAACACCCTCTCGCTAGTCCTCTCCTTTTCATATGTCTTCCAAGATTACTTTCATTTCCACTAGCATTGTTGTTTAAGTTTTTTTGTTATTTCCCCTTCAATATTTCCTTGATTCATTACCTTGGTATCCCTTATCCCCTTGCTTCTAAAAACTTGGTCCTTCATTAGGATTTCTTGGAGATTGGTTGGTTTGTGTCCAACCAAACTTCTTTTTTATTTCTCTCCTAGTAGTTTGAGATAGACTTAAGCCTTTGTTCCTGTTTAATTGCCTTCTCGTACACCAAATCCATTGTTACTAGACTGTGTACATCTACCTCACCACCTATTTGCACATTTAAACCCATGATAAACTTTCTTATATGGAAGCACTCATCCTTTTGGTACATAGGTACATACTTAAGGAGTCGAGTGAACTTCTCCCAATACTCATTCACCGAAGAGTCACCTTGCCTTAGGTTTTGGAAGTCAATGAGCTTTTGATCATAAAAGAGTTGGGGAAACCATCTCTTCTAAAAAATCTCCATAAATTCACTCCAAGTGAGGCTTAGGGAACTAAGTACAAGCTCCATTTTCTTACTCATCCACCAGTTATATGCTTCACCCACCAATTGAAATGCACCCCATACAACTTTGGTGAACTCGAAATAATTTATGATTTCAAAATATTTCTCCATTTTTCATAAGCCATGCTTTTTCCGCATCTCCAGTATCACTACCTTCAATTTTTGGTGGTGTGATTTTCCTTATGTGATGTGACAACTCATTTTCCAAATGCTTCCTTTTAGTCCCCTCGGAATATTATTGTAACCTATCACTATCTTGATCACTAGATTAGTATGATTATGAGAATATTCCCCCTTCTTCTTCATTGTTGGGTATTTCTTCCTCATCATTCAAAACTTCTTGTTCCACTTTTTCCTTTCCTAGAAATTTTGTTCAAGGTTTTCTTTAATTAGATCTTAAAGGTTTTCTCAATTTTAACAACATTATGAAGATCTATCATTCACATAAGAAATTATATTTAAAGAACTCATTCATAATTTTCATTATAATAAAAAAGGACTTTCCATTTCCTTGGATTTACATAGAATGACTATTAAGATAGTCTAAGGGGGTATATCCCTCAGATTCTCTTTCTGATACATAGCTACATGGGGTATAACCCTTTGATTTTCCACTTGTGGCTATTACAATGACTTCCACTAAGGGATGAACTTGAGGTTCCCTAAATAACATGACTGGACTAACACTAAATTCTGAGGGCATATCCCTAGAAAGTGATAAAGAGTTTTACTTTGCTAGAGAGATGAGAGATAAGTAGTTGAAGTTGGCATCATCTTTCATCCTTCTCTTCTCTTGGCTAATTCATGAAAGAGCATGACAGAGTGTCTCAATATTTCTTAACCAAATAGTGTTGTCATAATTAGTTCCCTCAATGGTACAAACAAGGGCTTCTCTTTCCTTCTTGGCTCATAGGTAGTGCTCATTTATGGCCACTAACTTTCTTGTAGTCATCCTAAGATGCACCATCCTGGAACATGAATTTGAAAACATTAAATTCACATAATGTTGGATTGGAAACATAGTGAGCACATAGGTTCCAGAGTTGAACCTGGTAGCTCTAATACCAAGTGTAACATGCCCATTTTTCTCCCTATAAAATCTATTAAGTTTTACCCACATGTAATTATCTATCCATCCAAAGTAGAGCAATAAAAAAAATCTTTATTATTCAATAATAAATACATCAATTGAAAGATAACCTTATCCAAACTTTTCCATTGCATAATCAAATAATCTTTTTCAATAATATAAGTATGATTTAACTTTACATAAATATATTCAAGATAAAATTTCACATTACAAATTCCATAAAGATGGACATATGATACATACATAGCTTAAACAAGCTTACATGAAGTAGAAATACAAATGGTCCAAAATGTCCTTCTCCCAAATCCTGGCCACCAACTGCATGACGAGTAGCATCACTCAAGAACTTTTCCACCAACCATGGACTAATTGCAGTCCCTCACACATCTCCCAAACTAGTAGATGGCACTACCCTTTTATGAAGAGATGGTTTTGTAACCTCATCCTTTAAATAGCCTTTCTTGAGCATAGTGGCGTATCCTACATGACTAGAGCTTACCATAAAGTCAACCCATAATTCTATGATATTCTTAGCCTAGTACATATTTGGAGCATAGTGAATTGACAGTGTAGATAGTGGCTACCTACACTACTTTGGCCAAAGATTTAACACCCAATACTTCGAGTGAGAATCATCTATATTCACCACTAATTGCTTGATTTGTATGTTGACCGTTGGTATTCTATTCTATTCTATTCTATATTATTCCATTTCCTGTGGATTATCCTAATCCCAAGAATAACCTTCCATTTGAATCACATCATATAACATGACAATCAAGTATTTCAAAGAAACACTATCTTATGCAATGCACCTAGACTATCACTATACTTTGTAAAGTACTAACAATCTATGTATAGTACAATAGTATTTATATCCATATAATAATACACTCAATATATACATATCTATATGAGTAAATATAAAAAGTAAGGTTTTAAAAAATGAGAAACAACCAAGTGATATGCAAGCATATCCAAACATTTCGCAAAAGTAAAAGGCAATCTTTCAACATACAATAAAATAGCAATCTTTCCAACATAAGAATAAAGAGGTAGAAATTAGCATCCATGTTAAAAAGCTTCCAACTAAATAATCTTCTCCTCAATTTTGCTTGAAACTTCTACTATGAACTACTCAAGGACCTCTACTAGCTCCACCCCAATACTCTCAACAAATCAAATATAAAGCAAAAATACAACTCTCAATCTCACAAACTCTCAACTCACTTGTTCTAAATTTTGTAGTCGAATATCCCTCAAGAAATTAGAATGAAAAGTGATGCATTTGGAAGAATAAGCACCTCTATTTATACTAATTTGTGAGCAACTGAAGGCTACAAACAAGTAAGTATTTTTTCCACCTTTCTTCCTCATGCAACAACTCACTCACATTTTTGTAACACATGATAGTTTCATGGCTGAGTCAAGAGTATTTGGGACAACAAGCTGAAAATAGGTTTCCTAATTCAAATTCCATTTCAAAATGATACCAAGTTTGCACTTGAATAATTCAAAGAACTTATTTGTAGACTTATACAAACTCATAGACTTCTATTTCATTCCAACTTCAAGCAAATATGGCACCACCTTTACAAGCACAGCTTCACAAAGTCTACAGGTTTAAACAACATTAAATCTCCAATATGCTTACACAATAATATATCTTATGCTTTCTTTTGGTTTCATGCTTTTACTTATTCTTTGAAAGACTTGAGTGTTGGCTTATTTTCCTATATGTTGTGCGATATACTTGTTCACTTTAAATTCTTTATGCGCCAAATATAACTATATACGCTTTGCTTTATAATGTTAGCAATAATAATCAACACTTATTAATGCACTTGTTAACTATATCCAAAGCTTATTCATTTATATATTATATATATATTTACACTTTTATTCATTTAAGTATATATACATATATGTATATATATCAATCTATATATAATAATATATATATTCATTCCATAAGTTTATCGAAGATTTTATTAACAAAAACATTTATATTATATATAAGCATAAAGAATGGTATTATGTGTATATATATACACATGATTATATATAAGTATATACGCATTAATATATATATGTTACTATGACTCACATATATATATTTATATATATATTATATATATGTAACTCCATTTCAATATCTTTATGAAACACTCATACATTCAACCCCATCGATCGATATCTATACATGGAATGTATATATACATATAAATATATATGTCACTTAGTCCAAACAATATTCCCATGCATATGGGTAATCCGTCCATGAGCATGTGTAGGTAGGTCTACCTACATATACTCATGTACGTATTTACCCATATGTATGAGTTTATCAAAGACACGTACATATATACATATATACATTAAATACATATATCTCATTGATATACAAATAAACACACAAGGAAGGATTACACTAATCATCAAGACTCATCTAATACCTCATTCTATACATTCATAAACAAGATCACAAATCAATATAAACACACACAACCAGACTGAAGATCACTTACCATCTATCCAACTAGATTGACTCAACTAAGACCATCTAGGGTGTGAGTGTGTAAATGCTCAGTATGACTAAATTAGAGGTTACTAGACCAAGTTCTTCTCCTGAGTGATACTTTTGGGCTCTCTTCAAAAGGCTTGAACTTGTTCTTGCATTTCAACTTAGTTCACCATAGCAGTAGTTAGCCAAATCAATACATTCATATACTTCTCATACATGTCATATTTAGATTATATATTTCATATACTAAAGAATAAAGCATTTAATTGAATCAAACACTCATTCAACATATTCCATCATAATTCATAAATAAACACATTCACGTTTATTGAATTAATTTCACCGAACAAGGTAATAGTAAAATAGGTAATAACACATGGGGTGTAGCACTAAACCCTATATCTAATATATTAAACCCTATTCCATATACCATATACACTTAACCTTAGACACTTAGCCCTGAACATTATCCCTCAACTATAAACCCTCAACCCTATTCTTAAGCCCTGATCCCTCAAACCTAAACCCTATACCTTAAACCATAAACCCTACACCCTCAATCCTCATCTCTATACCATATGCCCTCAACCTTATACCCTAAGCAATCAATATTATCCCTCAACACTATAATTAAACCCTAAACCATAAACTCTCAACCATTCACCCTATGTCTTATACCCTCAATCCCTATACCCTATACTTAATCCCTAATCCCTCAACCATCAATCCTATACCTTAAACCCTAAACCCTACAACCTCAACCCTCAACCCTATGCTTAAACGCTAAACCCTACACTCTCAATACTTAACCCTATGCCTTATACCCTAAACTCTATACATAATATCTTAAACCCTAATCCCTATACCCTATACACTTAACCTTAGATACTCACCCTGAACATTATCCCTCAACTGTAAACCCTATACCCTCAACCATATACTTAAGCCCTAATCCCTCAACCCTAAACCCTAAACCATCAACCCTCATCCCTATACCCTATAGCCTCAACCTTATACTCTAAACCTTGAACATTTTCCCTCAACACTATACTTAAACCCAAAACCATACACTCTCAACCCTTCACCCTATTCCTTATACCTTCAATCCCTCAACCCTCAAACCTATACCCTCATCCCAATACTTAAGCCCTAATCCCTCAACCCTCAACCCTATACCGTAAACCCTAAACCCTACAACCTCAAAAATCAACCCTATACTTAAAACCTAAACCCTACACTCTCAACCCTTAATCTTATTCCTTATACCCTAAACCCATACCTTAAGCCCTATACCCAATATCTTAAACCCTAACCCTTATACCCTATACACTTAACCTTACACACTCAACCCTGAACATTATCCCTCAACTATAAACCCTCAACCTTCAACCCTATACTTAAGCCCTAATCCTACAACCCTAAACCTTAAACCTTAAACCCTAAACCTAACACCCTCACGCTATAACCTTAACCTTATACCCTAAACCCTAAACATTGTCCCTCAACACTATACTTAAGATGTAAACCATACACTCTCAACCCTTCACCCTATGCCTTATACCATCAATCTCTCAACCCTATACCCCATACCCTCAACCCAATAATTTTGACCTAATCATTAAACCATCAACCCTCAACCCTATACCTTAAACCCTAAACCCTACAACCTCAACCCTCAACCTTATACTTAACCCTAAACCCTACACGCATAACCCTTAAGCCTATGACTTATACCCTCAACCCATACCCTATACCCTATAAAATTAACCTTGGACACTCAACCTTGAACATTATCCCTCAACTGTAAACCCTCAACCCTCAACCCTCAACCCTCAAGCCTATACCCTTAACCAAATACTTGAGACCTAATCCCTCAACCATCAACCCTATACCTTAAACCCTAAACCCTACACTCACCCTTAACCATATGCCTCATACCCTCAACCCATACCCTAAACCCTATAACCAATATCTTAAACCCTAATCCCTATACCCTATAAACTTAACGTTAAACAATCAACCCTAAACATTATCCCTCAACTGTAAACCCTCAACCCTCAACCCTATACCTTAAACCCTAAACATTACACCCTCAACCCTCAACCCTCAACCCTCAACCCTATACCTTAAATCCTAAACTCTACACCCTCAACCCTCATCCCTATACCCTCAATCTTATACCCTAAACCCTAAACATTGTCCCTCAAAACTATACTTAAACCCTAAACCATACACACTCAACCCTTCACTCTATTCCTTATATCCTCAATCCCTCAGCATTATACCTTATACCCCCAACCCAATAATTAAGCCTTAATCCCTCAACCCTCAACCTTAAACCATACAACATCAATCCTCATCCCTATGTCATATACCCTATTCACTTTTAACCTTAGACACTCAAACCTAAACATTATCCTTAATTGTAAATGCTTAAACCTCAACCCTATACCCTATACCCTCAACCCAATACTTAAGCCCTAATCTATCAACCCTGCAAGCTCAACCCTCATCCCTATACCCTATACACTCAATATTATACCCTAAGCCCTAAAAATTGTCCCTCAACACTATACTTAAACCCTAAACCATACACTCTCAGCCCTTCACTCTATGCCTTATACCCTCAATCCCTCAACCCTATACCATATACCCAATCCTAAGCAGTAATCCCTATACCCCAAAAACTTAATCTTATACACTCAATGGGTTGAACATTATCCCTCAACCATAAACCCTCAACCCTATATGTATTAAGCCCTAATCCCTCAACCCTATACCTTAGACCATAAACCCTCAACCCTCATCCTTATACCTTATACCCTCAACCTTATAGTCTAAACTATGAACATTGTCCCTCAACCCTGTACTTAAAACCAAAACCATACACTCTCAACCTTCAACCCTATGCTTTATTCCCTCAACCCATACCCTAAACCATAAACCCAATATCCTAAACCCTAATTCCTATACCCTACATGCTTAATCTTATACACTTAGTGGGTTGAACATCATCCTTCAACTATAAACCCTCAACTCTCAACCCTATACCCTGTACCCTTAACCCTGCACTTAAGTTATAATCCCTCAACCCTCAACCCTATACCTTAAAACCTTAACCCTACACCCTACACCCTCATCCATATACACTATACCCTCAACCTTATACCCTAAACATTAAACATTATCCCTCAATCCATAACCCTAAACCCTACACTCTAAACCCTTAGCCTTATGCCTTATACCAACAACCCATACCCTAAACCCTATACCCAATATTTTAAACCCTAATCCCTATACCTTAAACACATAATCTTATGCACTCAACCTTGAACATTATCCCTCAACTATAAATACTAAACCCTATATGCTATACCCTCAACCTTATACTTAAACCCTACACCCTCAACCCTCAATCATATACCTTAAAACCTAAAACCTACACCCTCAACCCTCATCCTTATACCTTATACCCTCAACCTTATACACTAAAGCATAAACATTATCCTTCAACATTATACTTAAACCTTAGACCATACACTCTCAACCCTTCATACCATGCCTTATACTCTCAATACCTATACCCTATACACTTAACCCTATACCCTCATTCCTAGAAACTTTCCCTCAACCCTCAACCCTATACCTTAAACCCTAAACCCTCATACCTATACCCTATACCCTCAACCTTATACCCTACACCTTAAAAAATTTCCCTCAAACCTATAACCTCAACCCTATACTTAAACCCTAAACCCTACGTGCTCTCAACCCTTAACCCTATGCCTTATACCCTCAACCCATACCCTAAATCCTATACCCAATATCCTTAACCCTAATCCCAATAGCCTATAAACTTTACCTTATACCCTCAACCCTGAACATTATCCCTCAACCATAAACCCTCAACCCTCAACCCTAGAGCCCATGCTTAAACCCTAAACCCTACATTCAACCTTGTACCCTAAACCCTCAACCCTATATCAAATATCCTAAACCATAATCCCAATACCTTGTAGTCATGGAAAAAGTATCCCTTCTACTTTTCCTAACTTGTTTGGGCCCTCCTTGTGAGTTAGGCTTAATGTTACCTTGATTTAGTGTTGTAATTTGATTAACACATTCACATTAGGTCTCAAGCCCTTGTGAACTAATGGATTTAAATGGTACCCTGCTAAAGTGTTGTGAAGTGTTGTAACACACTTTCACACTTTTCTAAGGTCTTATCAACCTAATAAACATCTTTTTAATGAAAATTAATCTTAATCTTGCCTTATTTGGAGTGTTGCAATTTTTTTAACTCACTTTCACACTTTCCTAGGCTTTTCATTAATAATTGGGCTTTCTTATGCTTTAATTGGCCCTATTTTGTATCCACAAGCCTCATTTATTGCATCTTTTCGAGGATAATCCTGACACCAATCATTAGCCAATCATAATTCAGGTGTTTATGGCTTGAGTGGCCCAAATTTAGTGATATGGGACTCATTCATCACCTTGGGTGAATGGGTCCCACCTAGATATTTTGGTCTTGAACCAGATTTCACACATTTCTAAGAACTTTTGGTTTTTGGTCCCATACATTATGTCTGATCTGACTCATTCGCCACCTTGGGAGAATGAGTCCCATGTGGCCCAAAATCAAAACTAATTCAATTTTTTGGTGAGATTTTATTCTCCTAGATCTGATGTCGCCATGTAGTGTACTTTCGAGAATTCTTGCATAATTGAGTATAAATACAAGGTTTATTCACTCATTTTCATCCTAACATCCCAAGCATTCAATTATTCATCCTTATAGCAAGTTTGAGTTCACAAGAATTCATAAGAGCATTCAAGGGAAGATTATGAAGCATTTTAGAGCATTCTTGAAGCATCAATCATCATGTCAAGGATTTCATGCATCATGTTTGTTATTGTGCTAACAATTGTGATGTAGGGTTTTATGATTCAAGCATGCATTACATTAAGTATCTATCACCTTCAAGAAAGAATCAAGAGCTACATCCATTGCAACCATATCAAGCATATTTGCAGCACTTTATTGCAATGGTCTGGTGAGTTGCAACATTGTCATTTGTTCATTCATCATTCTCCATTCATATTTGATTTCATTTCAAGGATTGATTTCCAAAACGGGGTTTGACCAAGGAAAACCTCTATCCACTAAGCCTACAAAATTTTCCCCTCTCCTTTGTGTGTGATTTGTAGGTCTAGGTTGTAGATTTCTGAAGGAGCAATATTGCAGGAAAGTTGTCAAGTCACCCAAAGTTTTCAAAGTTGGCATCAAGCCTTAGAGAAGACCTATAGGTTGTAAATTAGAGATTTGGATCCAGAAACCAATCAGGAAGGACAAAGCATATAGAGAAGAGTGACATCATCCTTTGAAGTTTCAGAAAATCCCAACTGGACTGATTCGCAACTTTTGGTGAATGAGTCCCAGTTCTAGTCAATTTTTAGGATTTTTCAAATTCAGATACCCATTTGGCAGATTCTTGTTCCCGCACAATTTTCTAGATTCTGGACTAATTCTCCCAACTTTTCAAATGAGTCCCAGTCAGCATTAAATTCATATTTTTTAGTGTTCAAGATCTCCATCCAACCATTTTCAGATTTCTAGGTGCACACATTATGTTTTGTAGTTTTTTGTTTCATTTCATTCAATTTTCTAGGTCATTTAGTGTCACTTTACATTCAATTAGGGTTTTACATCTCATCTTGTATTTCATTTTCTTTCTAAGTCTAAACTTAGTGGTGAACCCCTTATTAGTCTACTTTTAGCCCCTAGGACAACCCTATTGCAAGATCTCTTTCTCTTTTGCATTAAGATCTCTAGGGTTATCTTTGAATGGAATAGCTTTGAAAGTGGGTGGGATAGCACTTAATCACCTTAATTAACAAATCAACAACCATTTTTAGAGGTTCCATTTTGGTGAACCCACCTTTAGAACATTAAAATTTTGATTTGGAGTGCATTGTCATCCTAGATTTGGCTTGCATTAACATTCCATTAGGATTTGCATTGGTTAATTTTCATTCTAGGGTTTCAAGTTTTGCATTAGTGAAAGCTCATATAGCTTGCATTTTTGCATCTAATTTCATTGAAAATCATTCAAAATCTACATTTGCATCTCAGATACAGATCATAAAACATAAAACAAATTAAAATTATGAAAAAAATCTTCCCTGGGGCTCATTCACCACCTTGGGAAAATCAGTCCCTTTGCATATTCTACACTGCATTTTCTGGCATTTAAAGTCTTGTTTCTGAGTTTTTGTTTGATTTTATTACCTTTTTGTTCCAATTTACAGATTTTCTATTTCATCCAATTCATTGCATCTAGTTTAAATTAGTCCACATTGTGCATTCATTAAATTCAAAATTGCATATATAAAATTTCATTTCACATTGTTGCATAGTTTAGAATTTTAAATTTGCATCATGGACATATGCTTTAGCAAGCTTTGGATGTCCTTAAAGTCCTTAGTGGATGTGTCAAGTTGTGCTTTCAAAAATGATCCTAATGAAATTGTGTCACAAAAAAATGTATCCTTGGACATTTTTACGCTCATTTGGGTCTTTCTTGTGGATGTTGGCCTAATTTTTCCTAGATTTAATGTTGTAATATGGCCAACACATTCACATTAGGCCTTGAACCCTTGTGAATCAATAAAAACTTTATGATGTCTTATAAAGGTGTTGGCAAGTGTTGTAAAACACTTTCACACTTTTCTAGGACCTTTTTAATGTATTTCACTTAAATAACCTCTTTTTATCACTTACCAAGCCTTATTTCAAAGTGTTGTAAGGAGTTGTAACAAATTTTCACACTTTCCTAGGCTTTTCATTAATAACTATACTTTTCTTATGCTTCAATTG
This sequence comes from Sequoiadendron giganteum, assembly GCA_007115665.2. Lineage (NCBI taxonomy): Eukaryota > Viridiplantae > Streptophyta > Pinopsida > Cupressales > Cupressaceae > Sequoiadendron > Sequoiadendron giganteum. The sequence continues at coordinate 631,445,183 of CM021104.1, forward strand.
GCCCCATTTTACACTTACAGGACTTACTTAAAAGTGCTCTTGAGAAGAAACCTGATAAACATCATTTAATATATCTTAATTCCTAATACCAAGTAAAATTTCCTAAGTGGGACCAAGTCACCACTTGGGGTGACTTAGTCCCATTTGGCTCAAAAATCAAAATAAGTTCAAAATTTTGGCAATTTTTTAATTTTCTAAGACCTAAGGTCGACCTGTGATGTGGTATTTTCGGGAATTAGGGCATAATTGTGTATAAATATATGTTTTTCCATTCATTTTGGGGTCTTCTACCTTCTATCTTCTTCTCTCTCTTGATTCATTCATCATTCATCATTCTTCTCAAGCAAGTTGGGGTTTTAGAATTCTAAGTCATCAAGAAGCATTCAAGGGAAAATTCTTCATCTATTGCCACAAAAATTCAAGATCTATCATCATGGAAAGTTTCTAATTCCTTAATTTCATGTTCATGCTTTATCTTATTTATTCATTTGGTTTAATTACCTAAAATGGGTTTGACCAAGGCAAACCCCCATGCCCTAACATTCAACATTTCTCTCTCTTTCCTTCTGTGTTTGCAGATTTAAGCATCTTGAAGGCTTGGAAATACTTGAAGAATAAGTTGCAAAGTTGTTGAAGACATATCCTTATTTACAAAGCCAAAATATCCATAAAAAGTCACTTATAGTGTCGAAAATCAGAGTTTCAGATCCGGATACCTAGAGGAACAAAAAGTGCAAACCGAGGGCTTTCATTTCCACTTTCGAATTTTCAGAAAAGCCAAAGTGGAATAAGTCACCATTAATGGTGACTTAGTCCCACTGCACATAGTTTTCAGAGTTTTCTGTAGATTTGGATACCCATTTGGCTGAAAAGGGCTCCAATGCAATTTTCTAGATCTGGGACTAGGTCGCCCAAAATGGCATAAGTGTCCCAATAAGCCAAAATTCTAGAATCAGAAGCATTTCTAGTCTACAACACATTTCCAGGTGCACTCATTTAGTTTTACAATTTTTTGTTTTGTTTCGTTTGTATTTCTAGGTCATTTAGTATATGTTTGCATATCACAATGTGTTTTCAAACAAAGTATATTTTCTAGGTTTTGTATTTACTAGCTAGTTTCTTTTATCAATTATTTGCATTTAGGACATTCCCCTTTGATATAATTCGATCATATTTGCATTAGTCTTGAATGAACGTGGGAAACCTCTCTCCTTTTAGGTACAAAACCCTAGAAGTGTAGGAGAGCAATCTTTCCCCTAAAATTTGTGGTTCAAAAATTGAACTAACTCATGCTCCTTCAATTCCTAATGAATGTACTCATGATGTTGACATCATTGGAGAAGATGATGATAGCATGAATAATTTCCTAAATGATTGTCTTAATAACCTTGAAGTTAATGCATCCTTTTATCCATCCATGAAACAACCAAATCCCCCTATGATACCACCTCTCGAGATGTTTGGTTACTTACATCCTGAAACAAAAGTTGAACCTAGTTCCTCTAAACAAGAAAACACTCAACCATTTTATGATAACAAAGTAACAAACACTCCCATCAATCTAGAAGAAACATATGGAAAATGCTTTACAATCTTGAATAAACAAGGATGTGATACAACAAGTGAACATGAGATCCATCAACACCTAGAGCACATACCAACTGATGAAAAAAAAAAGGGTTAGGATATCAAGATCCCTCTCACAATATAAGTGCTCCTAAATAATACATAAGGATTCATACTGATGGTACGTTGATCTTAGATTCTCCTCCCAATATGAATACCCTTCTTCCTAAAGAACAACCAATGATTCATAAAAATGAAAAGGATGATAGGATCACCTTAGGTCCTCCTCCTCAACCTCCAACTCAAGAAATTGATGAATCTAGCAAGTGCAAGAGACCCTAAAAGTTACAAAAACTAAAGTTTCCTTTTCCGCCACCTAAAAGTGAAAGGAAACTAAAATTTCTTTTGAACAAAGAACTAATAACATTACCACCAATGAAAAACACACTAATCCTATATACTAAAGATGCAAAATTTCCACATTGTCGATACCACAAAAATCTTGGACATAGTACTAATGAGTGTCATGCATTCAAGTTAGTATTGAACAACTTTCACTTTGATGGCAATTATTTCCATCAAGAGATTGCATAGCATATCTTTTTTCACCCCTTGTCATGTAATAGTTGGAGAACATTCTATTCTCACTATTACATGACCTTTCCCATCACCTACCTCAACTCATTCTTATCTTGCACTTAGTGGGGGAAAGAGGTACATAGCCTTGTCCTAGTAATGCATTTTTCATTGTCCCTCAGGTTCGTTGCCTACCTTCCTCTTATACATACTGAGATTGGGATGCAGATGACCTGCTAATAGGTTGACTCATATGTGCCTTACTAGCCTATTGCATTATCTCTTTTTCATTTTATTTTGTGTGATTAAATATGTGTGATGTGGTTCCCTATGATGTTTTGTTTGATGTATCTCTCTCTTTGTGATATTCCTCTATTTGTACCTTCTTTCTTCTTTATGTCATAAATCTTTCACTTTGTGTTTTTTATATTTTTCATTTGTCTTGTTTTTTCCTTTTGTGGATGACACAAGGTGTTGAGACATTCATGTCTCTTCCATGTTGACCCAAAAGCTTTTCCTTATCTATTTTTCATTTTTCTTGTGTTTTCCTTTTGGGGATGACACAAGGCATTAAGACATTCATGTATCTTTCATGTTGATCCAAAGTTTTTCCTTTGTTTTCACTCTCTTTATGTCATTCTTCCAGTTCTATGAATATTTTGGGAATGATGACAGTTTCAAGCTCTCTAAAAATATTGTAGCAAGAACATACTAATGCTAAATCCATATATCCCTTATATGTTTGATGTTTTCATTTTAGGGGCAACCCCTCTCTTTTCCTTTTCTTTTACTTGACACAACTTTACTTGGAAACATATGACTTGGCATAGGGCTTTCAAGGTTAGCTCTCATGTCTTCTTTGTTAGCATCTTTCAATTTCTACTTTAAATTAATTGCTCACAGCATGATGTTTAATAATTTCTTTAAAGTGGGGGCATACATTGGCATTATTCATTTTCATTTTCTCTTTTTCATGGTTCATGGTGCACCCTTCTCATTTCATATGATGCATTTCTCGCTTTGTGGAGGAAATTGGGTGTGATGTCTCTTAAGAGTGTGATCTCTCTTAGCATATCACATTCCTCTTAATGGTTTAACATGACACCCTACATCCCCTAAGTTGTGAATTTTCTATTCTTTGATTGGTCAATGCTTAAAGATATTAGGCACAATATTCCCTAAGTTAAAGACCTCACATGAACTAAGCAAGACTGCTTTGAACGTTCCTTATTTTGCATTTGTAGTTATATGGCCACCTTGCATATAACACAACTTGCATGCCTATAGAGACATCTTTTTTGTTCATGAGCTCCAAGAATATGAAGTTTTGCTTGCCTCATGAAGCTCAAAAATCATTTTTTGCGTGGCACCTTATTAAAGTTATTAGGAGGTATAACTTTGGTATGGTTTTAGTAGGAAGCCCAATCAAGGCATGAATTTCCCCATAGCCACTTGCCTGTGTGTGTGAGTGCATACTAGCCATGAGTGTATGTGTCTCACCTTTTTGTACTTTTCACCCAGTGGACAGCCAGGAGTTCGATTTCCATAGAGTGAATATGCATTTTTTGAACAAACAACCTAGATCTGATCCACATCACAATGGACAAACGATTGAAGCTTGATCTGACTCTCTTTTATTTTTACCTTTTCTCTCTCCCATCTTTGATAGTGCATTCTTGTGCTTTGTTATTTCTCTTTATATCATTTTCATGTGTGTTCTTTTCCACCTATGTTGGTTTGTCATGGGATCTTGATCCTAGGGGCTTGATCACCCCTCTTGATCGTTGTTGTCCCATCTTACTAGGGTACACTAGAACCCCTTGTGATGCGTGTTCATCTACTTTAGTGTGAGTTTGAAGCAAGTTCATCCTCTCACTAAAATAGGGGCTAAATGTAATCACAAAAAAAGCTATATCCCTTCTACTTTTCTTGGCTTGTTTGGGCCCTCCTTGTGAGTTAGGCTTAATGTTTCCTTGATTTAGTGTTGTAATTTGATTAACACATTCACATTAGGTCTTGGGCCCTTGTGAACTAATGGATTTAAATGTTACCCTACTAAAATGTTGTGAAGTGTTGTAACACACTTTCACACTTTTCTAAGGTCTTATCAACCTAATAAACCTCTTTTTAATGAAAATTAATCTTAATCTTGCCTTATTTGTAGTGTTGTAAAGTGTTGTAACACACTTTCACACTTTCCTAGGCTTGTCATTAATAATTGGGATTTCTTATGCTTTAATTGGCCCTATTTTGCATCCACAAGCCTCATTTATTGCATTTATTCAAGGATAATCTCGACACCAATCATTAGTCAATCATAATTCAGGTGTTTATGGCTTGAGTGGCCCATATTTAGTGATCTAGGACTCATTCGCCACCTTGCACGAATGGGTCCCAGCTAAATCTTTTGGTCTTGAACCAGATTTCCCACCTTTCTAAGAGCTTTTGGTTTTTGGTCCCATACATTATGTCTGGTGAGACTCATTTGCCACCTTGCGCGAATGAGTCCCGTGTGGCCCAAAATAAAAAATAATTCAATTTTTTGGCGGTATTTTATTCTCCTAGATTTGATGTCGGCTTGTAGTGTTTTAATTTCAAAAAATTTTGTATAATTGAGTATAAATACAAGGTTCTTTCACTCACTTTCATCCTAATGTCCCAAGAATTCAAGTATTCATCCTTATAGAAATTTTGAGTTCACAAGAATTCACAAGAACATCCAAGAGCAATCAAGAGCATTCAAGGGAAGATTATGAAGCATTTTAGAGCATTCTTGAAGCATCAATCATCATTCAAGGATTTCATGCATCATGTTTGTTATTGTGCTAACAATTGTTATGTAGGGTTTTATGATTCAAGCAAACATTACATTAAAGATCTATCACCTTCAAGCAAGAATCAAGATCTACGTCCATTGCAGCCTTCTCAAGCATATTTGCAACACTAGATTGCAAGGATTTGGTGAGTTGCAACATTGTCATTTGTTGATTCATCATTCTCCATTCATATATGATTTTATTTCAAGGATTTGTTTCCAAAATGGGGTTTGACCAAGGAAAACCCCTATCCACTAACCCTACAACATTTTCCCCTCTCCTTTATGTGTGATTTGTAGGTCTAGGTTGCTGATTTCTTAAGGAGCAAGATTGGAGGAAATTTTTCAAGTCACCCAAAGTTGTCAAAGTTGTCATCAAGCCTTGGAGAAGACCTATAGGTTGTAAATAAGAGATTCAAATCTAGAAACCAATCAAGAAGGAAAAAGCATATAGAGAAAAGTAGGACCAGCCTTTGAAGTTTCAAAAAAGCCCAACTGGATTGATTCAACACTTCTGGAAAATGTGTCCCGATTCCAATCAATTTTTAGGATTTTGCAAATTCGGATACCCATTTGGTAGATTCTTGTTCCCACATAGTTTTCCAGATTCTAGACTGATTCGCCTAGCTTGGTGAATGAGTCCCAGTCAACATTAAAGTCAGATTTTCTAGTGTTCCAAATCTCCATCAAAGCATTTTTAGATTTCCAGGTGTACACATTTTGTTTTGCAGATTTCTATTTCATTTCATTCACTTTTCTAGGTTATTTAGTGTCACTTTACATTCAATTAGGGTTTTACATTTCATCTTGTATTTCATTGTCTTTCCAAGTCTAAACTTGGTGGTGAACCCCTTATTAGTCTACTTTCAGCCCCTGGGACAACCCTATTGCAAGATCTCTTTCTCTTTTGCATTGAGATCTCTAGGGTTATCCTTGAATGAAATAACTTTGAAAGTGGGTGTGATAGCACTTAATCACCTTAATTAACAAATCACCCCCCATATTTAGAGGTTCCATTTTGGTGAACCCGCCTTTAGAACATTAAAATTCTAATTTGGAGTGCATTGTCATCCTAGATTTTGCTTGCATTAACATTGCATTAGGATTTGCATTGGTTAATTTTCATTCTAGGGTTTCAAATTTTGCATTAGTGAAAGCTCATATAGCTTGCATTTTTTCATCTATTTTCATTGAAAATCATTGAAAATCTTCATTTGCATCTCAAATACAGATCATAAAACATAAAAAATTGAAATTTTTGAAATTTATTAAAAAACTCTTCCCCGGGACTCATTCGTCACCTTGGGTGAATCAGTCCCTTTGCATATTTTGCACTGCATTTTCTGGCATTTAAAGTCTGGTTTCTGAGTTTCTGTTTGATGTTTTTTCCTTTATGTTCTAGTTTATAGATTTTATTTTTCATCCAATTCATTACATCTAGTTTAAATTTTTCCATATTGTGCAGTCATTAAATTCAAAATTGCATATAGAAAATTTCATTTCACATTGTTGCATAGTTTAGAATCTAAAATTTGCATCATGGATATATGCTTTAGTAAGATTTGGATGTCCTTAAAGTCCTTAGTGGATGTGTCAATTTGTGCTTTTAGAAATGATCCTAATGAAATTGAACTAACTCATGCTTCTTCAACTCCTCATGCATGTCCTCCTCATGATGTTAACATCATTAAAGAAGATGATGATAGCATAAATAAGTTCCTAAATGATTGTCTTAATAACCTTGAATCTAATGCATCCTTTTATGCATCCATGAAATAACCAAATCCCCCTATGATACCATCTCTCGCGATGTTTGGTTACTTACATCTGGAAACAAAAGTTGAACCTAAGTTTTTTACAATAGGTGAACCTAGTTCCTCTAAATAAGAAAACACTCAACCATTTTATGATAACTAAATAACAAATGCTCCCATCAATCTAGAAGAAGCATATGGAAAAGGCTTTACAATCTTGAATAAACATGTGATAGAACAAGTGAACATGAGATCCATCAACTCCTAGATCACATACCAACTGACAAAAACACAAAGGGGTTAGGGTATCAAGATCCCTCTCACAACATAAGTGCTCCTAAATAATACCTAAGGCTTTGTAGTAATGGTACGGTGATCTTAGATTCTCCTCCCAATTTGAATACCCTTTTTCCTAAAGAAAAACCAATGATTCGTAACAATGACAAGGATGATAGGATCACCTTAGGTCCTCCTCAACCTTCAACTTGAGAAATTGGTGAGTCTAGCAAGCCCAAGAGACCCTACAAGTTACAAAAACTAAACTTTCCTTGTCCACCACCTGAAAGTGAAAGGAAACTATAATTTCTTTTAAAAAAAGAAATAATAACATTACCACCAATGAAAAACACACTAATCCTATATCCTAAAGATGCAAAAGTTCCTTATTGTCGATACCATGCATAACTCTTGGACATAGTACTGACAAGTCTTGTGCATTCAAGTTAGTATTGAAAAAATTTCACTTCAATGGAAATGATTTCCATCAAGTGATTGCATAGCATATCCTTTTTCACCCCTTGTCATGTAATAGTTGTAGAGCATTCTATTCTCAATATTACATGACCTTTCCCATTAGGGTGATCCCACAATGCCGGTTTACAATTTTTGGGAGATTCTGATTTTTCCTGAAATCACATATTTTTAGAAAACATAATGGTTTAAGCCCTTAAAAGTTCCATTTTAAGGATTCCAATTGAAGAGGGTTTGATCAAACCACCTTAGATCAAACCCCCTTGGATAGAACCCTGCTAGTTTTAAACTATACCTATAGCAGAGTCTCCTTTACACCTATCAAAATACTAATAAAAAATCACTTTTGATTTACCTTTTGGGGGATCAACTGAATTCATTTAAAATTTATTTCAAATGATCATGGTAGTCCTTGGAACGAGATATCCAATGAATATAATTTTATTATGTTTTTTTTTTTTTTTATTAAACATAGGTTTTTCACTAAAAATCAAGCTCTCTCTTCTGTACATGTGAAAAATAGAAGATTATCAAAATAAAAATTAAAAATATGAGTGCACTAGATATTGAAGTCCTTGATCCAACAAAAATAAATAAAAATTTTGATACATACAAAAAATGTTGTGTTATATGGTCTGCCTATGTCTGAATTGTAATTGGTTTGGCTTCGAAACTTGATTAAGGAAAAAATATTCAATAAAAAACTATGAAACCAATTGGAAGCACTAGATATCATAGTTACAAATCTAAATTTTAAAAAATTAGAATTTTATCCTTTATGGAAAAAAAGTTATGTGTTATACAGTGAGTATCACTCCTTAAAAATGGTGTTTACTGAAAAAAACTAGTTTTCGAAGGAGATGGATGATCGGATAAAATTGTGGTTTTTAAATTATTCTTAAAATGGGTTTGATGTAATCTTTAGAAATGGCTTCCTCAATTCATCGTAAAGTGTCAATCCAGGAATGTAGGCTTTTGAACTGTGTTGTGGCAATATGTCGAAGAGCTGCAATTAATAAACCAAGGGTTGATGGATGCAACCTAATGTAATTTGATTATGGACAAAATTCTGATTGGCAGACTTCTTGTCACAAGTGTGATAGGAACCTATGAAGAAATAAAATTGCATAGAAAATAGGTTACTAGCACACAACAGAACAGTGGTAAAATTATCTATAACATAATGGAAATCTATTTGGAAATAACATGAATAGAATCAGAAGTTGAACTACTGAATATAAACAAATTTTCAACACTAATTGATTACACAACTTCTTAACTCATAACGATTTCATTAATTGATATCAAACTATTCTATAATGAATGATTAATGAATTACATATACCAACAGACAAATATCAAGTAAACCAATACAAATGGTGCTGACAAGAATTAAAAAATCAATACTGATTAATACTTTCACGGAAATGGATTATGCAAATAAAGGATTAAACAAAAAATACAGTAATGAAGAAAATCGAATAACTTATAAAATCAAAACATACTTTACCACACACACAATCCTAATGCAACAATCAACAACAATCGAGGAAGTGGGCCCTGCCTTCACCAGTTATTGAATGATGAAACTCACACTCACAAAATTACTCCACTATTGCTTTCATTCATCCAAATCACATAAACAGATTATAGATAAAAATCACCAATGTTCTAATTTCAATTATGTATATCTATATCCAGTTTCAGTTGACACACATATATATACATATTCTAGCTACCTATATGTCTAACAGTATTTCAGATGTAATTGAATAAGCATTTTGGTTGTTAGTGGCTTTTAGCCAACAACCATTAAAAGATAATCAAAAATAGTTTTAAAGTCTTTTGAAAGTATTTTGAGAACAACATAACAACTTAGAACAGAATTGCTAATCTTTGATGAATACAGCCAAAATGACGACATGACTTCAGTAGTTTAGTCATCCCTCCACCGATGTCCTTCAAGTGCATTGTCAACCATTAATCACTGCCTATTACCAAACTCACAAAAGATAGTTAGCAATAGTCAGCAAAATCGGTATTTTCACTAGTTTTAACCTTTCCTTCTATTTCATAAAATACCTTCAATTCATTAACGAAAAGTGAAAAGAATGATAGGAGACACTAGGAAAGATGACAAGGTTTAACACAAAGAATAGGTAAAATAATGGCATATTTTCCCCCCATCATTTCCCCCCAGCTGAAGACTTTGCATGTCCTCATGCAAAGAGAGTATAGAATACAAAATGGAGAGAGAAGGGGCAAGTTTCTGCAAAGTACTAGTGACCTCTATGACACACAATCGATGGTGTTCCTCCAACTATTTTTCATGCTCCTAAATTGTTACCACCAATGTCTCTAGACCCGTGCTTGCTCAAGTGTTGCCTTCAGCTAACTGATTTCATTTGCTTGGAATAAGCTGAGTGACTCTGTCATTTGAACTTGTTTATGTAAAGTTTCATTTTCCTCAGTTAGCTTGGTCACCAAATTTTGTAGGCTGTGAATGTGATCATTAGTGAGCAAGGGGTGTTCTTCTTTATATTCTTCTTCTGCCTTTGACTCATGTTTGTCTTTTTGTTCCTAATAAAGGTTTTCAACATTTCCCTATTCCTGAGTCTCCACATTCACTTCATTCCCTACTCTCTCTTCTACTTGATGTTCTTCTTCCTGGGTAGTGTCATGTGGCTTATGATCCTCATGATTGTCAAGATCATTATCACTTTTGGCTAGGGCAGATTCAGTCTGAGCAATATCCTTTTCAAAAATTTCTTCTTGACTACATGGCATCTTCTCTGAAATCGAAGAATGTTAGGGCGGCACCTCAAAGTTTTGCTCAAGTTCCTCCCCTAAGATAGGAGAATTCTGAGGTGGAATCTCGAGATTTTGCTCAAGTTCCTCTTGGTGTTGTGAGTGATCCTCAGGGTCTGCCATTTTCTATTTCTTTCTCTTACTTATTCTCAACTCTCTAGCAGCAACTTCTATTCTTTTAGTCTTTTGAGATATCATCGCCACTATTGTCAAATCCCCAACATCCTCAATTTTTGGTGAACCTAAGCCACTAGCTACATTAGCCAAGTTGGCTAACTTATCTATGGAATCGGGTGACAATTGTTTTTCCTCTAAAACAACAGTCGAGGTAGACCCACTACGTCACTTCTTTTCAACCCTAGAGCCAGGTGTAGAGATTTTGGTATCCTTGAGTTTGAGTCGTTTAGCACTGGAACCCCTAGCCTTTTTGCCACTTGACCCTAGGGTTTGTGCTTTTCCTTTCTTAGCACTATCAGGGGGAGTTTCAGACTCAGGACCCTTGGCGCATTTATCATCCTCTAATTTTTCTTGATCAGACTCTTCCACTTCTAGGTTATCAGTAGACGTTCCTATATTGTGGGAATCTTCTTCGGCGGAGTGCTCTAAAGTATCAGGGAGGGCATTTTCAATAGAATTCTTAGGGGTTTCATCTATAATAAATGAGTCCTAGTCCCTAGGAGGTGAAAGTCTCTTTAATTCCCTTACAATTAACAATTTAATAAGCCCATGATGTGCCAATGAATTCTCACTACCCTTCTGAACTGCTTTGCGCATTTGCATTAAGGAAGAATACAGGAAGAAAGGAATATTGATGAGTGCACCCCAGCTCAAATGTATCATCAGCCGAAATAATTTTGCATAGATATATACATACCTTCCTTCATAGGTCAAATACTGAATAAGAAATTTTTCCACATCATTCTAGGGAGCTAGAAGTGAAGATAACTTTGTGCCCTATCTTGATACTACTTCAACCGACTCCCCACACTTCAGGAACTTCTTACAGATGGATTTGAGGTCTCTTTCTCACCCAAAATTGTCAAGTAAATAGCTTTCTCCCGTCAAAGGCAACCCCATGACATCTGCTATATTTTTCAACCGAGATAGAAATCGCTAGCCCATGGACTCTTGCCCGCATGGTGTTGTAGGTTGCCGCAAACTCACAAGCCAATTTCTCATCATACCCTCGTAATCTCTTAAAATAGGCATCCCAACCTACTTAAATATCTTGTAAGCTTCAGACATCGCAGGAGCCCTTAAATCATCCATAGTCTTTGGATCATAGCGATGCCTGCATTCTCCTACCATATCTTTACCAGGAGGAGCAATCCAAATAGTTCAGAGTTCAAGCCCGATAAAGTGTAAAAAAAATAGTTTTTTAGAAATGGCTATGAATAGGACAACTTAACTGGCAGTGATTGTAGGTGGTAAGAAATGGTTTATAGTAATTGGTTAAAGAATGGTGGTTTTTAATTTATTATTGCAGGTGAATAATAATGATTACTGGCGGTATTAAAAAGGAGTTACTATTTATGACAAATCACGCCAAAAATCAGAGGATATAGATATGATGGGATAGGGTTTTTATGGAAAAGATGAGACACAATGACAAATGTGACACTTCCCCCTAGCTTAGCAAGTTACCCATCCATAGGTGACATCACCATCATTAAATGAACGGCCAATATTTAAATAAAATAAAAAGAAAAGGAAAAAAAATGTGAAATACCAATACCGATGACCGTTGATGGATAGGAGTGGCGACGTGGTGACACGCATGGCAAAGCCAGTACCGATGCAAACACCAACTCATACCAATGATAGGGTGATAAGAGTGCAACACAAGAGGTACAGGCATGATAAAACTAAAACTGAATGAAAGCAACCAACTGGCGAACACTTTGTGGAAAACAAAGCATGAGAACATCATCAGAAAATGAGTACAGCGACTGATAAGGTAGTGTGCATCCAGATGAAGCACATGGGAAACAATGAAGAAGGCCTGAGTTAACCACAGAGGAAAAGAGTACCATCAAGCAAGCAAACAACTCCTGTCAAAGAAGAGACTGGAAATTCGGGCAAGAGATAACCGCATCGAGTCTTGTCACAAAAGAGATAGGAACATAAAATCAATCAGAGCAATGGTTGTTGGCTGAAAGCCATTAACAACCATCATGAAATAGATGGAAGCAATAGGAGAAGGGTCGTAGAACTTGGCCAGAAGGAAGGGATAACACCAACCAGTGGGAACAATAAAAATAAGGGGTCCTGGCAAATAGATGACAGGAATAGTTTCAAAGCCGATCGCCGGACGACAAGAAAGAATAGGCCAGGGTTCTGAGCAAGAAAATCACAGAAAGGTGGGGTACCAATGCGGAAGATATGACTCCTTTTCATTCTTTCATCTTTTTTTTTTATAGATATCAATGATAGACTGTCGGTTGCCGGGTTTTCAATCTATCATCGCCTAGTGGTGCCAATAAATCGGTTTTCACCACTAAGTTTTTATTGAATGGGTAATGCTCACCGAAAACCAGTTTTTGAACATTAACCAGCCAATGACGCCCAAAAAGGGTTTTCACCATTGGATCTTTTATTGCTTTGTTTTTTTTTTATATTTAGTGTTGATCAATCCTGAAGGAGGCCAAAAGGAACAATAATAAGTTCATCCGCCACCTCTAAAAAGAAAGTTTCTTTGGAAAGGGGCTTCTTGTATAGTTTGAGGCGGTGACCATTGACAAGAAGGGATCATCTTTCAGAGTCCACTGTATAGAGACAAACAATGCCATTAGCATATATGGTCTGGATCTCATAGGGCCCCAACCAGTGTGTGTGAAACTTTCATTTGAATTCTTCGAAGCGAGAGTCATATAGGAGTGCCCAATATCTAGGTTGGAATGACCATTGGCAGATGTGATGGTCATGCCATAGAGCATGTTGTTTCTAAACAACCTCGGTGTGGAAGAGTGCTTCCTGGCGCAATTCATCTAAGGAATGTAGTTGATCAATGCGTGGCTTTTGTGCATCAGAAAGACCAATACCCAATTGTAGGGTAGTCCGAAGAGTTTTAATCTCAAACTCAATTGGAAGGACTGCCTTCTTACCATAGATGTGCTTATCAGGGGTCAGACCAGTGGTGGTCTTCCATGTTGTTCAATAGGCCCACACAACCTTAGGAAGTCATGTAGCCCAATCATGCTTATGAAGAGCAACTGTCTTAGTAAGAATATTCTCAATCTCTCGATTAGTGACTTATACCTGCCCATTGGCTTGAGGGTGATAGGGTGTGGACTTAAGGTGGCGAATCTCATATTCATGAACTAGGGCAAAAATTAGCTTAGATATGAATTGTGGTCCTTGATTTGTGGTTATCTCGCACGACACACCAAATCTAGTGAAAATCTCAAAGTATAGGAAATCAGCTACTTTTGTATCTCTAGCATGCTTCAGTGCTACCACTTCCACCCAATTGGTGAAATAATCGGTACATACGAGGATGTATTCCTTGTTCCATGATGGCGGGTTGATTGGGCCAACAAAATCAAGGCCCCACTTCTCGAATGGCTCTATGGAAAACTATGGATGTAAGGGCATCTCGTCTGAGTGCGTGGGTCGGCCCATGCGCTGACACTTGTCACAATGATGAACATAGCATTTACAATCCTTGTGGAGTGTAGGCCAATAGTAACCTATAGTGAGAATCTTCTGAGCAGTCCGTTGAGCAGAAAATTTTCCTCTGCATGGTTTTGTATTGCATGCATGAAGTATATCGAAGACATCATCTTCTGGTACACAACGTTGCATGATATTGTCAATGTCGGTGTGAAAGAGCAGTCCATTAATCCATGTATATTTTCCACTGAGTCCAACCAGCTTTCATCATTCCCTCGGAGAGAAATGTGGTGGGAACTTTCATGTAACTAGGTAGTTGGCAATATTGGTGAACCATGGGCTCTTTGTGGATATAGCAAAGAGTTGCTCATCTGGAAAGGCATCATCAACTAGAGTGGGTTCATAGTCTAGCTGTTGTAATCTAGACAGAAATTTTACAGCCACATTCTCGCGACCAGGCTTATCAAGTATAGTTATATCAAATTCCCAGAGTAAAAGTAACCATCTAATGACTCTACCAGTTACCACAGGTTTATTCATTAAAAACCGTATCATCGAATGATCTATGTGGACAAATACTTTATAACCAGTAATGTAATGACAAAACTTATTAATGGCATACACAATAGCTAAAAACTCTTTTTCAGTTACTGTGTAATTTACCTCGGCCCCTGTGAAGTTCTTGTTGATGCAGTAGATAAAATAGAAAAGATTATCCTCTTTTTGTCCAAGCACAACTCCCATCGAACAATTGGAAGCATCAATGTGGATATGAAATGGTAATTTCCAGTTTGGTCCTCTAAGGATGGGTGTGGTTACAATTTTTGACTTGATGGAGTCAAAGGCTTCTTGACACTCAAGTGTCCAAGAGAAAGCAACATCTTTTGCTAGCAAGGAAAACAAGGGGGGTGCAATCTTACTGAAATTTTGGATAAATCTTTGGTAATATCCTGCATGGCCGAGAAAACTTCAAACATCTTTTTGACTAGAGGGTATAGGCAAGTCTTGGATAATTTGGACCTTTTTAGGACCCACTTGAATACCTTTAGAGGAGATGTAATGACCAAGTACTTTCCCTTCGGTCATAAGTATGTGGCACTTTTCATGACTCAATGAAAATTTTGTATCTATACAATGCCTAAGTACCTTGTCTAAGTTTTTTTTAGCCTCTTCATAAATGTTACCATGGACAGTAAAATCGTCCATGTATACCTCAACACAATCATTGACAAGATCTACAAAAATGCTCAAAACTGCCCATTGAAAAGTGGTAGGGGCATTACATAAACCAAATGGCAAGATGCTATAAGAAAAGGTTCCCCAAGGGCAAGTGAAAGTGATCTTGTCTTGATCTTTTGGTGCTATGTGAATCTGGTTATAACCGTTGAACCCATCCAAAAAAGAGAAGAACTTTTTACAAGAGTGTCCAATACTTGATCAATAAATGGTAATGAAAAATGATCTTTCTTAGTAGATTTATTTAATGCTCTATAATCAACACAAATTCTCCATTTACCATTTTTCTTAGGAACCATAACTAAAGGAGAAACCCATTGAATATCGGAAATACGATATATAAACCCGACATTTAACAGTTTTTGTAACTCCTCTTTAACTATGTCATGCAAAGAAAGGTTGAGCCAACATTGTGGTTTCCTAATTGGATGACTACCTTCTTCAATGTAGATACGGTGGGTGTAGGTATCAGGATGAATGCCATGCATGTCTTGGTATTCCTAGGCGAATGCATCTTTGTTTGTTCTAAGAATGGCAAGAAGATCTTGGATTTGTTTAGGGGTTAACTGTGGATTAATGTTAAGTGTACGATTAGGAAAAATTTCCATAAGTGTTGATTGTGTAGGTGACTCAATGGTTGATACTTGTGAGGTGGATGGAATGTCAATCAAATTTGTAGAAAATAAGAATGAACCATATAAGAAATTATGGGGTAACAACTGATGCAATGTGATAAAGTGTTGAACAGAACATGAACTACCCACCAATGGAAAATCCCCAAAAGGACATTGAGTATTTATACCTAAATGGAGGACCATGCTTTCAAAAATTTCATTAAACGTATACCTATTCTAAAGGAAATTAATGAGAACATTATCCTCAGTAGGTTCCTCCATATCTAAGGCTTTATCAATTGTTAGAATTGGTAATGACATCCAAGTCGCTGTCAATCCAAATTGGATCCTCTATTTCCAACAGAGGTTATGCTAGCAGGTATAGGGTTAGTTGTTTCTTGTCCTCACCATCGGAAATGACCATGTTCCATGATCGGCAAATGATAAATGCATCGACAGCTGCCAACCAAGGTCATCCCAAAATTAGGGGGTATCCCCTAGCTTAATTTTTGGTTGCAAAATCACAAAATCAGTTGGGTATTCCCATGAATCAATAGAAAGGATTACATCTTCAATCACACCTTCGGGCTTGACCAATGATCGATCTTCCATTTGAAGAACTATAGGATTAGACCTAAGCCCTTCTAATGACAGTCTTTCTTTCATTTCATTAGTCATTACATTAACTGCAGCACCCAAATCTACAAGGGTATTAGGGGTACTTACTTTACCAATGGTTACCTTAATGACTAGACTCCCTATATCAGAATACTTTGGAATGGTGATGTTCCCAAGCATAAGATCTTCCAACTGTCTGAGGACTTGAACGGTTTTTGGGTCTTGCTTCTTTTTCTACTTTCGGGTACATAGATCACGAATGGTTTTTGTATAGATGGGAATGTCTTTGATGGCCTGCAACAAAGGAATCTTAATGTTCACATTGCACAACTCATTAACAAAATCAAATTCAAGTTGAGAAGCCTCCCTTTGTATTGGTGTAGATTGAAATCATTCGGGAAAGGGAGGTTGTTTGGCTAGCTTAGATTCTAATTCCTTGTTGATTTCTGTAATGGTGGGCCCTTGAAGAGCCTTCCCTGACCTCAACTTAACTCCATCTATTTCTAATGTATTTATGGGATAGGTGGAGTAGCCTATTGTCTCATTATTATACACGGGTTGGGTGGCCTTATTGTTGGGGTTGGGGTTGGGTTGGGTTGGCATTGATGTAGGTCATGGTGGATAGTTTGTTCGATTGACGGGTGGGGCAATTGATGATGGCAAGGCTGGAAGGAGTTGTTGTGGTTGTTGGTATGGGTTAATCATAGGAGGAGGTGGAAATTGTGATTGTGAGGGAAATTGTTGTTGTTGGTATGGTGATGGTTGTGGCGGTTGTGGCCTCCATGCCTGTTGCCATCGTTGTGAAGTATATTGAAATTGTGGCATCCATTGAGGGTATGGGGGTTGTTGCCAACCCCCATACTAGCCCGTTTGATAAGACTTGGGGTGGTTTGGTCCTAGGGCAAGATAATCGTTCATCATGTTAGGGTACATTACTCGAGGTGGAAAGGGTCACCTAGGGGCCATATAATAGATGGTTTCTTCAAAATATTCCATTTCGGCTATAGGAAGAGGCTTCAAGGTAGAGCTCTTACTAAGTTCTTCTAAGGATGAGATGTTTGTCCTATTGTATGGGCAATCCTCACTATCGTGTCTCTTGCAACACGTTGGACAAAACACAGTTAGGGCCTTTTCGGCTTCCTCTTGCTTCCTACGGGTGTCAAGAGTGTTTATTTGTTTCCCTATATGACTCAACAAATTTGTTTTAAGATCCTCAAGTAAATTGCCTATTTCCCTTTTTATGATACCTGTCACATTGCCTGTAGTATAAGGCTTACTTGGATAGCTCCTTCCTGAAAGTTGCGACCTTGAATAGTTCCTGTAAATATCACAGATATCATCAAATTCCATTTTAGAGATATTCCCTTTTCCTATTAAATTTAATGCTTCCATAACAGGGTATGTGCAGGATCATCATGGAAAAAACAGGCCCTTAAGTGGCAAAAAAAAAAAAAAAATCAGAGTTAGACAACTTGATGTAAAAAAATGAATAAGTTATCTATATTATTTCAAAAAAATGTAAAAATAGAATTTGTAGCAAATTTAATGTAGTTTCTAAAATACTACACCTTTATTTATTTTTTTTAAATCTATTTGGTGAAAATTTCAAATTTCAATGCAGTAGTATTTAAATTTCAGGGTAAAAATAAGAAGTAGGTGTCTGTCTGACCACCCTAACCACAATAAAATGATAATATTTTTTTATAATATTTTAGATATAAGTAGAGGACTCGTGTCCTGATGTGATGCATATTTTTTTATAATATTTTTCCAAGTACATAATTAATTATGATTTTTTTATTAAAACTTTTAAAAAATATAAAATCTCGTCTGTCTAACCACCTTAACTTGGTCAAAAATTCATGAAATTCATTTTTTTTTTTTTAATCCTATAGTATGCAAAGCATAGAATGTGACGCATGTTTCAAATTCAAAAAATGTGATACCGTTTGAAAGTTTTTTTTTTTTCAATCAGCCTATCAATGAGGACTTTATTCGTAATTCTAATAGAAAATGAATAATAATTATTTATTAAATTCAAAGTAAAGCATAATTTATATTGGTGGAAATTTGAGAATATCCTCTAAAAACCCTTTTCATTTTATCAATTTTGAGTAAAAAAAATTCGTCAGCCACATGGGCCATCATATGGCTTACATATCGCCACTTTTTGGCGCATCATGATCCTGCACATACCCAACATCATCTATTATTCCTCTAAGAAATAACATTTTAATAGTATCATCATTTAGTCCCTCCTGGCGAGACCGTTGAAGGCTAAATATAAAGCATTCAAGGTAGTCTTCTAGGAACTCATCTTCCTTTTGATTCATGTGGAAAATCTCATACCAAACCTCCTTCATTTTGAAATATTCTTGGTACTTGTTCAAGAATATCTCCTCCATGGCCTCCCATGTTTTGATATTCTGAAGGTTCATAAACCATCGTAGGGTGGCATCCTTTAATGTAGCTGGAAACAGTTTGATTTTCTGTGCATCATTTTGGTAGTCATAACTATGACACAACACATCAAATTCAAACAAAAACATGTCAGGATCTTCCATTGAAAGACCACGAAAAATGGGCAAAACAGAATGAGGAATATTCTTCATAGGGGCGTCTCTTCCAGGATCTGTGATTGGGAACTCAAAATTCACCGGGTTATTGCTAACCAATGCCCTATTGTGATTGCTTTTATTGTTGTTGTTGTTGTCATTATTGTTGTTGGGATCCATGACTTCTAATGCCCAAGGAGTAAAATAAGTTTCAAATGGCGTGTGGCCTTCTTCGGAAAATGGACCACCTTGATCCCCGTAAGACTCTTGGAAAAATTGTTCAACCTTTTTGCGTAATATTTTTTAGAAGAGCTTGGTTGGGTATTTGCAGGTTTCTAAATAATAGTGGCATCAATAGCATACTTCTCAAGATCAGGTTCGGGTATTTCTAGTGATGGAAATTTACTTTTTCTCTTGAGTCAAGCTACTTCTCTCAATCGGTGATTTTGACTTATCTTGCAATTCTTCGGGTTGTGGGCTCTCAATGGATGGTGCTAATTTATTTTTGGATTTTTTAGGTTGTGAACTACTTCCTTTTTCTTTTCTAATGAATCTCCCTCTACTATCCCTATTACGATTCATGCACCTAAATGATCTATGACAAAGAAAACCAAGGGTAATTATCCAAATGAGGTTGACTATTACGTGGAATTTCTCCTTAGCACAATGCTCCTAACTCAAATTACTAGAAATGCAGGTCTTTAACACCGTTCCCCGGCAACAACACCAAAATGATTGGATAAAACTGTGGTTTTTAAATTATTCTTAAAATGGGTTTGATGTAATCTTTAGAAATGGCTTCCTCAATTCATCCCAAAGTTTCAATTTGGGAACATAGGCTTTTGAACCATGTTGTGGCAATATGTCGAAGAGCTGCACTTAATAAACCAAGGGTTGATGGATGCAACCTAATGTAATTTGCTTATGGACAAAATTTTGATCGGCAAACTTCTTGTCACAAGTGTGGTAGGAACCTGTGAAGAAATAGTTATGCACATAAAACAAGTTACTAGCACATAAAAGGACAGTGGTAAAATTATCTATAAAAGAATGGAAATCTATCTGGAAATAATGTGAATAGAATCAAAGTTGAACTGGGTATGTGCAGGATCATCATGGAAAAAATAAGCCCTTAAGTGGCAATAAAATTCAGAAAATCAGAGCTAGGCAACTTGACGTAAAATTTTGAATAAGTTATCTATATTATTTGAAAAATATGTAACAATAGAATCTTTAGAAAATTGAATGTAGTTTCTAAACTACTAGGTTTATTTATTTATTTTTAAATCTATTTGGTGAAAATTTCAAATTTCAATGCAGTAGTACTTAAATTTCAGAGAAAAAATAAGAAGTAGGTGTCTGTCTTACCACCCCAACCACAATAAAATGATAATATTTTTGTATAATATTTTAGATATAAGTAGGGGACTCATGTCCCAATGTGATACATATTTTTTTGTAATTTTTTTCCAAGTAAATAATTAATTATGATTTTTTGATTACAAATTTTAAAAATTATAAAAACTCGTATGTCTCACCACCTTAACTTGGTCAAAACTTCACGAAATTCAATAAAAAAAATTTAATCGTATATTTTGTGAAGCATAGAATGTGACGCATGTTTTGGATTCAAAAAATGTGGTACTATTTGAAAGCTATAGATTGTTTTCAATCATCCTATCAATCCGGACTTTAGTCATAATTCAAATAGAAAATGAATAATAATTATTTATTAAATTCAAAGTAAAGCATAATTTATATTGGTGGAAAGCTGGGAATATCCTTTAAAAACCCTTTTTGTTTCATCAATTTTGGGTAAAAAAAAGTCGTCAACCACATGCGCCATCATATCACTTAGATATCGACACTTTTTGGCCCATCATGATCCTACACATACCTAACTACTGAATATAAATAAATATTCGACACTAATTGATTACACAACTTCTTAACTCATAACAATTTCATTAATTGATATCAAACTATTCTGTAATGAATGATTAATGAATTAGATATACCAACAGACAGATATCAAGGAAAACAATACAGATTATGCTGACAAGAATTAACAAATCAATACTGATTAATACTTTCATGGAAATGGATTATTCAAATAAAGGATTAAAGAAATAATACAGTAATGAAGAAAATTGAATATAAAATCAAAACATATTTTACCACACACACAATCCTAATGCAACAATCAACAACAACCAAGGAAGTGGGCCCTGCCTTCGCCGATTATTGAATGATGAAACTCACGCTCACAAAATTACTCCACTATCACTTTCATTCATCCAAATCACATAAATAGAGTATAGATAAAAATCACCAAGGTTCTGATTTCAATTATGTATATCTATATCTAGTTTCAACGTACACACATATATATACATATTGTAGCTACCTATATGTCTAACAATCTTTCAAATGTGATCAAATAAGAATTTTGGTTGTTAGTGGCTTTCAGCCAACAACCATTAAAAGATAATCAAAAATAGTTTTAAAGTCTTTTGAAAGTATTTTGAGAACAACATAACAACTTAGAACAGAATTGCTAATCTTTGATGAATAGAGCCAAAATGACGACATGACTTCAGTAGTTTAGTCATCCCTCCACCGATGTCCTTCATGTGCGCTATCAACCATTAAACACTTCCTACTACCAAAATAACAAAAAATAGTTAGCAACAGTCAACGAAATCGGTATTTTCACTTGTTTTAACCTTTCCTTCTATTTCATAAAATACCTTCAGTTCATTAACGAAAAGTGATGGGAACAACAAGAGACACTAGGAAAGATGACAAGGTTTAACACAAAGAATAGGTAAAATAATGGCATATTTTGCCCCCATCAATGGAAAAAGAAGTGCAATCTGATTCCAAAAATTTTGAAAAAAAAAATTAGAATCTACAGACAAAATTTCACAAATCACTAATTTGCATCATCTTCAAATTCCTCATGATTTACCTACTATAGGTATTTGAAAGTGCAGATTTAGTTAGAAAAGATTAGTCCAGTGTCCAGTTTGGCCAAAAATTGTAAACCAGTATTGTGGGATCACCTATCTCAACTCATTTTTGTCTTGCACTCAATGGGAGCAAGAGGTAGATATCCTTGTCCTAGTAATGCATTTTTCATTGTCCCTTAGGTTCATTGTCTGCCTTCCGCTTATACAGATTGAGATTGGGATGTGAACTATCTACTAATAGGTTGACTTGAATGTGCTTTACTAGCCTATTGCATTATCTCTTTTTCATTTTATTTTGTGTGATTGCATGTGTGTGATGTGATCCATCATGACGTTTTGTTTGATGTATCTCTCTCTTTGTGACATTCCTCTATTTGTACCTTCATTCTTCTCTATGTTGTAAATATTTCATTTTGTATTTTTTATCTTTTTCATTTGTCTTGTGTTTTCCTTTTAGGGATGACGCAAGGCATCAAGACATTCATGTCTCTTCCATGTTGACCCAAAATCTCTTCTTTATCTCTTTTTCATTTTTCATGTGTTTTCCTTTTGGGGATGACGCAAGGCATCGAGACATTCATGTCTCTTTCATGTTGACATAAAATGTTTTCCTTTGCTTTCGCTCTCTTTGTGTCATTCTTCCAATTCTATGAGTATTTGGAGAATGATGACAATTCTGAGTTCTCTAAAAACATTGTAGGAAGAACATACTGACCCCAAATCCATAGATCCCTTATATGTTTGATGTTTTCATTTTGGGGGAAACCCCTCTCTTTTCCTTTTCTTTTACATGACGTAGCTTTAATTTGGAAACATATGACTTGACATAGGGATTTCTAGGTTAGCTCTCATGTCTTCTTTGTTAGTATCTTTCATTTTCTACTTTAAAGTAATTGCTCACAGCATGATGTTTAGCAATTTCTTTAAAGTGGGGGCATACATTGGCACTATTCTTTTTCATTTTCTCTTTTTCATGGTTCATGATGCAACCTTCTCATTTCATACAATGTGTTTCTCACTTTGTGGATGACATTGGGTGTCATGTCTCTCAAAGGTGTGATCTCTCTTAGCATATTATATTCCTCTTAGTGGTTTGATGTGACACACTACATCCCCTAAGTTGTGAATTTTCTATTCTTTGATTGGTTGACTTTTGAAGACATTAGGAACATTGTTCCCTAAGTTAAAGACCTCGCATGAACTAAGCAAGACTCCTTTAAACATTCCCTATTTTGCATTTGTAGCTATATGGCCACCTTTCATAACACAGCTTGCATTCCTCCAAAGCCATCATATTTGTTCATGAGCTCCAGGCATACGAATTTTTGTTTGCCTCATGAAGCTCAATTTTTTTTTGTGTGGTGCCTTATTAAAGTTATCAGGAGGTATAACTTTAGCATGGGTTGAGTGGGAAGCCCAATTGAGGCATGACTTTTCCCATAGCCACTTGTGTGTGTGCATGAGTGCATACCAACCATGAGTGTATGTGTCTCACCTTTTTGAACTTCTCACCCAACGGGCAGTCAGGAGTTTCATTGCCAAAGAGTGAGTATGCATTTTTTGGACAAACAACCTAGATCTGATCCACATTATGATGGACAAATGGTCGAAGTTTGATCTGACTCTCTTTTATTTTTACCTTTTCTCTCTCTCATCTTTTATAGTGCATTCTTGTGCTTTGTTGTTGCTCTTTATATCATTTTCATGTGTGTTCTTTTGCACCTATGTTGGTTTGTCATGGGATCTTGATCCTAGGGGCTTGATCACCTCTCTTGATCATTGTTGTCTCATCTTGTTGGCATTGGTACACTCGAACCCCTCTTGATGCATGCTCATCTACTTTAGTGTGATTTTGAATCAAGTTAATCCTCTCACTAAAGTGGGCACTAAATGTAGTCACGAAAAAAGTATCCCTCCTACTTTTCCTGGTTTGTTTGGGACCTCCTTGTGGGTTAGGCTTAATGTTTCCTTGATTTAGTGTTGCAATGTGATTAACACATTCACATTAGGTCTCGGGCCCTTGTGAAATAATGGATTTAAATGGTACCCTTCTAAAGTGTTGTGAAGTGTTGTAACACACTTTCACACTTTTTTAAGGTCTTATCAACCTAATAAACCTCTTTTTAATGAAAATTAATCTTAATCTTGCCTTATTTGGAGTGTTGTAAAGTGTTGTAACAAACTTTCACACTTTCCTAGGCTTTTCATTAATAGTTGGGCTTTCTTATGCTTTAGTTGGCCCTATTTTTCATCCACAAGCCTCATTTATTGCATCTTTTTGAGGATAATCCCAACACAAATCATTATTCAATCATAATTTAGGTGTTTCTAGCTTGAGTGGCAAAGATTTAGTGATTTGGGACTCATTGGCCACCTTGGGCGAATGGGTCCCACCTAGATCTTTTGGTCTCAAATCGGATTTCACACATTTTTAAGCACCTTGCTTTTTGGTCCCATACATTATGTTTGATGTGACTCATTCGCCACCTTGGGCGAATGAGTCCCATGTGGCCCAAAATCAAAATTAATTTAATTTTTTGGCAGGATTTTATTTTCCTAGATCTAATGTCGGCTTGTAGTGTTGTAATTTTGGGAATTATTGCATAATTGAGTATAAATACAAGGTTATTTCACTCATTTTCATCCTAACATCCCAAGCATTCAAGTATTCATCCTTACAGCAAGTTTGAGTTCACACGCATTCACAAGAGCATTCAAGGGTATATTATCAAGCATTTTAGAGCATTATTCAAGCATCAATCATCCTGTCAAGGATTTCATGCATCATGTTTGTTATTGTGCTAACAATTGTGATGTAGGTTTTTATTATTCAAGCAAACATTACATTAAAGATCTATCACCTTCAAGAAAGAATCAAGATCTACATCCATTGCAGCCATCTCAAGTATATTTGCAGCACTTTATTGCAAGGGTTCGATGAGTTGCAACATTGTCATTTGTTCATTCATCATTCTCCATTCATAGTTTATTTCATTTCAAGGATTGATTTCCAAAACAGGGTTTGACCAAGGCAAACCCCTATCCACTAACCCTACAAAATTTTCCCCTCTCCTTTGTGTGTGATTTGTAGGTCTAGGTTGCATATTTCCTAAGGAGAAAGATTGGAGGAAAGTTGTCAAAGTTGTCATCAAGCCTTAGAGAAGACCTACAGGTTGTAAATCAGAGATTCGGATCCGTAAACCAATCAGGAAGGATAGAGCATACAGATTTTGTAAATTCAGATACCTATTTGGCAAATTTATGTTCCCACACAATTTTCTAGATTCTGGACTGATTCTCCTAGATTGGCGAATGAGTCCTAGCCAGCATTAAAGTCATATTTTCTAGTGTTCCAGATCTCCATCCAACCATTTTTAGATTTCCAGGTGCACACATTGTTTTTTGCAGTTTTATGTTTTATTTAATTCACTTTTCTAGTTCATTTAGTGTCACTTTACATTCAATTAGGGTTTTACATTTCATCTTGTATTTCATTTTCTTTCCAAGTCTAAACTTGGTGGTGAACCCCTTATTAGTCTACTTTCAGCCCCTAGGACAACCCTATTGCAATATCTCTTTCTCTTTTGGATTAAGATCTCTAGGGTTAACCTTGAATGGAATAGCTTTGAAAGTGGGTGTGATAGCACTTAATCACCTTAATTAGCAAATCACCCCCCTTTTTTAGAGGTTCCATACCCTATACACTTAACCATATACCCTCAACCCTTAACCATATACCTTAAAACCTAAACCCTACACCCTCAACTCTCATCCCTATACTCAAAAGCCTCAACCTAATACCCTAAACCCTATACTCTAGAGCTTCAAGTTGACCATTTTGCTATATAAATTTGACATGCATTTTAAAGCCACTTTGGGACACCATTGGGACCCCTCCTAATGGTGAATACTCACTCTAAGGAAATGGATACCAAAATAAATACATACAAACATACATACATTCATACATATGTACATACATACAAGCATACAATCATACATACAAACACACATACATACATACATACAAATTTACATACATACATACATACAAGCATACATTAATACATACAAACATACATACATTCATAGATACATTCATACATGCATACATACATTCAAACATACATACATACATTCATACATACATACAAGCATACATACATTCAACTACACAACATACATACATACATACATACATACAAGCATACGTACAAAAATATATACATACAAACATATATACAAACACGTACATAAAATATACAAACATACAAACATACAAAAAAACAAATTAAAGCGATGCATAACATGAGCATGTTATCATGCACTCGCGTTATGTCAGTTGTAACATAACACGAGCTCATTATAATACGCTTGCGTTTTATCTTGATTTGGGAATCCCCAAGCCTTTGGCTTGGATTTTCTTTGGATTTCCAACCCAAATACTTGGACTATGTTTCCAACACCCAAAAAAAGTGTTTTTGCATATTCTACAAGATTTCACATAATCTCATTTGTGCTAACCATCAAGTTTGCACGTGTTTCAAGGTTGAGTAAAACAAAAACCTAGGTAATGTTAAGCTCTCTCTTAGCTATTTAGCAAGTAATTTTTTTCATATTTTAACTATGTTAAAGCTTTCATCTTTCATCTCTTTTTTTGGTGTATCCATTTTTTGTCAAATAATCTCGTTCGTGCTAACCATCAAGTTTGTATATGTTTCAAGGTTGAGTAAAACAAACACCTAGGTAATGTTAAGCTCTATCTTAGCTATTTAATGATGTAATTTTTTTCACATTTTGACTATGTTAAGGTTTTCATCTTTCATTTCTTTTGTTGGTGTATCCGTTTTTTAGTATTTTTAAATTTATTTTTTAACCATTTGAACATTGGAATTTAAAATAGATTATATTTTTGTAAACTAGACTCCATTCTACACATATTAAAATATATATTTTTGATTAGTTTTCAAAAATTACAAGGATAGCACGGTCAAATTTTTGTTTTTTAGGATGTGTCCACTTTGAAAATTAGTAAAAAATCAAATATTTATTAAAAAATATCAAAAAAATCAAGCATAAACTACATTCTATTAGCTAATTTATAACCAAGGTGATTTTTAAAATACTAGAAAAAGTTAACATTTTAAGAGAGCGCAACAAACGCCATGTTATGTTTTTTTGAAAAAAATAGGACCAATTTGTGTGGCTCCCTTTTTGAGCCCCTTAATCTCTACCATTTTCAAATAAAATTAGTCTAGTTTAGAAAGTAGATTTAGAGCACTACGACCCTTATTTTTGTTGCATTTTAAAATTTTGAGTGTAACTATCCTCAATTTCTTATCCAAGGTTAATATTTCCTAATTTCAAAAAAAAGTGGCCACTTAAGACCCCTTTTGGCCCATCATCTTTGTGCACTTATCCCAAACTCATACAAAAGAATCCCAACTTAAGCATGAGACCATGACACTCATGAAGTCACAAACATAGAATGGTATATCCACACAACAATATTGAGAACTCTAGCCTAGACATAGATTGTCACAATTTAATAACATCACAAGTCACACACACATAATGCACATCGATAAAATATTATTTCACTAGTTTCAACTTAAGCATATGCCCTATCCAAACCTTTCTCAATTATTTTAATCTCATATATCTTCACTGATCTGTATGGTGAATTATGCTACAATTACTTGTGGTATAAAAATTACTCTAGAAGTTGAATATGTACATTTTAGAATATGTAACTAAATTTTGCATACATGTCTACCAGTTGCAACTACTTCTCAAAAAAATTCTCTACCCTTATGCTTTGATGGATGTCCATACCTTGTTCCAAAACTCTCATTTGACACAAATGCAAAGGTAGTATAATTTGACTTTTTTATTATTATTTTAGGTAAGCACCAGGCCAAAAAAAGTCCAAAAAATAAGATAAATGTATGCCCTAGCCACCAGGGGTGCAATAATACAATGGAATTACCAACCAAACCTACTCTTCTAATCAGATAGAATATGCAAATTATAGCTCCAAATTTCCAACTTTCTTAGAGGATCTTAAGGACATTGGGTGTTTTTGTTTTGAAGTTGGGATCTTCTTTCTCTTCACCTCAATCTAGGCTTGAAAAGCATCAAGAGAGGCATGCGGATCCATGCTCAAATCCACGGGCAACCTAGTATTGCAGTCAGCAGAGATGGCCTTAAGCTAAGATGATGAAGTGTTGGATTCTACCAAGGGTGGTGAAGAATCAACAGTGCAACCAACATTTAATTTTGAATTTGACATGGTCTCAAGATTGTTGTCATTCTCCACGATCGAAGTGGGGGATAGGACATGAACCATTCCCTGAGGAGTGGTAATGGAAGAAGTTGTAGGCTTCAGAAGAGGAAAAATAACATAGTGGTGAGATTTTCCCCCATCCCACCATGAGGGTTTACAATTAGGATTAACATTGGCATGCTCCCCAACACGTCTTCTTCTACACTGAGCGATAACATGGTCTGTAGCAAAACAAATTATACATCTGAATGCAATTTTTACATAATCTATTGGCTGGCACCATCATCTCTTTCCAACTTTGAGAAAAAATAAATTGAAAGACCTTTCGAGGTCCATCCATCTCAACACAAAGTGAGGAAAGGTCAAGTTTTCATATTTGATTGTCTCTTTTGATATGATGTGATATTTCCCCAAACCATTACCAATCACCTTCAAGCAATCAATCTCCTAGAACTGTAAGGGAAGGTATGGTAAACGAACCCACGAGAATGTTGTAGAAAAATTTTGTGTGTGGATCAAATGAGGGGAACCAGGGTTTCATGCATGAAAAATTCCCATGGAAGAACGATGAACGATTGTTAAGCACCATTTCTTTGTCTTCCTCAAATTCGAATTCTAAGATAAAAAACCCTTTTACACATGGGTAGATACTGATTTCATCTTCCAAATAATCCTTCCAATTTGCATCAATCCATGAATGGAGATCACATAGTTTGGGCCATACCTTCGTAAATCGACAAATCAAAACATGATCCACCAAAAATAACTTTGTCACTGGCGAAATCGTCTAGACAGATCTCCGAAGCAAAGGTAAATTGGCGAACAACAAAGGGAGGACTCAAAGAGGCATTGTTGTAAGACATTTGAGGATCAGAATTGTGCATGGTAGGGGACAAGCCAGCAACCCGCAAGCCAAGGTTACCGACGGCCCCATGGTGAACACTGCGTGGGGAATTAGGGCTCATGACAAGGGCATCTGCAAAAAATTTCCTTGAGATACACCCTACGACGCCACCATCGCCCAAATTCAAATGCCATCCATCGTGGAGTGAGGGAGATAATATGCAAATCCTCTTATGCCATCTACCTATCATGAACCACAATCGCCCAAATGTCATGAATCAAGTGGAACTTAGAAACAGGGAAGCAGAAAGAGTTGCCTCTCCCATCCTACGAATGCCCACGAACATATTAAGAGGCCACTGAATCCGTAGTAGGGCATGGCAAAACCATCATCGCATACCCAAAACCCTCTTTGCCATGGTCCATCACAAAGAAACACTTGCAAAAATCTAGATCGAAGGTCGTAGAGGTTGCGAAAACTTTCAGAGCAGAGGGCACCATTTTTATATAATCTGACTATTATATATAATATACTATATAAAATATAATCTAATAATAAGAGAATAAAATATATTATATAATATTTATAATATAACGTAATTTAAATATAATATAATACAATAAAAATATAATATATTAATAAAATTATGATATATATTATATAATATATTATGTATTATATAAATATATATTATATATTATATCATATAATGTATTATATTATAAATATAAATATTATATATATATCATATATTCTATTATAAATATTATATACTGTATATCATTGTCTTATTTACACCGAAGGCATATCCTTATTTGAGTTTCACGAGCTCATTTTGTCCATAGACAACGAACAAACACGGATAAAGCTTGCAAGATGGTTGAGCCATTTACAACCATTAGATTTTTTGTTTATTTATTGAACGTAGTTGTACGTTGTCTTCTACAGGCTACGATAGATGAATTCCACGAATCATTTATAACTTGTCCTTCTGCTAGGGCAACATATATATCTATATACAAACACAAATGTGGTGCATGGCTATTATCTTTCCCATTGACAACCAGATTGGTTGATTGATTGATTTTAATAACATCCACGAGACCAACTAGTCTATGAAACTCACGAAATAAAACTGAAAGACCCACAAGATAAACTAGCCTATTGACATTATTTCTTTACTGTTTGTGTGGGTCCCGTTCCTGGATGCTTTCAACGATCTAAAGTGATTAAAAGGCCTGTCACATGCTTGGGGAGAAGAAGGCCACGTTGGATGCCAGACCATGGTCTCAAGCTCTCATGCCATGTGTATTTCCTATGAGGTTTCAACCTAAAACAAGTCTCATGCCGTGAAACCTCTTTCATGTTGGTAAACTGTGTCAGAAAACAGTGTAAACTACACCAGAAGAAAAAAGATAAACTTCGTTAGAAAACAAGAATAAGATTTATAATATATTTGCTATAGTAAATGCATAGAAATCTATAATATCTTTGTTGCATTAAATTCACATCAATCTTCAATAATGCACATCAATCTGCTCCATCAAATTCACTGCTCTTGGCTTGGAAGTTGCCTTTGTAGTAAAAGCAATAAATTTTATTAGATGTAGGCGTTTGTTTGCATTCACCGCCCTCCAATCGTCGCCTTGGCTTTCTATAAATATATTTCGATACACTATCACCAATTATAGTAACAGTAATGTCTTACCATGGCTAGAGGAGCTAAGGAAGCTGAGGGTCACTCACATCAAGAGAGATCTTCAATGCTAACATTGCTTGGATATTAGTTTTACTTTTAGTTGGATTGGGTACCTCTTGAGTTTTTCTTGTGTTGTAGCTCTAGAGACAAAGTTGAAAAGGCTTGAGGCCGAACATGAGAACAGCTAGGCGAAACAAGAAGTAGATCAGTGTTTGGGCAAGGCATTTCATCTTTTCTTAGGAACTAAGGCAGGTAAAAGGTCCTAACACCTGATAACTTCCAGATTGTCTGTAAGAATCCTTTTAATTTTGGGTATAAAAGGTTACACGAAAAGTATGTTTGGCCAATTGAAATCTATTGCTGCATCATTTTATTAACTGATCTTCAAATGATTTTTCATAAGCATTTAGTTCATGCATCCTGTAGAAGAAACAAAAGGATCTAATGTATCCATTACAAAATATTTTTGAGGAATCAAATTGACAAAGTAAATGAGTTCCCTGGAGCTTGCAGACTAAAATAAATTTCCAATGGCAATGCCTTTTATTCAAAATATGTCAAGAAATTGTGACAAGTAAAACTGTGATATCTCTTGTAAGCTATCTTAAAGCATTTCAAAAATCATTCTGTAAACCTACGATTAATTTGCATAGATATTAATTTTTAAACTCATTATTTTTACTGCTTTGCACACTGCACAGGAATGTGTATCTAATTAAAAATATGTTTCGTGTATTTATAGAAGAGTTCAGTAGACTTGCTCCTGTCTTCACTTGATTAGAGAAGTATAAGCTATGTTGCATGTCTTCCCTTGGAAGAATTGACTATGGTCTTGAAAGCACGTACTGTTATAATAAAAATTAATGTAATATAAGATTCAAACATTCTACCAAACAGGTTGAGCTAGGGGTTTAGTGAGCATCTTTCTTAATTAGATCATTGACATTCTTGAAAAGTGAAGGCCAAGATTTTGAACTAAAATTTATGTGGTCTCATAGAACATCAAAAAAATCACTGTCGAGTTTCTAAAAAATAAAAGTAAAAAGAATATCAAACATGAATTAAAAATAAAAGTAAAAAGAATATCAAACATAAATTAAAAATAAAAGTAAAAATAATATCAGACATGAATTGACATATCCATAGATAGATCTCTCAATAATTAAAAAAAAAATACTTTGATATAAAAAATTCCAGTTGCATCACTTAACTATGTATCTTACCTACTGAAACAGGTGGACCACTACTATCTAATGCACATAGAATGACTCTAGAAGTCCACACATATGCCTATGGATCATATTGCTTGCATAAAGCTTTTCTCTCTAAGAGGTAGGAAGAGCTCAATGCATTTCTAGGGAATTTCTCCAATTCCGTTGATGCAATGATTGAGTCCCTGAGATTGATGGATTCAATCAAGAGTATATTACTCAAGCTTGTCATACAAGAAACATTGAAAATTTCCACGCCAAGCCTGAAATGACTTGTATTGCTTTTCTCATCGAGATGTTTAATAGTTTTTCCCATGACCACTTGCTTCTATTGATATGTCAACTATTTGTTTTCTGGTTGAGTAAATTTATTGGAAAAGGCACAGGGCCTTAGTCTTCCAAATTTCTTAAACCCCGTTCTATTTTATGACAATACACTTGAACTGTTTGACATAATGCCTCAAAGAAGTGTGATTTCATGGAATGCCCCGATCACAATGTATGTACAAAAAAATTTCAAGAAAATGAAATCGGTATGTGTAAAGTCAAACTCCACAACTTTTGTCAGCGTCTAGCCTGCCTGTGCCGAAAAGGGATCTTTCGAACAAGGTATGAACCTACATCAAAGTTTAAAGGGAGGGTTTTGTAAGATTTTGACCAACAATGAAAATTGGTACTCTCTATCGGCAATGTGAAAATAAAAGAGAACAAGTCTCGAACAGTGTTGTGCCAATCATTCCTCGTATGAATCATGCATCAAATTTAATCTTCATGTACAAAAGAAACATAGCACACAAAGAGGAGTCGATCTAACAACGAGTGCATTCCATCAACGAGATCAATTGTAACAGATACCATGGTCAAAATAACTTGCAAGGCATTCAAATTAGCCTTTATGATCTATGCACCCAGCAACAGATTGGCCTCAAACACTTGAATTCAAGGTAGGGTGAGAGCATTGACACATATTGAAGACATAAGGGAAAAACAATATGTAGGTGGCATGATGTATTGGTCGATGCATAGCATGAATGTCATGTGGAGACTAGGGGAGAGGGGGCCATAGTAGGGATAGAAGTAGTCTTCAATAGGCCCCATAGGGGAGCATTTAATATCCACTTGCAAAGCACTTTTTTTCATAAAATACATAATCTTGTGGATTCTATGATGCCACATCAGCCAAACATGTTCAGGGTACTCAGTGCCCTACTATGGGCCCCTATGCGTTTTTAGAAAAAAAACATGCTGATGTGACATCATATTTGATGATGTGGCCTTAAAAATAATTTTTGTAAGCAAATGAGTTGGCAAGTAAACTATTGTACAAACTTGAAACTTTTTTGAAATCATATGCTATGAAATTCAAAAGTCCAGAAGTAGGCTGCCTTACTATGGGCCCCTCTCCCCTAAGGTTGTGGAGGCATGTTAGTTGTTAGGATAAACCTAGGACGAGGTTAATAAAATAGATTATGGTCAAATTTAATGTTTTGTGGTTGGCATGCATTTACATTTACCGATAATACAACAACGAAATTTTAACTAGTGGTAGGAAGTTGTAGAGGCCTGTAGAGCTAGTCACACGTCACCAACACATAAATTAATTTATTTTGCACTTTCATTTTAATTTGGAAGTGACTAGCGTGGGAGGAAGTCACAGTGGCTTGTAGAGCTTACACACATAAGTGCAACATAGCCTTTTAATGCCCAATTGCTAGCAATTATAGTCTAGGCATTGCCTAATCTAATTTGATTAATTTTTCAATTATCATAAATTCAATTATTATGGATCCTCATAAACCATAAATTTTATAGACTAAAATATAAAATAAATATTAAGAGATATGGATATTATCATTATTACCAGTTATAGTGCAATTATAATTAATGGTATTAATATTTATATATATTAAATTTAATATCAAAATATTAGTATAGGGTTATTCATTAAAAAATAATTGTGAATTTCATTTGTAAAAGTTAATGGGTTTTATTGCTATTCAAGTTCCTCTTATATTTTATTAAAATAATATACTAAAAAGAAGTTGGAAGAATATCTAGTCTATAAAGTTTAAATGTTTTAATGCATAGGCATTTGGTTTAACTATTCTTTTTTGGAGCCGACAATTGATCTTGAGGTGAGAGTAAATAGTTTCAACTTGCTAAATTTGCATACATTACAATAATAAATGGAGCCAACAAAAAAATATCCTTGAAGAGGATGAAGACATTGATAATGAGATAGACAAAAGAAAATGGAAGTTGTTATCACAAATGGGCTTTAATAGTGGTGGAAGTATAAATGGCATTTAAATGCTTAGTAGACATGATTTTGACAATATCAAAAAATGAAATTAAAATACACAGACATGTTCTTATGCATATACGCAGACATTATTTATTTCTCAATCCATGTTTCTCCTTCTGTATCTATATCTCTATGTCTATCTTTCCCCTCTCCATCTCTCCCCCCTCTCTCTACACATCTCTCTAATACTTGTATATGCCCCCCTCCCACTTCCCCCCCCTCTCTCTTTATCTATCCCTCTCGCCTCTCTATCATGTTATCTTTCCCTCTCCTTCTCTCTATATCTCTCTCCATCTCCATCTCCATTTTTATTTTGTCTGGATCCTTCTAGGTGGATGCATTGATTTGAGACCTTTGTTGCATAAACATCATTTGATAAATGATCTATCAATTGACCTCATGTACTACACAAATGTATACAACTAATAGACCAAAAAATATCCCCATTGACCTTCCACACCTCTTTAGCGTACCCATTGCACACCAAAGTGCAATTGCTAATTATTATATTATAAATAGAATTTTATAATATAATATTTAAGCTAGATACTTAAGGTCAAGTAATTTTATGTACAATGGTGTGTGAGTGAGGAAACCTTGTGTAGGCTCGTGACCTGGTTGTGGCCTGCATGGCCTAATATGCTCATGCATACTGGTTCTTTGTGCCGATTCTTGTTGTTGGTGGTTACTCAATGTTGCTGGGTGGTCATTTTTGTTGTGGGGTGTGTGTTCAATCTACTAGCTTTATTTCTTTGCTTCTCTGATGTTTGGGTTGGTGTTTGGTGTTGGGTCATGGGGATTTAAGGAAGTCTTCGTGTCGTTGTTTGTATTTCTTAGCCATGGTTGATTTTGTGTTTGGTGTTGGATGAAAGGGGGTCTTTGTTGGTGTGGATGCATGTTTCTTCTCAGGGGAAGATCCTCTATTGTTTGTTTCATTGTAAGCTACTCCTCTTTGCCTCTATTGTGTGGTGG
Organism: Sequoiadendron giganteum; assembly: GCA_007115665.2. Classification (NCBI taxonomy): domain Eukaryota; kingdom Viridiplantae; phylum Streptophyta; class Pinopsida; order Cupressales; family Cupressaceae; genus Sequoiadendron; species Sequoiadendron giganteum. The sequence continues at coordinate 631,480,376 of CM021104.1, forward strand.
TGCTTGGTGAATTCAAGGGAGCTATAAGGGTTTTTATTTTCTCCTTTAATGATTGTGTGGTGCTTGGCTCAAGTTTGTGGGGTGGTGTTCTTCTTTTTGTTGCTCATGTGGGCTCAGTGAAGAGTTGTAGGGTGGTATAAGGGTACAATTTTTTTCTCTTGACAATGGATGTAGGGGAAGCTTCTAGGCTTAAATCCTCTTTGGATTTTCATGCTACTTTTGGAGTGAAATCTCCATCTTCTTCGATGAAGGTGATTGAGAACAATTTGTTTGATTCAACGGTTGGAAGGTTTGCTCCATCAGGAGGTCCTTGAATCCTGAAAATCAATGGTTGTCTAGAAAGAAGCAAAGAAATGTTGGTGTTGGTGATTAAGTCAGAATCAATTGCAGAGGATGTTGAATATTTATTAGAGCATGCTTTGATATGAAAATTCATGGGAATGTGGGTCTCACTCCAATTTTTGGAGTTTTGGGCTTAGCATGCTTGGGCCCTAGAGGGTGAAATGGAACTGATGTTGTTGGCTAATAGTTATTTCATGGTGCTTTTCAATTGTATGGCAGATCCTAATAGGGTTTTCAAGGGTAGGCCTTATTTTCCCAACTAGATTGGTTTATTTATTAAGCCATGGCACACTGGTTTTGATCCTTCAGAGGAGCTCTTGAATCATGTTCTGGTGTGGGTGTGTCTTCCACGGTTTTCGGTTGAATATTGGTGCAATGCCATCTTGCAAATGGTTGTTTCGCTTTTGGGGAAACCAATAAGTCCTTCTCAGAAAACACGAGATAAAAAGGTAATGAATTTTGCTCGCATTTGTGTGGAAATTGATTTGAGTAACCCTCTTCCAGATTCTTTAGAAATTTGTGTGGATACTTTTTCTTGGGTGCAACAACTTGATTATGAGACTTTTTCATTTCGTTGTCGTCTGTGTCATGAATATGGTCATTTGCAACACAGATGTCCAAGGAACAAATCCTTTGAATCTTAGACTTCTCAGCCTCCTCACAACCCCCCTAAGGTTGACAGAGACAAGGCTCCCATTCTTGGTGATGTTGTAGTTATAGAGGGTTTCATTCCAGTTAAGGCCCATAACTGGAATCGTGGGAAGAAGAGAACTTTTAAGGAGTGACAAGAAGGGGACACTTTCAATAGATTTGAGGTTTTGGATGACATTAGTCAGTAGGAGGTGAACCTGGGTATGATGAATCTAGATCAAGGTGGTTTGGACATGGTTAAGGAGGGTAAAATTGTTGATAATATTCAGAATTCATAGGATGCTAGTACTTTGATTATGGACTTTGATATCAATATGTCAGTTTCAGTGAGGCTTGAGGTTCTCACTGTAACAAAGAATAGTTGGGAGGAGGTTTCTCCTTCATTGGTGAAAATGGGGTTTGATTCAGGAAAAGGAATCAAGGCTTGTCCCTCGTTGAGGCTTCACCAGAAAGATCTAAAAAAAGGGGTGGCTAAGAAGTCTTCCAAGGCTAGGAGAAAGAAGGATTTAGAGAAAATCAAGTTGATGGGGGAGTCATTTATGGAGTCAAGATCTGTTAAGACTCTTGACTCTCATTTTTCCAACCCTTAGAAATGATCATCCTTTCATGGAATGTAAGGGCCTTGAATAGTGGGCCTCAATAAAAATTTATTCAAGAATTGGTGAGAATTCATTCTCCTGGTGTGTTTTTTTACAAGAAACTAAGCTATCTATAGAGAATATGTGTGGTTTGGTGCCTAAACTTTGGGGACGTGGCCAATGTCAGTGCATTGGTTCCCAAGGTAATTTGGGAGGTGTGGCTTGTTTATGGAATCCTTTGAAGATTCACCCTCTTTGGTGGATGTCATGTAAGTCTTCTATTTCAGTGGCTACTTCGTGCTTGGAAACGAGAGAAATGGTTCTTCTATCCAACATCTATGCTCCTACTGATTTTCTTGGTAACCAATGCCTATGGTCTCATATTAGGTGTATTCAAAGCTTTGCTCCTCTTTATCCTTGCATTATTGCAAGTGACTTCAATGCCATTACTGATCTAGATGAAAATAAGGGTGGAATTTTGAGGTTGAAGCCCTCAACCTTTCTGCTTTGAATCTTGTTGATCTATCAAGCTAAGTAATGGTCAGTTTACTTGGAAAAATAGGAGAGTGGGAGAGGATTGTATTGTTGAGAGGCTTGACTGGTTCTTGGTTTCTTGTTTTTGGGTTGGCAAACTGTGGTCTACTTATTCTGAGATTCTCGATTGGAGGGGTTCAGATCACTAGCCTATTAAATTATTTGTTACTTTGGCTCATGTGGCTCGCTCTCCCTCTTTCAAGTTTTAGCTTATGTGGTTAAGAGATCCTTCTTTGAAGTAGTATGTGGTTGATTGGTGGCAGATGGGGGTGACCCGCTTAGGGCACTGCTATGTATTATTTTTCCAAACTGCTGTAATATGTGAAGTATCAACTCAAATGGTGGAATTGACAATGTTCTAGAAATATTTTTTATGTTAAGATTGTTGCTCAAGCTAACTTGGATTTCATTACCTGAGAGATAAGGGATTCAGGCCTTTCAGAGGATTTACTCAGGAAGGAGGTGAGGGCTTTGAAAGCTCTGGAGGAGCTACGCAAGGAGATTTACTAGAAACAAAATGCTCAGGTCAAGTGGTTACAGGAGGGGGATAAAAATACTGCATTCTTCTTCAATTCGGTGAAAGCCAAGAGACATGGTAATTCTATTCATGTTCTTGTGAATGACAAGGGTGAGCAGTTACATTCTTGGTTGGATATGTTCAGAGAAGCTTCATAGTTCTTTTCTTCCTTATTTAGAGAGGATTCTCAAGATGTTTTGGTGGAAGAAAATCATGTTATGTCTTGTATTCCATCTTTGGTTATGAGGGAGATGAATGAGCACCTTTTGGGCTTCATTTTTTTGGAAGAATTGGAGACTACTATCTTTCAGATGAAGAGAGGGAAAGCTACAAGCCCTGACAAATTTTCAGTTGAATTCTTTTAGGAGTTTGGGGATATCATTAAGCTGGACTTATTGGAAGTGGTTTGGGAGTCTCAAAGGAATAAGCAGATGCTGAGGGCTTTGAATTCTACCTTCCTAGCTCTCATTCCCAAATGTGAAGAGGTGGATCAGCTAAGGCGATTTCAACCTATCTCCCTTCGTAATGTGGTTTATAAAACCATTTCCTAATTGATTGTTGAAAGTTTGAAGCGATGGCTTAGATGGCTTATCTTTGAGGGACAAAGTGGTTTTGTGGAGGACTAGAAAATTCTAGATGGGGTGGTCATTACTACTGAAACCATTCATTCTATGCTGTCCTCCAAAGAAAAGGCTATATCCATTAAGCTAGATATGACGAAGGCCTATGATAGAGTCAAGTGGTCCTTCTTGCGCAAAGTTCTTATTGCCTTTGGTTTTGCTAAGGAGTGGGTCCAATGGGTTATGTGTTGTGTTACTTCCACTTCCTTTTCGGTTCTAATAAATGGTGAACCTTCTTGTCTATTTGGTGCTCCTAGAGGTCTTCAACAAGGAGATCATCTCTCTCCTTATTTATTTATTCTCCTTGTTGAAGGTTTGGGGAGATAGTTGAAGTGTAATGTGGAGTTGGGTCTTATTCAAAGATGGATATGGGGAAATGGGTTGCCTCCTCAATCTCACTTGCAATTTGTAGATGATACTGCTTTGATGGGGATGGCCAAGGTCAGATAAGCTACAAATTTGTGCAAGGCTTTGGATACTTATCTTGTAGCTTTTGGTCAAATGATTAATGAAGATAAGTCTTCTATTTTCTTCTTCAACACTTTGCGGCTCATTTAATAGAGGATTGCTCGTATCTTGAGATTTCAGATTGGGTCTATTCCTTTAATCTATCTTGGCATTCCTATCTCTTCTGGCAATCTCCCTAGGGAGTCTTGGTAGAATATTCTTGATAAGTTTCATGTGAAGGTTAATCATTGGACTCATAGATGGATTTCTTTTGTTGAGTGAGTTCAGTTGCTTAAATCAATGGTGTAGGCTCTTCCCATTTATAGAAGTATGCTACAAGTGGCTCTAGTTGGATTTGTTAAGGATTTGGATTCTTTGGCTAAACAATTCTTATGGTTAAGCAACTTGACCTCTTCTAAGTGGAGCCTTGTGAAGTGGGATATTGTGTGTAGCCCGAAGCAGTTTGGGGGTCTTGTGTTGCGACAGTCGACTCTGACTGGGTTAGCATTGGCTGCGAAGCTTTATTGGCAATGGTGTTTGGAATAGGATCACATTTGGCCCAGGATTTTATCTCATGAGTACCTTCTGAGGGTGCCGAAGGAAGAGGTCCCTTGTTATCCTTTGGTGGGAAAAGGTTCTATGATTTAGAGAACGCTTAAGAAATGGATTGTGTTGATCAAGGAGGGATTGTTTTAGGTTTGTAATAAGGGGGCTGAGGCGCTCTTTTGGTTTGATTTTTGGGATGGTTTCCCCCCATTCTACGCCAGTATCCTAATTTGTTGAATCTTAGCCAGTGCTTCGTGGTGGCTGGTTGGTCAAGGGTGATTGATTTTAAGACTTCTTTCCCCTATGGGCAGTCGATGGTGGCTAGGTGGAAGGATCTTGGTGATAGGTCTGTTGTTGGGTTGGAGGAGGACTGTGTTGAGCTTCAAAATATTCTGAATGGTTGATAGTGCAGCTCTCTTAGGGACAATGATATTCTTGCTTGGAATCTGAATCCTAAGGGTGCCTTCACTGTGGCTAGTGGGTATCAAGAGTTGTTGGCTCGTAAGTATGGTGGGGTGAAGGTTCCTTGGTGGAAGCATGTGTGGAACAAGTTCTCCTAGCCGAAGTGTAACTACCTTGTGTGGACTCTGGCGTGGAATAGATGTTTGACTTGGGATAATCTTCGAAAGCAAGGATTTTATGGCCCTTCTTTTTGTGTTATATGCGGTTGCAGTGAGGAGGATTCTTCCCATTTGTTCTTTTGGTGTTTCTTTTCTATGATGCTTTGACATTTCTAGTAGGGTGTATGGAATCATCCTTGCATTCATGTTTCTTCCCTTATTGAGTTTTGGAACAGTCTTGGAAGATCGCTTACTCAGGCTTCTTTCCTCTAGATTGTGTGGTGCATTGGTTGGAAAGGAATCATAGGATTTTTTCGTGGGGATAAGATGATGATGCAACATATTTGGCAAAGAATTGTTGGCATGATCCGGGAAACAGTGGAAGCTAAATGTAAAGTGGTGTATCCTTTGGAAATGAGTGTTGATGAGATTTTGAATAGATTAGGCTTATAGGGGTTGACTTTCAACTCCACTTGTATCAAAAGAGGTAGACGGGCTAAACAAAAGGTTCAAAGGGTTGGAAGATGACTCCCTCCTCTAGAGGGTATTTTGAAGATCAATACTAATGGTTCTTCTAGGGGTAATCCTAGACCTGCGGGAATTGAAGGTGTTGGTAGAGACTGTTTTGGCTCGGTTATTTTATTTTTCTCCATTCATAAAAGGCAACACTCTAACAACTTTATGGAGGGGTTGGCAATTCTCTGGGCTACTGAGTGTGCCTATGCTTTGGATTGGTGTAAGATAATCTATGAATCTGACTCACATATTATAGTTAATTTGTTGAATGAGCAAAATTTTACTGATGTTAATTGGTAGCTGACTTTGGTTGTTCGTCAAATTCTTCAGGTGTGCTCTATGTTGGAGGTGGTGTCTTTTACCCACATCCCACGTGAATGGAATAGGGTTGTTGATTGTTTGGTTAAGTGGGCTTTAGAGCATGATGAGGATTGGAAGATTGAGGATTGGGGTAGTTATCCCCTGACTATTATCATGATTTAGAGAGAGTTATTTATAATGATTTGGTTGGCTGAAGTGTTTGTTTTAATGTGGGTGGTGTTTTTTGTCTTCGCTCGACATTCTTCTACTTTCTTTTCTTGAGAGCTTTCTAATAATATATTGTTAATTTCTTGATTTCAATAAAAAATTTACCCCTTTTTATAAAAAATAAAAATAAAAAATCTTTTATGTACAGCTTATAGCAGCATATATTAGGTATGTGCATAATTAGGTTTGCACAACCTTCAATAAGATTTTTGTAAACGGAAATGAAAGGGAAGGAGAACATACTAACTGTATGGTCCCATGGGGGGCTTGGGCTTCTATTTTCATGGATCAAGTGGTCTCATGAAGAAGAAAAAAATTGTGCTACGGGATTAATTAGAATCTTTTTCAGAAAAATAGGAGCCCCTACCTTTTAGAAATGAATCTTTCAGCGGTGAAATTAAGGTGGGGCTAGAAATTGCCCCTACAACTTAAAAAAAATTTAGAAAGTTTTTCTACCACTTGTCTATCACTTAAAATTTTAAATTCCTAAAAAAATTAAAAATGATAAATTTTTTATTTATTTATTAAATTTTACCAAAAATACTCGAGTTCGATCCTTAAATTTTGGAGCTCAAACTTTTAAGCTGAATTGCAAAATTGAATTCATGAGACCACTAGGACCATACCCTAAGAGGCCCCAAAGCCGCGCTAACGTGAACGCTTATGGTGTGCTGTTTAAGACCAGCCGTTGCCCCCTCTTTGATTTTACCCTATGCTCGGACGAAGCACCAGAATCTCGTCCCAGCCAGCCAAAACAACACTCTGACGCCCACGCTTCTACTTCACGCCTGTTAATCCTGTGCTTCGCGCCTATTTACTAAAACAAACGATGGCCCTCCGTGATGTTTGTCGCGTTACAAGAAAATTGTTTGTTTCCCGTCTTTCAGCTTGGATTTTCCATCCATCTAAAACCCTAACATTCTCTACCACAGGAAATTACAAGAACCGTCCAAAAAGTCCCCGTGATATCTCCTTTGCAAAGTCGTCCATGGCGTCCGTCATGTTCCTGAAGGAGGAGCTTCCCAGAGTAGGCGCTTCTCAATGGCTAGAGCATGTAAAAGACACACAAAAGCATGGAGAAGAACAAGGGATAACATCTCATGCGCATCCATGCATCTTTACCATACCAGAGACCTTGTGTATTGAAAGGCCAGAAGCTTACCTACCTCAGGTAGCGTCTCTAGGGCCTTATCATCACCTTGAACTTAAACTGTGTGAGGCTGAAAGATATAAATCTCGGCTTACCATCAAAGTTGAGGAAAGAGCAAAGAAGGGGACTTTTGAGGAGTTGGTTAATGAGATCACCAGTATGCAAGCGGAGATAAGGAACAGCTACAATAATCCCATTGTGTGCGAAGATGAAGTACTAGGATGGATGATGGCTCGAGACGCTGTGTTTATTCTAGAGTTTATTGACTGCTATAACCAATGTCCGAGCCCACGATTTCAACAGGCAAACCCTTATTTGGAAAGCATGGATGCAGTTTGTCACCCAGATAGAAAGAGCCCATGGTTCTTCCCGCTTCAGGCTGATATTTTTAAGCTTGAGAACCAAGTCCCGCTCTTCATTTTGAAAAAAGTTCTGGCATGGGAAACTGGCTTAGAATCTCAAGAGTTGGACGACAAACTTAGAGAGAAAATTTCAAGTCTGTAAGAGTTTCTCCCCTTTCATAAATAGCGCCTCTTCGATAAGTGATGGAGATTCACATCGTTCCATTACACCGGCATGTGATGAAACGCATATACTGGAATGCCTTTACAATTCTGTTGTTACGAAGAAAAATGGTAGGCAGGGTAATGTCTTTGTTGATCAGAACAGAATCAAGGTGAGGTTCAAAAGTATTCACTTTCTTCGGCAGATAATATCAAGATTTATAGATCTTTTGCACCCAAAATCAAATATCAATGCTGACTGCAAAAATCTGCCTTCGGCCACAGAATTACACAGGAGAGGAATAAAATTTGCTCCTTTTACATGGGCATCTGAAGAAATAAGGTTTGATACAGCCAACTCTACACTGTTCCTGCCTCGTATAGAAATGGACTACAGAACAGATGTTTTCTTGAGAAATATGGTGGCAGTGGAAGCATTCATGACGTGCAAAACCAGAGTGTTTACTTGCTATGCAGATCTGATGGACAGACTCATTGACACGCCTAATGATGTTGCAGTGCTGAAAAGGTATGGAATTATCTGCAGCGACTTGGGAAGTGATAAAGAAATAAGCATTCTGTGGAATGGTATTCGCAGATCCATATGGAGGAGTGCATATGATCCTATAGACCAAACTATCAAGGATGTCAATGCTTATTACAAAAGTAGATATGGAGTTCTACTGGGTGAGTTTTTTCAAGAACATTTTTCAAATCCATGGCGAGCTGCATCGGTGGTGGGAGCATGTACTCTGCTTGTTCTAGCTTTCCTGCAGACATTATTCTCATATTATCAACTGCCTCATAATCAAAAACCCTTGTAGATATTTTTTCTCCGAGGCCCCCAAAGCTTTGCCAATTCAAAGCAGGCTTTAGGGTGAAGGCAGCCCAGTTGATGTGTTTGCATAACCCTCTGTGTTGTGTTACCATTGCTAGCTGTTTTGGTGGCACGCCTTGCAGGTCAGGCCATCTCTACAGTGTGCTTGTTATCTATGCGAAGTCTTAATTTACGAAATATAGACTATAGTGACATATGCTATAAGTTCTGTAGTAGGGTTTCATGTCTGGTTTTAGAAACTAGAAAGGGATGCGTCTGTGTATTTGCTACTTTCTGTAATAAATTATTTCAAGTTGTGTAGATACACTTGTATATCTCTGTCTACTCCTGATAGATTCCTGTGTACTCCCGATGGATGACCTGTTGCCACACTTTGAATTTATAATATTCGGAATCCTCCCATTCGATAGGCCTTGGGGAAATGTATCAGGATTAGGCTCATATTCCATCCATCCCTTCAGTTTTTTTGCATCCAGATCCTCGACTTCTAGGATTTTGTATCTGGAATCTTAGCACATTTATCTCCGTCTATATCTTGGGTGGGAGAATGGAAGGATCTTATTATCAAAAGACCTGTTTCAATTTTGAAACAGCATGTGAATCTTTATTGCGTCCTGTAGGTTGACAAATCGATCTCATGCCTGACTAGAGAAGGTGAAATTCAGCAATCACTTGGATGAGATTAAATATCAAATGCTTCAGTTCCATAAAAAAAATTCTTTATGCTCTATACAGTTACAATGTATGTTAAAATTTAGAGTTTAGTACTGCTGTTTTGTATGGTTTATGTCAGTTGCAGTGAAATCACAATGGATACGTGATTACCAGCTTTCTCTTGGATAAGATTATTGACAATTGCTATAGCTGCATATGATGATGTAATTGTTCTATACAGATATAGCTGTTAAATTTTTTTGCAGCTGTCCATTGTTGTTATATGTTCTTTAATGTTAAGCTTGTGTTGTTCTAGACTGCTATAGCAGCCTTTTCTGGGTTGCCCATTATGACTTTGTAATTTCTTTTTCTTGACAGCCTTTGGTTGCCTCTTTTATGTAACATTATTGCTTCTTTAAATAAATAAAAATACTTTCCAATTACCAAACATGATGTTCTCCCCAGCATATTTATAATCTTATTGATTGAAAAAATCTCCGAAGCAGCTTCAAACTTCACAAAACTAAAAGATTTTAGTTAGTAGTCTAGTTGGAAATTGTGAAAAAATTCATGGCCTATCCAACCCTTATTTTTATAGATTGTCGAACTATTAGAGTTTTTCATATTTTAGACATACAAAGAATTGATCTTTGATCACGTACAAAGATCAAAGTGATAAAGTTTTTCTTGTATTTTTCAGAAGTGTTCTTATTGCAACTAAGCATAGTTGATCCTACATTGTGCTCTCAAAAAGAGTGGTTTTTACACAACCATTGATGAAATTTTTCCTTATACAATATAAATGTAGCCACTTACCCCCGTCCATTGGGCTAATAAAGAGATGATTGTGATTTAGGGAAAAACTATCTGCGATGCAAAACATAAAAAAGATGGTTGAGAGCAAGAATCATAGAACGCACATCAACTAGGCCACCTACAAAAGATAATACAATGATGAGGCAAAAGCAATTGAATCCTTATCTCATCCACCCATTGCATCAACATACACCATTAGATTTAGAGCTACCACAATTGAGGGAGGTGATGAAGAAGATCCTAAGAAGGGATCATAATGAAAGCACATTTGAGGAGAAATCCTCTAGTCAAGAAAGAAACTAGAAGTAAAGAGACCATCAATCCAAGATGTGTGGGCATCTCTTAGGTATGTAATAATAAGCAACTACAAGTTATTTCCTTTTTTCATGTTAGCTCTCATAACCACTCTCCCAAATCCA